>VWZP01005796.1:1177-186936 GCA_013396995.1 Dicaeum eximium
CTCTGAGAGGACTCAGATTTTGGGGTCTGTTCGGTCTCCCCGTCTCTCTACCCCCCACCATCGTCAATATCTAGTCTTGCTGTTCCTTCATGCAAGAGATTACCTATTAATTCTAAGAAATCACTTACTAATTCTAATACAGTAACAAAGCATCGTTAGTGTGCTAAAAGCACTGGCAGTCCAACTTGTCAACACCCCTTCCCCAGTGTGAGCAGATGCCCACAGGGAAGAAGAGAAAGTGTTAATAAACATGTGCAGGTACTTAAGTCAGCCAATTGTGGCAAGATGAGTAACATCTGTTTGCCACAGCTGCAAAGCCTTTAGGCCTCTGGGGTTTATCCCAGCCGGTAAGGTGCATTAGGTTGATGACAGCACAAGAACTGGCAGTCTCGAGCATCAGCTGGCATTCCTTGAAATTGCTTTTGTAGAGTGTGTGCACTTTGATGGAAGAATCATGCGAGGCTTTTGGCCTGCCCAGTCATATCCTGAATGTGCAGGATATAATATGAGTGACTTGCTGCATTGTTGACTTCAGAAGTGAACAATGCTATTGATTGGTTATGTCTGCTGCATAAGCAGAACGAGTGACCAAATTCAAAGACAACTGAGAAAAATGCTGGAAAGCCATGGCAACAGCCTATAATTCAACCAGGCCGAGCCTAACTTGTGACATTCCAGGGCTCTGACCCGTCTGTAAAGACGATGGCTTTTTTTTTTTTTTTTTCTCCAGAAAGAAGCGGTGGGCCGAGGGACCCAGCCCCGGCGGGTGGGGCAGAGAACTGGGCCCCAACAGGCTGTAGCAGTGTCCACACCAAAGCCAGATACGTTTGGCATGTTTGGTTTGTACTTTTTCCCCAACCCCCCACGTCAAAACAGGGAGATGGAGGAATGCAGGAGAGGCTGGAGGGATCAACTCCATCCCACCACGCTGCCTGCTCTTCCCTGCTCCCTCCCCAGTGGCTGTGCCATGTTGGAAGATGGAAAAGAGGGGCTTTCCAGGGAATATGGAATTTCACCCTGGATTTGCGGTCCCTGGCACAGCCCGCGCCCACCACAAGACAAGCAATCCACCCCTATTCATCCCACCTCTGCCTTCCCCCGCAGAGCTGATGTCTCAGCCAATTCCCCAGCGTTCCACCCTTCCTCTACCCCTCCTGGGCATGAGACGAGCCGCAGCCTTCCCGGACCTGCTCCTGCTGCCCCGTGGACGCGAGCAGGAGGAGCGAGGAGCCCCGAGCCCCGGTGGGGACCCCACAGAGCAAGGGGAGATCCCTCCCAAGAGAGTGTCGATCCCAGGAAATGTTGGTCCCCAGAAAAGCGCTTAATTTTAGATTTCGCAGCACGGCGGTGCCAGCAGACAACTGCCTGGCCGTGCCACCGGTAAGGGACAGGCTGTTGGTGTTCGTTGCTGTCCCAGCCCGCGTCTCAAGAGGGGTGCAGCGCGGGACCGTCTGAAGAAGGCGGAGGGGGGGCCGCGCTGACTGGAAAAACTGAAGCGGGGGGGGAAGGCGTGGCTACGAACTGTGGCGGGGAGAGGCCCACCCCTGCCAGTGACAGGGTGGCAGGGCCAGCAGCCGCGGAATGCGGGGGGCCAGTTGCAAGCCCCTGCTCGGAGAAGCCAGCCACTGGCGGCGGTGCGGTGGGCAGAGTCGCAGGCGGCGGCAGGCTGGGTCCGCCCATCGCAGGCAGCGGAGCGGAGAGGGGAGCCTCTGCCAGTGGCTGCGCAGCAGGGGCGGCAGCCGCAGATTGCGGGGGGGACCCGGCCGCGGCGTGCTGCGCGGCAGAGGGTGGCACGGTGGGTGTTGGAGCGGTGAACCACGGGGTTGACCCACTCAGGGGGCGGCACGGCAGGCTGTGGTGGGTGCACCAGTTCTGCTGACGAAAGCAGCAGAGCGAAAGAGATCACAGCTCCTGTTCCATCATCCGGTGAAAGTGAAGGTGCTGGCTGTGCCTCTGCCGGTGCCGCTTGCATCCGTGCTGCAGAAGGGAAGGGAGCGACTGGCGGGCGCTCGGTCCTGCTGCGTCGGTCGCTGGTGGCAGAGGCGGTTCTACCCCCTCCTCCGGTGCGGGGGTGGGAACATCGGCAGCAGCGGTGAAGCCAGCCGTCCGTATGAGAGTTGTTCTCCGTCTGGCTGCGGTGTCTGCAGACGCGGCCAAGCCATTTGCAAAGCTAGAAAACCCGATGCCGGCAGGGGGGCTAAACCAATTGCGGCAAGGGCCCCCTGGCGGTTTCTCGCGATGCAGGGAGAATCGGAGCTGCCGGCTGTGGTGAAGAGGTAGCCGCAGGCGGAGCAAATGGGACGGGATGCTCCGTCACGGTCGATTGGTACACGGTTCCCAGAGCAATCGACGGCGGGCTCGGAGACGAAATACATGTTGGCTTTGTCACTGCACTTTTCCTTGGGGTCTTGCCTTGAAGGGCTTTAGTAATACGTCTCCAGGGAGCGACTAAAGCCCTTGCGGCTGCATCCCTTGTGGCGTCCTCATTTAACAAAAAATCACCCAGGTCTTCCCAAGTCTCTGTGTCAAAGGCAGCTGTCACATCTACGGCAAAGCCATGAGATTTGGCCTAAGATAAAAGATCGAAGAATGAATTGTGCGAGATAGTGAGTCCCATAGAAAGCATCACATTCCTCCACGCAAAAAAAATCGTTTGCTCGTCTGTAGTTAGTCGGTACCCCCTTTTGAGGAAAACCTGCCCCCGAACAGCTGTCCACCCCGGGATTCAGACAGCCTGCTATGCTGGGTCTGTCCCCGTCTTAGCTCTTAGGCTAGATAGGCAAGTTCCCATGGTCAGGAAAGACAAATTCTCTCTAGGAAGACACAGGGATAAATCACTGTTACCTCTCTTAGGAAGACAGAGGGTGCCCAGTCCTTGCAGGGAACGTCGGAGGTCAGTCCAAGGCGTCTCTGGTTTGTCTCAGTTTCCTTGGCAAGGTCCCCAGAGACATCTCCCATTCGTCTTGCTCTGACGGAGCGATCACCAGATGATCCCCAGTTCGTGCTAGACACACGTCTGGGGTCAGCAATAGTCACCCCAGTTTGTCTGCACCCTCGGAGGTGTCCCACGGAGGGGTCACCAATTTTCACATGTTGGAGGTCACCAATTGTCACTGAAGGTATATAGGACACTAAGAAGCGACAATAGACTCCATGATTCAGAAGGCATCAAAGACATAAAAAGGCATTTATTAATAGAAAATCTCACTTCTTATAGAGACAACCATGAACCTCAGACCTGATTGCTCTTTAGGAACACTTCTCACACCATTGGAACAACTCCTTGTAGATACCTTTCACAAACACGAGGTGCAGAGATTAAGACAAGAATTATTTTAATTCTCCCTCTGACCTTTCCCGGGATGATCCTGGGAGAATATCTTTCCCTCTTTTACTAAGACTGTGAGAATACCACAATGGGGGACTGCATTTGGAATTCTCAAAGCTGCTTCCTAAAACTTGTTTTACCAAGTGCTTAAGCTTCTCAAGGTAGAAGAATTTAAAAATCTGTCAGCTTGGAAGCAATTAGTGCTGCAGCTTGATGACAGAGGCTTCAGCAGAGGTTGCATAAGGACATGGGAAGTGTTCAGTGCTGCTCACGATGTGGGAGCCTATATCATATTTATATGGGTTAATTAGTTTAATGGCTTAACTCAGTGTGTTTCCACAAAACCACAAGCTACCTGTCTTGGGGTGCTGTTTGCTGTGAAGCAGCCCCAGATGGAGGCAGGCTTGTGGCTGTGCTTTTTTCTGTCTTGGGAACCCTGTGCTCAGCATATCTGGAGTTTTATTCTGAAATAAGTTATCAGAGTTGCCGTGCCAACAGTGTTGCTTAGGTCATGGAAGAGTGAGTGTGCTGCTTGTACAATGCTCCCTGAAATGCTGATAAATCCCAGGAGATGGGGTGCTTTAGTTAGAGCAGAAGAAAACACATTATTTTGCAAGGTTGCCCTACCTTTCTGAGGCTGACGATGGCCGGGGAAAAGACAGGCTCTTTCTGAGAGAGGAGTGGAAAAGACTGCTTGGTAATACAGACAGTTCCCACAGGTCTGAATTGCAAGGAATCAAGGAATGCTGAGAGGTGGTGAGCAGCAAGGATTGCATGGGGACTGCAGAAGGGCTCTGACTGTGGCTATGCCATCGTTTATGTTGACGAATATGTAAGATCTCGAATGTATATGAAGAATGTATATGCATTCCTGTTTAAACTGTAAGAGTATTTCTTTGACCTGAAAGTCAGTGATGCCACATCACAGGGTAAATCTCTTGGCATGCTGATCTCTCAGAGGAAGATTTGTTACTTACCAAAGGCAGCAGCTTTTCATAGCAGGGAGAGGGAAGGAGTGGGTAGAACTGAACACCGGGCTAATTTAGCTCTACATGACTTAGGCAGAGATGTGGTACGTAGGTTTAGATTAGGTAGTTGGAATCTTAAAAGTACTTTTTTTTCCCTGTCTTTTAATCAATTTCCTCATGCTATGATGGACACCTGTTAAGAATAGTACTTTCAAGTCTGGGTATTAGCTATTTAAAGTAATGTTGGATATGCTATTTTGAAAGAACTGTGGATATGATAGAGCCTCTTAGTTTTTCTTTACAGATGTAGGTCTGCTTCCCCCACCACCTGCTGCTCCATTTTTCTTTATTATTATGGCCAGGGGTTTCTGGGTCTGTCTGACCCAGGGCCGCTGTAGGTATCCAGGATAGAGGGGTCTCTGGTCCAGATTCCGCAGGCAGTCTCCCAGCCACAGGCTACCTTAGCAAGCAGTTCAGCTCTATAGTGATACCAGCTCTTTGGTGATTTCAGCTGTTTGCTTGCTAAGTGCCTTGGCAGACGCGGGAAGGAGAGAGGAGAAGAGATGTATGATTTTCTGCAGATATGCCATTATTGCGAAGGGATCTCTGCGAAGGGTCAGTGACAGCTCTTCTGCTATACTGGGCAGAAGTAGGGGTTTATATAAGGTATGAGGGTTTTGGGAAAAAGTGCAATGGTAAGGGTCGAGGCAAATGTGACCTATGGTCTTACAGAGAGATAACGGAGGTCTGAAGGCAAGAGAGGGGTTTCTTTGGTCCAGTCATAATGACTAGGCATTTCTTAAGCAACTGACCACCAGGGAGGCCTCACAGGCCCTGTAGCTGCTACACTCTATATTTGATGAATCCTCTACTTTGAGAAATCAGAATATAAGGTAGAATTATTCAAGACCTGGATTTCAGAGGGAAGGAAAACAGAAGCATCAAAGCTGTTGCTGTAGCAGCTGAAATAACTGTTTGTTGCCAGGGTGTGTCAGGGGGGTGTGTGTTTTGTTTTGTTTATATTGGTATTTTTTATTTAATTCTCAGAGTTCATTGTGAGGAAATACTCTTCTGTCCTTCATCTTCAGCCTAGAACTATTTAAGCTGCTCTATTTACTTCCCTCATTCTGGAGAGCTGTATCTATTGCTTACTGCTAGTTCTGTAGTAGAAATTGGTTGATTGAAATGATCAATAGACTTATACTCCAGAGAGGAATTTGTTTGAGATGGGAAGCTGCTCTAATAAATGCGTAACTGACTGTAACTTCTTCCTAGTTGTTCAGCAGATTGTAGCCAGAGAAGTGCCCGTCACCCTCTCGCAGTTCGTATTCCTGTGGATTCTCTGTGTGCCAAGGAAAGCTCAGCAGCCTGTGTAAGGAAACAATTCAGCCCATGGCAGATTTCCTGCCCAGGAGACAGCAAGGCAGCCTGCGCTGCTGTCAGACTGAGTCAGCTTGGCTGGACTGGCATCACATGTAAAAACCAAGGATTCTAAACTGCTATCTAGCATGGCAGTAATTGAGTGGGGTGATGATGAGATTATACTGGAAATACCATGTTGTGGCTGCGGCTGCCTTGTCCCAGGAAGTGTTCCAGGCCAGGTTGGATGGGGCCTGGAGCAACCTGGACTAGTGGAAGGTGTCCCTGTCCATAGGGAGGGGGTGGAAGTCAATGGTCTTTAAGGTCNAACGCCCTTTCACGGGGTGGTAGCTCAGAGAGTCCCAGCTCCTGCTTTCTCTCAGAGTGAACTGAAGGAAGATAGCCCAGAATGCAAGAGTGCACCTCTGAATCAGGAGACACTGGTGTGTGAAGGAGCATACACTGAAGCTCTCAGTGTAAAAAAACTGAGGTAATTAACAGTAAAGGACCTTAAGCCCTTCTTCTGCATGTCTTTCATGTTGTAGTTTTAGTGTTGCTAAGGAAGGAGTTTTCTGAAAAGACCACAATATCCTAGAAAGAGCCATTTCTTTAGCTCAGGGTCCACTTTGCCTTGAGCAGATTGAAGAGGTAATAGCAAGCCCACTTGGATTTTTGCATTACTGCTGTGGGACTTAAGTACAAGGCTTTTTTAACGAAATAACTTGCAGAGAAATTAGTACTTGCTTTTTTTGTCTTCATTACCAAACATGAAAATCAGAATCGCCAGTTCCTTTTATACTTGTAGAGAGGTGATTAATGGGCCTAAGCATCATATTAACACAGCCTTACACTTCTGGGTGCTACTTTTGGGAGTGTGAAACTGTATTTTTTCAGAGATACCCAAAAAGTGAGGTGTTCTGTGACACCAAAGCAGAACTCATCGCCAGTTGCCTGAGTTGAGTGCCTCAGGAAAAAATGACAGGATGAATTTGAGTCAGAGAAATAACATGGAGAATCAGTGAGTGCCAGCGGTTCACAGAAGGAAAGAGCGGAAACACACGCGAGCAGAAGCAGGAGTATGCCTTTCAGATGAGATTAACTGCGAGCGCATTACTTACAATTTTTAAAAATTTGCTCGCCGCCTGATAAGACGAAAACTACATTTCCCGTGATGCCTCGGGGTGACGCACGACGGCGCCAATCAGGTGAGGCGGGGCGCGGCCAATGGGGAGGTGGGAGCTGTTTGAATTCCGAGGCAGCGCCACCGTTACGGTGTTTGCGCTGCTGCGGTCCTGTGTTGGTCCGGGCGGCTCGCGCCCGTGCGAGCTGTGTGCGGTACGTCCGGCTGGGAGGGGTTCGCGGGACTGGGGCGGCCTGCGGTGCTAGAGGCTAAGGCGGCTTGAGGTGCTGTGGGGTCCGTGAGGGGGTGAGGGCTGAGGCGCTGTGGGGTGAGAAGTGCGCGGCGGCTGAGGGTTGTGGAGACCCTGAGGGATCGAGGCGGCCTCAGGGGCTGTGAAGTGTGCGGGACTGTGGGCTGTGGGGTCCGTGGGGGGCGCGCGCGCCTGTGGGGCTGGAAGGGGCTGAGGGGCTGTGGAGTCTGTGAGGGGCTGTGGGCTGTGACGGGCCGTCGAGGATCTGGGGAGGACTGTGGGGCCCGTGAGTGGCTGAGAGGTGCTCGGGGAAGATGGTTGTGGGGTCCATAAGGGATTGAGGCGGCCTTCGGTGCTGTGAGGTGCAAGGAGCTGATGGTTGTGGCGTCCTTGAGAGGCGCACGGGGATCCGTGAGGGGCTGATGGGCTGAAAGTTGTGAGGTGCGTGGTTCTGAATATTGCGAGATTCGTGAGGGGGGCGCGGCTGAGGGCTGTGGTGTGCGCGGGGCTGAGGAGCGCTCGGAGATCCGTGAGGAGCTGTAGTCTGTGAGGTGTGTGGGACTGTGGGTGTCTCTGGGTGTCTGAGGGGCTGAGAGCGGAGGCGGCCTGAGGGGCTGTGCCTGTGTGGGATCCGTGAGGGGCTTTAGGGTATGAGGTATTTGGTGCGCGCGGCTGTGGCGCTCTGAGACGTGTTTTTCTGCCCGGCACGGCGCTAGGGCTGGCCGGACAGCGCGGGGGTGCCCGGTCCCGGCGTGAGGCGGTGCATCCTGGGGAACCAACAGCCTCGCCCCCCCTCGGTGTCACCAGAGAGTCCCTGCCGCTCTTCCTCGCCGCCCTCCGGCAGGGGTCGAGGCTCGGCTGTGTCCCTCGCCTGCTGCAACCGCTCGTCTTAACTTGTGAAGGACCAGAGGGTCCCTAGTGAGCCTGGCTGAGGCTCCCTCTGGCTGGAGCGCACCCGTCGGCAGCCCCTGTGAGGAGGGTGGGGGGGTCTCGGGGCAGGGAAAGCAGCAATCGCCGGGGAGGGAGCTGGGTTAATCTTAGCGGCTTTTGCTGCTAACATTGCCTGCATGCGGTTCTTCATTGCAAGACTGGCTCTTTTTTCATGTATTTCCCGTCGGGGGTGATTGAACTGCCAAGTCCCTCTAAAAGCTGGGTATCTCAGCGGCGTGTTTTGGCTGCACAGAAAATTCGGGGTGAATGGGCTGAAGAAAGCTGTCTCTGTCAGGTTTCAGGTCAGTACCCAGCCTTACAGGTATCCATTTCTTTTTAAAGGCAGGATTAAAGGAGAAGCGTTCAGGACTGGAGGGGAGGTGGTCATGTCCCAGGAGGACAGGCACGAGTGGGAGCTGAGCAAGGAGAATGTGCAGCCCCTCAGGCAGGGGCGGGTGATGTCCAGCTTGCAAGAGGCACTGGCTCAGCAGGACTCTTCCAGCCACACTGCTGTGCAGCTTAAAAAACAGTAAGTGATGTTATAACAGCTCCTTTCCCCTTGTCTTCCTCCCTCATCATTTTATCTATGTGTTCTTTAACTGTACTAATCTCCAGGCATTAAAAAGTCCTAAAAGAAGTTTAGTAATTGACGTCTGTGCTATTACCACACTAGGATTTTAGAACTACTCAGTACAGGTGTTGTGGAGTACAGACTTCAACTTTTTAAGTTTGCAATGGAGCATTTAAACAGCAAACACTCGGGTGATTTGGCTGTGCTTTTTAATAAATAATTAACTTTTAGTTTGTTATATACAAGATCAATTTACAGTGATACAAATGTATTTATTGGATGAATAATGTTATGTTTTAGGGAGTTTGAAGCAGAAATACGATTTTACTCTGGAGATGATCCTCTGGATGTGTGGGAGCGGTAAGTTTCCCTTTATTTCAGAAAAAATATTTAAATGGTCACATATCCTTGTAAAAGCAAGGGAAACACATTCTAGTTTAATAAGAAACTCATTGAAAGTGAAGTTCTATAATTAGGTTTTTAAATATTAAATTGTGTTTCAATGTTATGCCTATTTTTTTCTTAATATCTTTGTATTTTACAGACACTTATTAAGAACTGACTGACTTACTATGAACACGTTCTGTATCTAGGTACATTAAGTGGACGGAGCAGGCCTTCCCTGGGGGTGGCAAGGATGGCAACCTCGCAGCAGTTCTGGAAAGGGCAGTGAAAGCCCTCCACGGGCAGCAGCGATACTACAAAGATCCTCGCTATCTTAATCTCTGGCTCAAGTTTGTGAGTGTTCTGGGAACATCTCTTGGGTGTTGCTTTTCCTTGGGGCCTTGTCATGTGGTCTGCACCAGCTAAACTGATTCTGGTGACAAGAGTCAAACAGTGTTGTACAATGAGTCTAATAGATGTATTTTTCTGCAAACATGTTACTCTTGAATTTACTTCTCATTTCCAGACTATTTTTTAGGGTTGTTCACTTTGGACAGCTACATACTCTAGAAGTTTTTGTTTTGAAAAAGCTGCCTTGAAGAAATAGAGTTCAAAGATTTATTTAATGAGAAAGAGAAGTGATTTAATGATACAACATCTAAAATATATCTGTCCTTGCAGATATTTTAGCTTCTAGCTGTCTTCTATCCCCATCCTTTTAAACTCTAAAGAAAGCTAAGCATGTTCTGGTCCTGTCCGTTTTCTCTATTGCTGTAATTTTTGTTGTCCACTTCTTTTCAAAGCAGCTTTTCCCCAGCTTTAACTTGCCGAGCTAATCTACCAGTTCCAAAACTGGCAGGGAATGTGCTGTACTTCATCTGGAGCTAAAATAACTGTTCCTTCTCAGGAATACTAATATGGTGTAATTCAATCATTGAATTACCTCACATTCAGAGAAGACATGCTATAATTCTGTGTGTTGGCCTTACATCTGCTTCTGTCAGACTTGTATTGAAATCACTGGGGTCTTGCTGGAGGCCTTGAAATGCAGATTTTGAGTGGGACCCCTCTGCAGTGCCGTGTGATTACAGACATACTTGGGTCATTTCAGGGTGATTGCTGCAACGAGCCCTTGGATCTGTACAGTTACCTGCACAGCCAGGAGATCGGCACCACACTGGCCCTGCTCTACATCACCTGGGCAGAGGCGCTCGAAGCCAGGGGCAGCTTCAGGAAAGCAGATCTGATATTCCAGGAAGGACTTCAGTGCAAGGCTGAGCCTTTGGACAAACTCCAGGCTCATCACAAGTATGGGAAGACTTAGGTGCTTACCTGGGTTCCTGGGATAGGGAAAGTTAGGCTGACTTCTCTAATTTTTTTCCTAGACAGTTTCAGGCCCGTGTTTCTCGGCAGACACTACTGGCACTTGAGCAAAGTCCTGATGGAGACAATATGGGATTGCTGGAAATTGCAGAACCTCAGAGAAGTTCGCTGGCAGATCTCAAAGGCAGAGGGAAGAAGAAAGTGAGAGCCCCGATTAGTCGTGTGGGAGATGCAGTTAAAGGTACATTCAAGAGCTAAAACAACCTGTTATTGGAGGAGTTTAATCTCTCCAACGTGAGATTTGCAATTGAATGTGACAGTTGAAGGTTAATTTACATAAATCTTGCTTACAGCTGTGAACCTAAACAGAAGCTGCCAGCCTCAGGCTTCTATGCAGCTTCTAAGTACTCCGAGTTTTGCTGTATTTGATGAAAATTCTGTGTCTGGACCTGAGATTCCCACACTTACAGCACAGTCATGGCCAGCACCTCCAGTTCCCAGGGCCAAGGAGAATGAACTCAGCGCAGGACAATGGAACTCTGGCAGGGTAAGGAGGCTCAAAATCAATGGGGAAAAGAGGAAGGTGTGTGTAAGCTGATGACTTCTAAANTTTACCGGTGTCGGTTTCTTGTTAACACAGGATTAAAGGGGAGGGGTGGTCATGTCCCAGGAGACAGGCACGAGTGGGAGCTGATCAGGAAGAATGTGCAGCTCCTCAGGCAAGGACAGGTGATGTCCAGCCTGCAGGAAGAACTCAGTGCAGGACCGTAGAACTCTGGCAGGGTAAGGAGGTTCAAAATCAATGGGGAAAAGAGAGGAAGGTGTGTAAGCTGATGACTTCTAAACCCCGAGACAGAGGTTGTGTCTTTCTCCCTTGCGTGTGGTTTGAGTCTGTCGTAAATACAGATTTAATCATGCAATTGTGAAATCGTTTGGGTTGAGAGGGACCTTACCGGTCATGTGGTTTCACCTTCCATTAGCCTAGACTTCTCCCAGCCCCCTCCAACCTGGCATTCGACACTGCCAAGGATGGATCAGCCACAGCTTCTGTGGGCAACCTGTGCCAGGGCCTCAGCACCCTCACAGGGAAGAATTTCTTCCCAATATCTCATCCAAAGCCACCGGCCTTTGGCTTAAGGCCATTCCCCCTTGTCCTGTCAGTGCATGCCCTTGTGAAGGGTCACTCTCCTTCTAAAGAGTCCCTGGCCGTGGGTACTCTGTTCAAGTTTAGCAGGCTGATATTGCTCAAATAAAGTTAAAAAAATCTGGAGTTTTAAAATCAAGAATTGAAAATTTTTGCTAAGCAGAAGAATTGGCAGACGTGGCCTGCTAAAGTGTTTGGTGGGCAGAAAAGGAATGTCAGAGGCAAAACATTAGCCAGGGAAGGGGAGAGAAGCCAGCCATTAGTTAAATCTGTAAGAAAGACGGGTAAGAGCTGAATTATATTAGAAAATACAACCTGGAGGACAACTTGTTGGCTGTCTTGTACAAAGAAGGCATGTACAGCATTCTGCAAGACTTGTTTTGATGTGCTTGTGAGGAAAACAGAAGAGTGGAGATCAAAAGAATTCAACTGCTGTATCAATGGACTATTTATCCTGGCAATAGGATGAGAGAAAGTAGCTTCCAATGGCTTAAACTAAGCATCAAAAGAAGCAGCTGTGCTACAGGTGTTGAGGGTGTTCTAGAGAAGTGATGGAAGACATAGTGTGAAGGGAATCAATCCTGTGAGATAAGGTTTGTTTCATAGGTGCTCAGATAACTCCCAGTGTTGCCATGTTATTTGTAGCTGAGAAAAGAATAGAAAGTCATGAGATTGATGTCCTAGAGTGACTTTATGATGCTTGTGTCCCCAATTGTCTATTGTGTTGGTCGCATGGTCTGGAACACAAACTTTTCCAGACCATGTGTAGAATGATAATATAAAAGCAAACCTCTACTTTCAAGCCTTCAGGTACACAATAGGGCAAAAAACAGTGCTAAGAATTTGATCCTTAGAGTTTGTAGGATTGGGCAATTAGAATATCTGGCCAATATTGTCCAATGAGGGGAGCATTTGGTTAAGTCATCTCCTCCTTGGCTTCTGCCCTCCTCTCCTACCTTTGTCATGCCAGTGATTATGTGGTGCAAAATTAGATGTCCTTGGAGAAGTAACAGGCAGGAGATAACAAAACTTTAGGAATGTGTCAATAAGTGGCTGTTCACTGTGGGAAAGAAAGGTGGGAAAGTACTGGAAGTTACACGGAGGCATTTAACAGTCTACAAAGCTACAAATACACAAAGAATACATAAAGCTAAAAACTTTAGGCATCGAGATAAGGAAAATATTTTCATCTTCTCAATATAGATGTTATAAGTGAAGCTTGGTAACAAAACTCAAATGAGGGAGGGATGCAACCAAGCCAAAATGTAGGGAAACTCCAGGAACATTCTTTTCAGATAGAAAGGAGTTTGGTTAAATGAATGGAAAAGTTACGTAAATCACAGGTTCAGTATAGCTGAGAAGAGTGGGGAAGAAGTATTAATATAAAATTCCTTTTACCAGTCTCTTTTGCTGCTTAACACATTCATTCTGCCTCTGAATGCTTTCATGTTTCTTTTAATGTCTGCCGGTAGAGTAGTTTCTGCTCCCCTCTTATTGAAATTTCTTAGATTTAATTAAGTAAAATATCCTGTTTGTGGCAGAAGAGTTGAGGATGTTTAATTCCACTCCATTGAAGGGCAGTGCAAGAATAACCTTTGGTGAATGGTCTGAGATATTAAAACCTGCACAGGGAAGAAGGGATTTCTCTTACTGATGTTTTCAAGATGCCTCAGGAAGCAGTTTGGGAAATGATGGAAAAGAAGAGTGAGTTTGTGAGGTATTCCCACCATGTAACTTTTTTTGTGCTGAAGAGTCTCAAGGGATTGAAATAGGCAGATGAGAGTAGTGTGTTTTCAGACTTAATTTCACCTCTTCTCTTTACTAATGGACCTCTGAAGCAATTATGGGATTTTTGTAGTGTTGCAATGGCCTCTAATGGGAAAATTGAAGAAAACCAAACTCCTGGTCTGGAGGGGGTTGGTGGACAGGGAATGAATATTCTCATAGAATTGGGACAATCTTGGCTGTAAAATGAGAACTGTGGCATCTATGGAAAATGAGGAATACCCAGCCTGACCAGAATAATGTGTGTATATATCCCTCAATGAGTATAGAACATTGCCTTAGAATAATAGTAACTGGGACTGGTGAGGACACACAGGAGGAGCGAGCCTTTCCTTTTAGGTGCCAGTGTTCAGCTGGTGGGCTGTGACTGTGTCAGAAAGGAATTAATCTTGGAAAAGTCTCCATCAAGTTTAATTTTCTATATAAGAAAACCTCTAACTGATCATTAGTTGAGGAAAAGGGAGATGCAGAGGGATGTGGAGACTGAAATGAATCCCTAAGTTGTTACTGTTGCCTTTCCTTCCACAGCGTCCTCGCAGCACTGTGAGCTCTGGCTTGGAAGTGCCCCACCCACTGCCCAGTTTCACGCCCTATGTGGACGAATCAGCTCAGCCACAAATTATGTGAGTCTTGAGTCTGAGATGCGGAGATTGCATTTGGAATTCTCAAAGCTGCTTCCTAAAACTGGGACTTGTTTTACCAAGTGCTTAAGCTTCTCAAGGTAGAAGAATTTAAAAATCTGTCAGCCTGGAAGCAATTAGTGCTGCAGCTTGATGACAGAGGCTTCAGCAGAGGTTGCATAAGGACATGGGAAGTGTTCAGTGCTGCTCACGATGTGGGAGCCTATATCATATTTATATGGGTTAATTAGTTTAATGGCTTAACTCAGTGTGTTTCCACAAAACCACAAGCTACCTGTCTTGGGGTGCTGTTTGCTGTGAAGCAGCCCCAGATGGAGGCAGGCTTGTGGCTGTGCTTTTTTCTGTCTTGGGAACCCTGTGCTCAGCATATCTGGAGTTTTATTCTGAAATAAGTTATCAGAGTTGCCGTGCCAACAGTGTTGCTTAGGTCATGGAAGAGTGAGTGTGCTGCTTGTACAATACTCCCTGAAATGCTGATAAATCCCAGGAGATGGGGTGCTTTAGTTAGAGCAGAAGAAAACACATTATTTTGCAAGGTTGCCCTACCTTTCTGAGGCTGACGATGGCCGGGGAAAAGACAGGCTCTTTCTGAGAGAGGAGTGGAAAAGACTGCTTGGTAATACAGACAGTTCCCACAGGTCTGAATTGCAAGGAATCAAGGAATGCTGAGAGGTGGTGAGCAGCAAGGATTGCATGGGGACTGCAGAAGGGCTCTGACTGTGGCTATGCCATCGTTTATGTTGACGAATATGTAAGATCTCGAATGTATATGAAGAATGTATATGCATTCCTGTTTAAACTGTAAGAGTATTTCTTTGACCTGAAAGTCAGTGATGCCACATCACAGGGTAAATCTCTTGGCATGCTGATCTCTCAGAGGAAGATTTGTTACTTACCAAAGGCAGCAGCTTTTCATAGCAGGGAGAGGGAAGGAGTGGGTAGAACTGAACACCGGGCTAATTTAGCTCTACATGACTTAGGCAGAGATGTGGTACGTAGGTTTAGATTAGGTAGTTGGAATCTTAAAAGTAGGTTTTGGGCTTTTTTTTCTCTCTTTGAATCCATTTCCTTATGATGCCATGGTCACCTGCCAAATGTGGAAGTGTTATGCTGGAACTGTTTAAATGGGTGATGCAAATCATGCCATCAGCTGTTATCCAGGGTTTTTGGCAGAAGGACCCTGTTGTGATCTTGGTATTGATCCTCACACTCGTCCAATAAAGCTTTAAAACCCAATACATTAGGAGCACCTGTTTGCATAATGATCACTCTCTGATTTGAGTTTATCCAGCTGAAGTCAGCTGGTTTGCTGGTGTTTGTAAAGCTGTACCAGCATTGCTTCTTCTCTCCTGAAGTTAGCATTTAGGTTTCATCTGGCCAAAGAACGTCCATTTTTAAGTCCCTTTTCTCTTGTGTCCCTTTTCTCCCAGATAACCATCCTACAAACCAGAGTTTAGGGACTTGTCACGTCTGTGGTCACACAGCTCAATGGAATTAAATTGAACAGATCCTGTTTCAGGATGCATGGCAGTTCAGACATCATAAGAATTTTATTTGCTTTTGAGTGTGCCTTATAAACACTTTAGGCTGGATTTGTGTTTTGGTTTTTTGTTGTTGTTTTGTTTTAGTTCTCACATAATTTTGAGTAGTATGGTGGCCTTTGGTGCTAGTTATTCCAATTTTCTTGTGTTTTTTTCCAAAGCACAGAACAGAGTGTCTTTACACTACTCAAAAACCAGGTTCTGAAATTAGCCCTGTTGTCTCCTGTGCCTGCTTTTCTGTAAAGTTCAGTAAAGAACAGTAAAGTTCACAAAGCCCAGGTAAAAATTCCTGCTTTTTCAGGACTCCCTGCAAAATTGAGCCCAGCATAAACAGTGTGTTAAGTACTCGCAAACCTGAGGAGCGGGAGGACCCACTGCAGAGAGTGCAGCATCAGCAGCAGGACGCTCAGGCAAAGAAAGAGATGGTGATGTACTGCAAAGAGAAAGTTTATGCTGGAGTTGATGAATTCTCCTTTGAAGAGATCCGAGCTGAAACCTACAGGAAGAAAGCGAGAAAGAAAGACGAAGGTGTGTTCCAAAGTGGGCTGGAGCAAGTAAGGCATTCCAGGTGGAATCATAAAATTATATTTCCTTCTGTCTGTTATTGCAGCTGCTTCTCTTTTTCTACTGGAATAGTTGTTTAACTGCTGTCAGGTACAGAGACAGTAACACATTCAACAGCTTTACATGGAAGCCTTGGGACAGGGAAAGATCACCAGAAGTTTCAGCCCCTTGACAATTTAGGCTGCAGCCACCAATGGTATGTGAAATAGGCTTTGGGCCTTAAGAGGTGTTTTTTTTCCTTAGATGAAATACAAGCCATAGAATGGAAGAAGGAAGAAATACAAAAAAAAATTGAGGCACTGGAAAAGAAGTTGAAGAAGAAAGAAGATGGCAAGCAGCAACAACCACATGAACAGGTATTGTCCTCATTTAACTGTTCTTTTCCAAGTAGCTGCAATTGTGAATAAAAGTACCCAAGAAAGCCAAAAAGAAGCATTTCCGATATTCTTCTAACACATCTTTTGAAAGGATTCTTCTAAACTTCTTTTGAAAGGATTCTTTTCTAGTAAAGCATATTCTCTCTCTCTCTTCCTTCACTGTTTCCAAAACAATTGCCTTCATAGTAAGTATTTTAAATAATAAAACAGAGCTTTGACTTTGTTGTAAGCTAGATAACTGCTTGCATATGTCCTTAACAGTTGCAGGGTAACTAAAATCTAGAAAGTGTAAGTATGGTTGCAAAGAGTAAATTATGCCTTTTAACTACACTGTACAGTAAAAGTGGACTTCATGCAGGCAAGCTAAGTACAAATAGAAGTGGCTAAAGGCAACCATTATCTATCAGGGTTTTAATGACTACATGGGATTATCTTCATGTTTTTGGAACCTTTTTGCCTGGCTTGCAATTCTACCACTCTAGAACTGAAATGTGGCTTTGTTTCCACAGGCAGCAGAGGTAATGGGTGTTTCCACACCTTTGGGAATGCAAGGATTTACTTTCTACAGCAGAACAGAATATGGGAAGAAACAGCCTCAGTCACAAAGGTAATACAGGGGTTTTTTAGCCAGCAGGGAGAACACTTGTGAGGCTATGTAGGTACAACTAGTAACACAGCTCACTAACAGCCTGCTTTCTCAGGTAGAATGGAATATAGCCTTGGCATCAGCCTGTAACCAGTCTCTGTGTTCTTTCTCCATACATTTGATTATTTATCTGATGCATCTTAACTTCTTGCAAGTAGCAAGCAATTTGTCAGCTTGGCTTGCCTTTTTTACAGAGTTTACTTACGTTTTGTAAAGGTCTGAAGAATCCAAACTTGTTTATTTTATCTTTTCACAGTGAATTCCAGGTCTGTGAAGATACTCAACTACATAAACTGTCTTGTTCTGTGGGTAAGTAGTCAAGTTTTTTACCATTAATGAGAAGATTTGGTTAAAGGAAAGTATTCCATGAGTACCAAGAAGGCAGCAAAGTAAAATCCAAAGCTTAGGTGGATTAGAAGAATGACAGTGTGTGTGCTAGTAGTGCCTTTTACCATTTACTTTTACTTTTACATACCTTTTACTGAGCAAAACATGGACCATCTGAGAACTGTCACTATTTGTAAGGACTTTCAAGAAGAAGAGCAATTTTCTTTCAGTAGCTGGAAAGTTTTCTTCCCTCTTTCATGTTTGCAGTCTTACTAACATTTCAGAAGAGTTTAATGCTATCATTAAATTGATAACTACCTTAAGTACTTTTTCCTCAGAGGTTTTGTTAGGGGAATACATCCAGAAATTGTATATTGTTGATTTTGGTAAGCTTTGTTGGGAAGGATACATCCTGAAGAACTTTGCTTCTGAACAGAGTTGACTTCTGTTGCTGTTGACAGAGGTTATCCAGACTTCTGATGGATCCCCAGATAGCCACAATGGAAATACATTTTTAAACTCTAAGGAGGAACAGAGAAATGAGGGCAATGTTGCAGAAGAATGTACAAATTCTGAAGCATAGACTAAACACAGCAAGTTAGTTTGCATAATATGGTGGTAAAGGGGTGGTTCATTAATGTGACAAAACCAAAACTTTTTAAGTGGGTTTCTTTATATGCCAGCTCTGTCACTTCCTGTTAGGAGCAGTACTTTTAGAACTGTGTATTAACTATTTTAAGTAATGTTGACTATGCTATAGCCTCTTGGTTTTTCTTTACAGATGTAGGTCTGCTTCCCCCACCAGCTGCTGCTCCATTTTTCTCTGTATTTGATGAATCCTCTACTTTGAGAAATCAGAATATAAGGTAGAATTATTCAAGACCTGGATTTCAGAGGGAAGGAAAACAGAAGCATCAAAGCTGTTGCTGTAGCAGCTGAAATAACTGTTTGTTGCCAGGGTGTGTCGGGGGGTTTATATTGTTTTAATCTGTTTATATTTATATTGTTTTTATATTATATTATGTTTTATTATATTATTATATTATATATATTGTTTTATTATATTATATATTATGTTTAATTATATATTATATTATTGTTTTATATTTATATTGTTTTTATATTATATTATGTTTTATTATATTATTATATTATATATATTGTTTTATTATATTATATATTATGTTTAATTATATATTATATTATTGTTTTATATTTATATTGTTTTTATCTGTTTTGTTTATATTGGTATTTTTTATTTAATTCTCAGAGTTCATTGTGAGGAAATACTCTTCTGTCCTTCATCTTCAGCCTAGAACTATTTAAGCTGCTCTATTTACTTCCCTCATTCTGGAGAGCTGTATCTATTGCTTACTGCTAGTTCTGTAGTAGAAATTGGTTGATTGAAATGATCAATAGACTTATACTCCAGAGAGGAATTTGTTTGAGATGGGAAGCTGCTCTAATAAATGCGTAACTGACTGTAACTTCTTCCTAGTTGTTCAGCAGATTGTAGCCAGAGAAGTGCCCGTCACCCTCTCGCAGTTCGTATTCCTGTGGATTCTCTGTGTGCCAAGGAAAGCTCAGCAGCCTGTGTAAGGAAACAATTCAGCCCATGGCAGATTTCCTGCCCAGGAGACAGCAAGGCAGCCTGCGCTGCTGTCAGACTGAGTCAGCTTGGCTGGACTGGCATCACATGTAAAAACCAAGGATTCTAAACTGCTATCTAGCATGGCAGTAATTGAGTGGGGTGATGATGAGATTATACTGGAAATACCATGTTGTGGCTGCGGCTGCCTTGTCCCAGGAAGTGTTCCAGGCCAGGTTGGATGGGGCCTGGAGCAACCTGGACTAGTGGAAGGTGTCCCTGTCCATAGGGAGGGGGTGGAAGTCAATGGTCTTTAAGGTCCCTTCCAACCTGGAGCATTCTGGGATTCTATGATAAGTAGAATTCATGAAGACTGAATGTCTTATTCATGTTGAAAGGTGGTGAAGTGGAAGGGAAGAAAATGTTCCGCTTTTAAATAAAGAACAATTTGTCATAAAATCTGCAGGCTTTCACTGTTTTTTTGTGTTGTGTTTTTTTTTTTGTTTTTTTTTTTTTTTTTTTTTTTTTTTTTTTTTTTTTTTTTTTTTTTTTGTTTTGTTTTTTTTTTTTTTCCCAGGATGAGCTGAATGGAATTGAACGTTTGACTGAGGATGCAATTGTGACAGGCTTCTGTAAGAACAAGAGCCTTTGTGCCAACCCAGAGGACACGTGTGACTTCAACGGGGCTGCCCACCTGGCCTCAACGCCCTTTCACGGGGTGGTAGCTCAGAGAGTCCCAGCTCCTGCTTTCTCTCAGAGTGAACTGAAGGAAGATAGCCCAGAATGCAAGAGTGCACCTCTGAATCAGGAGACACTGGTGTGTGAAGGAGCATACACTGAAGCTCTCAGTGTAAAAAAACTGAGGTAATTAACAGTAAAGGACCTTAAGCCCTTCTTCTGCATGTCTTTCATGTTGTAGTTTTAGTGTTGCTAAGGAAGGAGTTTTCTGAAAAGACCACAATATCCTAGAAAGAGCCATTTCTTTAGCTCAGGGTCCACTTTGCCTTGAGCAGATTGAAGAGGTAATAGCAAGCCCACTTGGATTTTTGCATTACTGCTGTGGGACTTAAGTACAAGGCTTTTTTAACGAAATAACTTGCAGAGAAATTAGTACTTGCTTTTTTTGTCTTCATTACCAAACAGTTCCTTTTATACTCATAATCTTCTGTACTTGTTTTGACTACATAAAATGTGTTTAGGATTGGTAGTTTAGTTCTCCTGTAGAGTAAAAAAGCTGGGGAGAAGAAAAACCTTTTTGTCATTGTCAAGAAAAAACATCTGTTGTATGGGAGTTTCGTAATCTAGAGCTAAGTTGGATTTGCTGGCTTTTAGGATGTAAACATGTATACCATGCTGAAGGTGTTTTTTACTTGAGAGGTTCCTTGAAAACCCTGCTGGTTATAAGTAGAAGGAGATATTTCCCACCCAACCCTTCACTGCTTTGGAAGCACTGAAATTTTGTAGCAAAGGGAGTCATAAATATTCAGGATGTCTTCTGTTGTAGCAGTCAAATTTGGTGGAAGAGAAGATTAAAAAAATTATCTGTAGACCAAGATTCTGAGTATAATCAATCATGAAAACTGAAATGAAGCTCTGACATTACTTCTGGCTTTCTGCTAGAGATGGGAAAGAATTTCTTTATGTTAATTAAATCTCGGTGTGCATCTCCTAGTCCCTGGCTTGACATTATCTACAACTTGTATCTTTGAGATGTCTGAGTAGTTTATGGCTTTATTTACAGCCCGATCATGGAAGCAAGCCTGGAAGATACTCACTCGTCAGGTTCTTCAGTCTCAGGAGGTTCTCTGTCCTCTGTTACACAAATGTCTGCTATTAAATACCTGCAGATCAGTGAGAAACTGGAGCTGGCTCAGAGCTTGCCTGCTGAAGTGGTTACTGATTCTGGAGGTGGAAACGTTACTGGTTAGTTCTAACCTGAATTTCACTCACAACAAATAACTTGCAGCTGTTACTAAATGTGGGTGGTTTTCTGTCCTTCCTGTATGCCCCTCTGCTTTGTGTGTTTCCCATTACTATGACTTGTGACTGAACTTGTCTCCCTTGTCTGAAGCAGCAGTGAGGTGCAGTACAGAATGCCTGTCAGCATCCAAAGCATATCAATATTAAGCTGACAGAGAAGTTACTCAGGGTAGTAAAGCAGGCAGTTTGTAGGAGTAATGAGGTCAAATTCTGAAATTAAAGATTTGGACTGGATGGCAGTAATAATTTCTAAGGTACCTTTGTTTTGGTTTGCCTTCGTTTTTTCTCTGTAATCATACTGTGTGTCTCCTGATGTGCTGATAAGCTAGTATTTTGAAAAAGATGAATACCAATTTGGAGTCTAGTGCAAGTTGCATAATTTTGGTTTAAATCTGGATTTTAATCTGCATTTAACTGTGCTGCTTCACAGTATCCTTCTTATTCCTATTGAGGGAAAAACAGTACTGGTACTTAAATAGTCAATTTCTTTGCTTATTTTTCTTTTAGTTAAAGGCCCTTGTTTCTTTCTGTTCTAAATATTTAAATTACAGTTAGAACAGAAATGGTCACAAAAAGCCTTAAAAATCTGGCCTGTGGAATGAGATGTGTGTTGGATGATGGTTCAAGGTGTTTAACCTGCTTTAACTTCTTTGATTTTGGTTTATGGAGCTATATTAAATGGTGTATTTGAAAATTCAGTGTATTTACTCTGGAGAGTTATGTTCTCATGTGCCTGCAGACTATTTTATGATGAAGCATGCTTGTGACTTGGAATGAAAATACACTTAGAAGTGATGTCACTGAAATAGCTGGGATATTTTGGATGGATCTTCATCTTGTTTTTATCATATGTACTAGACTTTGGAGCAAGATGAAAAATCTCTTCAGAAAAAAAGCAAGCATTTGTTCAGATGTTTTAATGGTCCTTTCTTAAACTTTGGGTCTTTCCAGATGCTTTGTTTCTTGATTTCTGCACATCTCCATTGAACTGCAGCTCTCACCCTGGATATAGTAATTCTTAATACTGTGTAAAGAATAAAAATTACTTCAGATGTCTGTCAGTTTATTCCTGCAAAATATACCAGTAAATTTCTTAGGTTTGTGATGACAAATGCTTGGAACACATTGTAGTTTCCAGCCTATGCTGTTTCCTGGATCTTTCACAGGATAGCTTTTTGAGCAGTACTTACTGCAGTGCATTTCAAATGAGTGTGGGCATAACAGTAGATAATCTGGTTCTTACCTGGATGCTGTGAAAGTTTAAAATGTTCTCCCTTGTTACAGCCATGGCATTTGGGAGAAGGCAGTAGAGGCCATCTAGTTGTTGTGTTTTATCTCAGATGATCAAGCAGAGTAAACATTTGAGTTTTCGGTTTGATCTGTAAAAAAACTTGGCTTTTTTACAGATCAACTCATCTATTGAATGACCTTATGTTCTGTTATGAAGGAAAATAAGTCCAGTTTTACAGGTGTCTTCCAGGAGATAAAAGCCATTAAATTCTTAACATTGCAGTGAGCAGCAGAGTTGGAGTCCAACGTTGTTTTCCTTTTCTTACATAAAACCTCTATTTAATCAAAGGACTAAATTTCCCTAAACCCTATAATGTAAAAACCCCAAACTAATGACTTGCTATGGACATAGATTTAAAAAAGGAGCGTTGATTTGCCAAATGAGTTTGAATTCTGCTGTGGCTGAAATAACTCAGAGCTTTGTCTCTTCTGAAAGATACATTTTGCATGATGCTACAGTAGAACTCTTGGGACCTCATGATAAAAGTCTGTAAGGCAGTTGTAAAGACAAGGGTCACACTGACTTCCCAGAACTATTGGAAATAGATGAGTTGACTTGCTAAGAGATGAATTATAAATCAGAATGTGGATCAAAAGTTTCCAGTATCCAGCTTACCTCTACTGACAGATATAACCAAGTTGTGGAGAGTTAACACGATTTCAGCTCATCTCTTCATGTTGTTTGTTTTCTTTAGATGATGATGTGGCTCAGTTCCTGTGGACCCCTGAACAGCGTAAAAAGCTTTTAGGTTCTATGCTATCATCACTGGTTGTCTCTCCAGATTTTCACTTGGAGACTGGAGCTCTGCCTCACATGGCGGTTGAGAAAAACGTTGAGCTGGGTAGGTGTGCCAGACCCTCTGCAGCGCAGAGTTTGTGTTGTAATTGGTTTGAATTATGGCTCGTATTCAGCCTTTTAGTTTTATGTGGTGCAGGTGGGGAATGACTTCGGAAGAGCTATTTACTGTGACAGCTTATGAATGTAAACTTTCAACACAGGAAATGAGACTTACTGCATCAAAATGGAATATTGGAACAATGAAGAATACAAGATGTTTTTTGCCATTCCAACTGGATGCATTTTCCAGTGGGATGCAAAGGGATTTGCAATAAAGGTAACACACATGATGGTTATTTTACAAGAAGCGTGAAGTGGTAGAATCTTATCCATTAATATAAACTCTTTATTTCTGAATTCCATGCAAGAAATTTGCCACTTCGCGTCCTCTTCGTAATTGTGGATCTAGATTAAAAGTTTGACTGTGAAAAATGTCTTCCTTGATCAAGTAGGAGGGGGGCAAAAAAAAGAATATGAAAATGAGCAATTTTCACTTTATTCCAAAAATAAATGTTCTTCTTATGTACCTTCTTGTTAGGTGTATTCTCAGCCTGTGCCTTGGGATTTTTATATCACCCTTGAGTTACAGAAGCGTTTGAATTCGGACTTTGACCAGAGCTTCAGTGAGAATTACAGCTGTTACCTGTACCAGGATGGCTGTGCCATTGTGCACAAGGATACGAATTGCTTTACGCTCAGGGTCAGTACAGACAAACCAAGGACAACTGGAGGGTCCAAATTCCTGCTTGGGTGCCAGTTGTGAGTTTGGAGTGGTGGTATGGTCCTTGCTGAAGAGCTTCTCCTGTTTAATCCTGCAATACAGATGTGTTGCTATCTGTGTACAAATCAGGGTTGTCTGTTAATGCCTCAGTTGGGTCTAGTTTCTCATTCATAGATCATGTGCTTGTCAAAGACAATCTTGAACCAATTTTTCACATTTTCTGTCTTTGTGAGTCATAAAGGACTGGAGCCAAGGACCACATGTTATTCCACAGCAAGATTTGCATCTAAAGCTGTTGTTTAACTTGGCCTTTTTCAATACATTCCAGTCAGCTACAGCAAGGTCATAGCAATTAATGTCTTGCTGAATGATTTGCACTTTAAGTCCTGTAAGTGCATTTTGAATTGTTGCGTAGAAATAGGACTGAAATTCAATAGTGATTTCAGTCTTCAGTTCAATTTCCGTCTCCTGGTCTTTTGTCTAATTTTGAATAATGTTTCCTAGCTTACGGTTCTTGTAGTTCTGTCTGGGCAAAATCTGATTATACTGAATTTATGGTGGGACAGTTATCTCTGTACAGATGAATAATGAAACAAAAGTGAGCTATAAATATTTCACCTAATCTAAGGTAGAAGAATACAGAGGCAGATGTTTATTCTCTTTTCAGGATATTCTCAGTGACCGTAAGTTCATCACAAAGGAAATCATCTTCTTGGTTGTTCATGATCTTCTGCATGTGGTAGAGAAGCTGCATAAAGTGGAGATTGTCCATGGAGATCTGAGGCCAGAGCTGTTGTTTCTGGGTGACAGGTTTGTCTCTGCCTATGAATATGGGAGGGTACAGAGCAGCCCTTTCAGCTACAGCTCCTGTGCTGCTGTAACTTCTACCCTTGAGCCAGCATACTGAAGTATTGAGGCCTGTACAACAGGCCCTGAGCCAAAGCTACCTCTATATGGACCTTTCAACCAAACGTTGTATTTGTATCTACTCATTAACGAAGAATCATTAGCAATATGGTCTATATATCCACTCATTGTCAAAACATGTATTGACCTTCCTGTATTTAGAAACCAGATAAGGCCCAGATAAGGGTTTCGGGGGTGTAGGAGCAAAGGTAACTCCCTGGCTTGCTCCTTGAGCCCTAGCCAGGCTTTGGGAGGAACCCAGGAGGAGGCTGACCCCAGATATTCCTGCACTGGAAGTGGTGTGAGCTTGTTTATTGCCCCCTGTCCAAGCTGGGCCTTGTCCCAGCACAATCAGAAGCCTCTTTGCCTGTGGGAGGATACACCCGTAGGAATTCTCAGTTCTGGGAGGGGCTCTCCAGTGCTTGGCTGTGACAGGGGCCCCCAGCTGCTGTGCAGCTGTGGAGGATGGTAAATTCTTACGGTGTAATTGGTGCTGTATCTTAATCGCTGTGTGCAATCTTTGGCAGCAATGATGACGTGCATTGCTGAGCTTCTGCTTGTGTAATTCTTTACAGTCTTGCAGTATAGAAAATTACACTATTCCTTAAATTGGTTTCTGTGCCTCTTGTGCTGGACCTGCCTGCGGGCAAAACAGGCCTGATTTTTCAGTCTAGTTTTTTTTGGCTCCATTATATTCTGATAAGAGTGAAAACGCTTAATTTAGGAATAAACTTTCCCGTAGAAAGAGTATACATTGATGTAAAACTTAGGCTCAGCAAAATGGTTTTGCTATTACCTGTGTTTTTAAGTTTCTGCTTTACCAAGGTTCTGGACCACTAATGCAAGTTACAGTATGGTTTGTAACTTGCCTTTACATACCTGAAACCCAGGAAATGAGAAGACACAGGACAGGTGGGACTGGAATATCCAGATAACCTAAACAAAGTGTTCAGCTTCCTCTGCAGTCCAGCTTGTACCTTAATGCATAGACCTAATTTTCTTTTTTAAGCTCTTTCCCGTGTTATGTTAAAAAAGTCACGTATCCCTTGGAATGACATCTGTGAACTAAGTGTGGTGATGTCTGGAAATAAAACAAGCTTTTCCGGACCATGTTAGAATGATAATATAAAAGCAAACCTTTACTTGAAGGTTGTGTGCCTTCAGGTACACAATATGACGTAAAACAGTGCCCCAGATTAGATCCTTGCAATTGATAAGATTGGGCAGTTAGAATATCTGGCCAGTATTGTCCAATTAGAGGAGCAGTTTTTTATGTAATCTACCCCCTGGGTTCTGCCCTCCTCCCCTACCTTTGTTGTGCCTACGATTGTGGTGCAAAATAACGTGTCCGTGGAAAACATACAGGCGACACATAACAAAATTTTAGGAATGTGTCAATAAGTGCCTGCTACTTGTGGGAAGGAAAGCTGGAAAAGTACTAGAAGTTACACTGAGGCATTTAACAGTCTACAAAGCTACAAATACATGAAAAATACATAAAAGCTAAAAACTTCAGGTATCAGTGGGAAGCCAGTAACCAGAATGTCTAATGAATCAGATATAATTCCATTACATAAATTCACTGGGGCTGTTCTTAGTTATCAATGGTATGTTAAAAATATCTACTAAATTTAAATTTACTTTGAGCCTACAGTCATCTAACATGTATACTTCCAATATATTTTACTTGTAATTTCTTTGTGATTATTTTATTACTAACTTATTTACATAATTATTTATAAATTACATAGCTGTACTATGCAAGTTCTAATGTTTTCTTCACATCCTGCAGTGAGTTGTCTTGCACATCCCTTGGGGTGCTGCATCCTATTTTGGAAGTCAGTGATCTAATAGTGGCTTGATGGACTTGGATACCTCCTGCTGGATTTCTCTGTGGCAAATAAAAAACAAACAGCTGCCAAAAATTTAGGATAATGGTTTGGGGTTTTCCAGATAGCTAAAGGACAAGTGCATAGTATAACTCACAAAATAAGCTCACAGCATACAGGTATGTAAGAAGAGTAGTAGTAGTGAGAGCTGTGATATGTGGATATTGTTGGCTTGGCAGTTGTGGATAGAGATACTCCTCCCTGCCCTTCCGGTTTGTCCTCCCTCACCTGTAGACTAGGAAAAGTTTGTGGAAGTATTATCACGTTTCATTATTTTTTGTGTCAAGTATTCTGAGATTTAGATGGAGAGGGAGAAGTGCAAAACATTACATTGATGCCAAATTGCTTCTTGCCTTTCTGGTTTTATCTATTTCTATATCCTTTACGTATGTATTTTTGTAGCTCTGTAGCCTATTATTGCATTCGTAGCTAGCATTGTACCTACCCTATTAGACAGAAATACAAAATAAATTCCCCAGTGGCTCCAAGCCCCCGGGTCCAAAGTTAGGCTCTTTGAGAGCCAAGGTTGAAAACCAGCTCTTCGAGACACATTTTCATAAACATAGTTTAGTTCTCATGTGAGGGCGGTTATTCAGAAAAGGGTGGAACCAGGGGGGAACTACTTCATCACCTGTGTCTCTAACTGGGGATTCTTGTCACTTATGCTAATTTGCTAAACATATAAAAATTGTATCTACTTTATGTGCGCATCTTTGGCACTTTTCATTCGGCGTGTTGTGCACCATAAGGATCCTTACAAGGGTAACCTTACTATCACCTGTGTCTGGCTCAAAATTTCAGGACCACTGAAAAGCCATCACACTATTCCCACAGTCTACAATCTTTGTTTCAGATAACTGTGACAAATACAAAAATAGCATTATCCTCAACCCTTTATTGTTTCCTGTTGTTTACTGTGGAGACAGCAGTATCATCCCTAAGCTCCCTGCTGTGAGCCCTTGCCATCCAGGGCAGCCCTTGCAGCAGTAGTTCTGCCAGCAGCCATCAGAGGGGAGCATTGACATGGCTGAGACTCACCTTCACTGTGCTGTTAAATTTAATTAAAAGAGAAAAGAAAAAGTTGGTTGAATTGTCTTCTGCCTCGTGTACTTCCTCTGCTCAGGATCTGTGATGCATTTTCTAATGAGGAGGTGCCAAATGCTCTGAAGATAGTGGATTTCTCTCACAGTCTGGATTTGAGGGTACTGCCTCGAGTCAGCTTGCCCTACAACTTTCCCACAGCTGAGACCCCTCATGGACAACAGCTTCTGACAGAAAGTTCTCTTCCTTATCAGGTGAGTCTGAATTTTGTAGGACATCTTAATTTCGGCGTTTCCTTTACAAAACCCATTTTCCTAAGTTAAAATTTACAAGTGCTGTGGAAAGCTCTGATCAATAAATACTGAATAAAGAGAATTTTGCATCTGATGGAACCTTTGGCATTAGGTGAAAGGGTTAGCAGTGCTGTTCAGTGATTGTAACTACTGTATTTATTTAGAAACCTACAATGAAAACAGAATTTTACCTTTTGAAGTTTTCTTGCTTAACATGTCTCTGGAAGATTCCGGTGTAAAGATGGTTCCGACTTAAATGTGAAAACAATAAGAGCAGAAAGTGATAGACATTGAACTTTGTGGTGTTTGTTGTGATTACAGGTAGACTTGGTTGGCATTGCAGATATAGTCCATTTGATGTTGTTTGGGGATCATATCCAGGTCTGTCAGGAGAATGCCATTTGGAAAATCAGCCAAAACTTATCAAAGTAAGTCCTTTTGCAGACGGGGCTGCTGAGAAAGAAGAGACATCTAACCTAATTTTCTTTATAGTGATACTTATCTTTAGAGCTTAGACTGTACTATCTTCAGAGCTCAGAGTGTACAACAATTTGGGGCTGTTTTTGCAAAAAAGTGTTGGTTTTGTGGTGCCTGAAATTGTGAAGTTCACTGGTTCACCTGTTCATTGGTAGCCTCAGTGCTGTGTAGGAGACAATTTTAAATTGAATATAAATATCGAGATGATTCTGCTTTTTCATCCTTTCAGATGAGACTAAATTAGGCTCTGCACCTTACAGATCAAGCTTGGAGAAGTTTGTAAGTGGGTGGGTGAGGGGGGCAAAGATCACATGAACATGTTGCCTCAGAAGTGGATTAGTTTGGCTTTCTGCTTTTTTTTCATTCTACTAAGACACTGATGGCAAGATGTAACAGTTGTCGAAACAGTACACTTGTACCACAAAGAAAATAATTCAAAACTGTCATCTGAGATGCAAGTGTGCAAACAGCTGCTTTTTGGAAGCTGCTGTTTGTCTTTGGTATTAAATTCTACTGCTCTCTTTCAGCCTCATGTTTTTACTATAAGTCTGTTCTGCCTTCCTGTGCCCTTTTGTTCTTAGACTGAACACTTGTTTATTTTATTAGGCACATACTTCATGTTTTTTTGCCTTGGCATTTCATAAGGATTTTCCAGAACTCTGCACTCATGACAGCAGTTGCTGGACAGGTATCTGATTCAGGATCATGGATCGCTCCTAGGACCATTGCTTTCAGAAAACCTACTACCAGCGTGGGAGTTGTCCAGTTCCCTAGCAACCTGCACTGCTTACATCTCCCAGTTTGTTGTATTCAGCTCTTGTAAAAATTCAATCTTCTTAAGCTGTGCACAGAGGGAAAAAAGCCTTAATTTTTTTTCTTTACTGGGTATATATCTGGTTTTCTACTATGATATCCTTTGTTTAATTCGGCAAGAGATTAAATTGAGCTATTGCAGATGGAGCCACAGAAGGCCTGAGTTGACAAGGCTGGGGCATGGTGTCAGGGACCTGATCAGGATGTGGGTATGGGAAAAAGAGCAGTAACTGTCTAGATAACTGGAGCAGGAGGAATAGTAGGTCTGAGTTGGGAAGGATAGGGCTGGCTGTCTGTCAGTGGAGTTTGGAGGGGAAGAGTTAATTGGAAAGGAATTGTGGTCAAAGCTGGGAACGCAGGATTGAAAAAATTAAAAACGCAGGATTTTGGTCTGAGGTAGAAATTGGAGGGAGTCTTGAGGAGTAAGGCCTGTGAAGGGCTAAAGGAGACACAGCAGGAAGAAGATAAAGTCTGGGCACAAGTTCTGTGGAGGTGGAACCAGACTGTAATGGCTTCTCGCTCACCTGCGTGCATCAGTTCATAACTTGGGAGTTCAGAGTACAATAAGGAATTTCTTTTCCACCCTCTCTTCTGCTTGCTTCTGAAAGTGTTATAGACTTATCATTCATCATCTATACTTTTCAGTATCAGTTATTCCAAGAAATATCTGCATAGTGCTTTAGTTACACATTGTACGGAAGTCTTATATTAACAGTGTAAATGAAGTATTTCATTATGTGGGAATAAGAAATTTGCACTGAATCTGTTTCCATTCACACGTGGATCTTTTAGTCTGTCTAGTTCTTATTGATTGATAAAACTTCCTCTAGTCAGTTTGAAGCTTTCAAGTAATCTGTGACAAGCAAATTCACTATTGCCGGGAGCCTTCATCCAACAGAAGAGGCTCCATAATTAAGTATTCCCTGGGAGAAGAGTCAGCTGATGGAGATCAATTTTGCTCTTCATCCTGTGCATACAGCCACACGTGCTGGTGACACTTGTAACACCCCTGAAGACACAGGATTCTTCTTCCTGTTGCTTTTAGTAATTCTACTTTTGTAAAGATGGCATTGCTTCTGTCCTTTGTGTTCAAAGTTCTCCAAGTGATTTGGAAAGTGATTTTTTTTTATTTCTTTAAGGTTCATTTGAGTTTGTTTGGTGGTTTGTTTTGGGTGGTTTGTTTTTTTTTTCCCAAGGATTGTGTTGAAAGAATAACTTTCCTCAAAAAAGGTTCTGAGAATTCAGTTATTGATAACTAGAAAGAAGGCTTCTTACTAGAAGGCTGACTAGTGTTAAATACAACAACCATGACCCTCTTATCTTAAGAAAGCTTTTTAAACAGGAATTAATTATTTTTATTAAAAAATGTAGATATAGCAGAATAACTGCAAGAGCTACTGATTTTACTACCAGTTCAGCAAAATACTGAAGCAGTGGGGAATTGCAGGGTAGAGCACAACATTTTTCTTCCAAGGTCAATGGCTTTCAGTGAAAGAGAACCCACTTAAAAGGTGACAGTACAAATGGAAAATACTGAAACATTGTGGTAGAGATTTAGGAGAAGGTAGAATATAATTTGTGATGAAGTTGTTGTTTTCATCTCAGAGTATAATGCTGACAGCCTGTTTTTCAGGGGAGGGCTTTTACCATTATTAAAGAATGGATATGGTGATTTTTTTTTTTTTATGTTTTCACTGTACTATTTTAGGAAACTTCATCTGTGCAGGTTTATGTGAGGCAGGATATAGAAGCTGCGTTTGAATTTTTAGGACTATTTTTGTCACTCAGAATTTATACCTCCTTAGCAACACTTCATCTCCTCTGCCACACCTCTTGCTCATCTAATTCCACAAAGAAAATGGGTTCAAGTCTTGCATGTTTTTTTCTTGGTTAGGTTCTGCATTGACTTAATTATTTTAGCAAATATAAGAGTTACCAATGAAATAGTACAGGCTGGATTCATTCTGAGACTGGCTGCTGCTGCTGTTGTTTTGTGAGTCACTTAGATAAAGCAGAGGCAGATAATTTGTTTCAAAGCCACTGTAACTCCTAGCTGGAGGGAGAAAAGTGCTTCAGTAGTCAGTAGCAGTGCAAGACTGAAGAACAAAGGGTTTACTCTATCAGTTTTCTGAGGCTTAAATGAGTCACTTAACCTTTTTATTCATGTTGTGTGGGTACATCTGGGAGAGAGGGGATTTATTGCTATTAATTGTCTCCAAAATATCATCTATACAGAACTTTGGCAGATGGAAGACAGGGAAAAAAGGAAGCAAAACCGGCTCTAAACCACCTTTTTCTATTCTTTTCTTGCAGCTTTTCTTTAATATTGCCCTATTAACTCAGCTTGCAATTGGGTAAATAAGATTTACCTCTGCCCTTTATTCATGAAAGGAGTTTCCCACATTGTTTGGTTCAAAAATGTTCTTGATAATTCCTCTAAACTAAAACTGCCTTGGCTTAGTGTGAACAGTGGTAGAGGTCAGACATAGAAGAGGTAACTGTATAAACAGTTGGTTTAGACCTGTGCAGTTACTATCCAAAAACTTATTTGAGAAAGAGAATGGGGTCCATATATATAATGAACAATACATTCCTAGTTTTCCTTTATTAGTTTATTTAGTTTATAGTTTAACTCAGGTGAGTGAAATTATTATTTCAGGCCTGGTTGTCCCAGGATGTTTAGTGCTGAATATAAATGGAGACCTTGATAGGTGTGTGTGTGTGTGCGTACTGTTCCACTGAACACTGCTCTGTTTGTTTTAGGACCCCTGACAGTGATTTCTGGAGTAAACTTTTTGAGAGAATTCTGAATGCAGATGGTAAGTCCACAGTACCTCTGCTGAGGGAGTTGAGAGAGGAAATCAGTGAAATGTTTGACAGCTCTTTCAAAGAACGACTTTTGTTGACCTTAGCTGCTGTGGGAGAAACCTTCCTCTTGGTGAACTTCCAGTGACTTCATAGAAAACAAACACATTTTGTTTTCTAGAGAAGAATTTGTCGTTGCTTTCTTATGTTTTCAAATGTAAACATGAGAGTGATTGGAGCCATTTCTGCAATACTTCACATGGGACTTGCTCAAGAACGTTTCTATTGCATGAGTGCGTGGAAAACCTCCTAAGCCTCTACATGAACCTTTCTGTGTTGGAGCGGTTTGTGAGAGAAAATTATCTTAACTGCCACCTCCCCTTGTTGTACAGCTCCTTAAAAATTAACAACCTAACTTGCACCACACTCTTTGAAATGTCTTTGTCCTGCGTTCGGTTGGTCTTTTAATTAGTGTTTAATCAATAAAGTTGTGTTTTGGTAGAGAGTGTCATATTTAACATTGCTATCAAATGGTTTCAAAAGACTTCATTTAGAATCCATGCAGGAGTGCTGCTGCGTGACTGGGAATATTTTGTGGCTGCTGGATGCAAAAGCCTCTCATTTGGTGGCAGCTTGCATAACCACATGGGATTTCCTGGATACTTGAATACAACCTGAATGAGTCTACTTGGAATGTGCTCTTGTAGAAAGTTGTCGTAAGAAGAAGTAAATGAAGAAGTAGAAGATGAGGTGGAAAAGCTGCACACAAACTCTTGCCTTCAGAAGAAAAAAGGTTTTCTTTACTTTTGCAAAGGCTGGAGTTCCTGACTGGATTTGAGCATCCCTGAAATCTCAATTTGCCCTAACTGAAGTGTTGCAGGCTTTTGTGGGAGGTTTTGTGGATATTTATATGCGTTAACATTTTATGTACTGCATTACTGAAACCAGTACAAAGGTTTTATTTTATTCAAGACAAAAGAATTTACCAGATCTGAACCCAAGGTGGTAGTATGTACTTGAAGTGTAGGGAAACTTCTCAGACTTGGGATTTATTTCCTTGCAGTATCTACCACACAGGAAAGTGAGAGTAGACAACTGCACCATTAGCAATTTCTTCTCCCTAAGAAGTCACATTGGCTGTGTTTTTTTATTTCGTTGAATTCTCCAGCCATGGTTCTGTTTGGTTCTCCCCTTTTGTGTTATCTCCAAATTTTGGGGTGGAACTCAGTTTTCTTTTCCACATTGCTTTCTGCATATTGCATCACTGTTCCTCTTTCTTTGGCCTGTCTTCTTTTTGCTCTCACGGATTCCTAAGGCCTTTTTCTTTTTTTACACTTTCTCTGAGAAGATTATATATTCTTCTAATTCAGGAATAGGACCTAAATGCCCTGGTAGACCAGCTTTAATATTGAATGTAAACTTCTGCTGAAGAATTAATTTTGGTCCATTAATGCCTTAAATAATGCTTCTTGTAGTGCATTGATTAGTCATCTATTGAGCTAGCGCATAGACAATCCTCTATCTCTAACCAGAGTTTAGAGCCAAGATCACTGGTAGAGCACTCATGAGTTCAATGCATAGCTGACTTCTGCTAGCTCTAAAAGATGGCGTGTTTGTTCTTTTATTTAGCTGAAATTTGTTTGCTTTTGCTAATCCTCTAACTGCCTTTTAGACAAAATCTGGTGAATCTCACTTGTTGTACTCTCACTTGCAACTTTTTCAGTTTATATCCTGCGGCACTGAGCTGAATACCAGGTAGATTAGGAAGAGCAGGCTCCTAACAAAGTATCAATCATCCCAAGGACTTCTCAGACAGGAGATGTTTGAGGCAGTACAGAACAACTTCACTGTGTCTAATTCACACAGAAAGCTTTTGAGAAACAGGCTGAACAGAGATAAGAGCTCTCAGCAGAAGTTCAGTAAAGGAAATCTGTTCTTCAGGTCTTTAAAATATGTAAGTGAACCTATTTGTCTTTACTTAAATGAGGTCTAAATCAAAGCTGCAATACTCCACTATTACTGTTTTGTTGACTTGGCATCTGCTTTCTTTCTAAACAAAAAGTGTGCTAATCCTTCTCTGTCTAATATGGCTGTCCATGATCAGTTACTCTTCATGTACGTCCCAGACAACACAAAACTGCCCCCCAATACTGTAAAATAAGAAACAGCAGTGGCATTATAAATTTCTCCATAATAAACACACACAAATAATGAAGAGGAGCAAGCAGGTATAACAAGAATGAGCAGTCATCTCTTCTGATGTTTGTTCCCACTTCTGCTTTGATGGAACTCTGCCTCTGCTGCACAGGTCAGTCTCTGCCTCTCCTATGCCATGAGCTAATTGCCCCAACATGTAACAGGAGCTCAGGGAGCTCTTTGGACATCCCTATTGTCTGTTCAAGAAACTCTGCCTCCAACCTAAAACAAGCATCACTTTTTGAATCATTGTGTAACACACAGGTGTTCTGTGACCTTGAAGGCTGGGATTGCCATAGACTCGTCATGAAGTAGGAGACACACCCGCCTCGCCAACAGGATATTTGGAGATGAAAATTGTCTTAACATTTTCTGAGGGAAAAGAGGCATTTATAAATCCTGACATGAAAAAATGATGCACACCAAAATGTACCCACCAGGTAGAGGGTAAAATGAAATTGTGTGACAGCCAGATATAGAAGTCCTAGTGAGGTTATCATTAAAAAATAGAGTGATGGAATCTGGGCTATGGCAATTTTTAATTCCTATTATATAAATAAAAGTGCACAAAGGAAAATAGGAATGTGATGGATCATGGTTGTACCAGGTTGCTTGAGAACAAAACTTGACCAGAGATACAAGAGGGATGTCTGGAAGATATCTGGGCTTCAGCTGCTTTGATTCAGAAACTGGAAGAATCAAATTATTAATGTCCACTCTGTTAAGCAGAAAGGGGTCTAGAAATATTTGCAGGAAATCACTGAGCACTCAAAAATGCTAAAGGTAAAAAATGGGGGCTGATCAAATGTGCTTGAGCTGTGTATGGGACAAACCCCATTTTCTTCTCCTTAAGAGCTGGAAGCTGCAGCTGGAGTTGATTCTACTGTTTCTAAGGGCTCATAAAGATTATTGCCTACACCTGTGAAATATAGGTGGTCCAGGTTACCTCCTTAGTGGCTGTGGAGTGACCAATGATGCTACAGAACCTAATTGCTCTTTAAGGTACACCTGCAGGCACTTACAAGTCCATTGTGAGCTCTGAAACTCAATTTATTTGCTCACTTAACATCTGAAGAGATAATTTTAAGGAAGCTTGAGGAAAGGTTAGGAGTGCTGATCATCTGCTGATCTTCAAAGGTGATTTGTGGATTTAAAATCCTAACTCTGAGATAATTGGGAAATGTCCTGAAATTTATCAGATAAGTGCACTCACAATATATGTACCTGAGACTTTTACAGCATGGGGTCTGTGTTCAATAGAAAGATCAAGAAAACCTCAGATGAGAAAGATGTACCTGATAAATGGTACATTATCAGAAGTGTAAGCTTGAGCTTGTGCTAGCAGATAAAATGATTTCACAGAACAATCTAGGATTTTTGGTTTTTTCCAGAGTGAACTAGAAGGGACAGGCAATTCAGGAGTGCTATAAGGATGTTATGAGGGTATGCAGGGAAAAAATTAAAAGGGCCAAAGCCCAACTAAAACTTAATCTGGGTACTGCTGTGAAAGACAGTATAAAAATGCTTCTATAAATAAATGAGCAACAAAACTCAAAAAATAAATGAGCTCTCAAAACTGGTTGAGAAGAATCTCCATCCTTATGGGACTTTGGGGCACTCTTTAGTAAGAAGTGGTTGAGTCAGTGTCCCTGACAGGATTTAAATAATATATAGAGGTGGCACTTGGGGATGACCTGGTTTAGTGGTGAACTTGGTGGTGCTGGGTGGACTCATGGAGATCTTTTCCAAACTTAATGATTCTATTATTTAAAGAAGATAAATCACCCCTCCTGCATGAGCATCAGCAAGTAATTCTGCATCTTTCTTCTGTTCTGCTGCTGATTTCCCAAATAATATTCCAAAATGCCTCTGGGCTGAAGTGCAACTCCTGAGGTGCAGTGTCCTCTGCTGTGCCTTGGTGATTTCCCCAAGGATGCCTGGATGTACAAAAGCTGAGTTCTTATTCGAAGTGAGTTATTTGCCTGTAGGCTGGGGTGTAGGCTGGTGGTTGGAGTCTTTCCTTTAACCTCTGGCTTTGGGTGCTGCAGTCACACGGCACATGGATGTGCCTGTGCTTATACAGATCACCCTTAAAGCTTGACAAGGAACACAACTCCTTTAACAGTTTCATTCTTTTAGTTCTTACTATTTCACACTTGTTGCCCCTCTGCTCAGTTAATCCAGCAGAAGCTGGATGCTGTTTGGAAGCTTAGAAATGAAGATTTCAATTCCATAATAGTTTAAATTATTAAACAACATGTGAGTATCGAGGTCATTCAATAAAGACTGACAAAGAATGTTGTTCCTTTTGTTGGTTCTAGAAATGTTTGTTCCCTACCTTACTTTTGTAATAACTACAATCCAAAGCTATTTAATTATTGATTTCATGGTTCCAGCTAGTATGAGAGTGTGATTTACCAACCAGGAGCAGCAGCTGGGTGACACAATGCTGACAAAAGACAAATGTTAGCGTTCAGTTTCTAGGCCTGAGCTGATGTTTGTTTTCCTAGTGCTTTGGATTCTCTTGAATTTTCAGTTTCTCGGGTTGTGTAGTTCCTTGAAGCTAAACTAGTAATGTACTTTGCAGTGCAGTACTTTATATTATAATTCACTCAGGAATCATTTTGTAGGGAGAAAAAAGTTGGAATATTGCAGAATTCAGTGGTGGATATGACTTATTGGTATGCTTCCTTGATACGCAGTAAAAGCACTGGACTGTTCTGCCACATCTGCATCTACTCCTAAAGAGCCAACCTGGAATAGTACTTTACCTGTACGTGGTACAGGAGGAAATAGGAAATACTACTCTGAACTGGCTACAGCTTGTCCTGCTCTTAAACCACTCTCTTATTCCAAGTGCATTCTAAAATTATTATTTTTATTCCTCTCTAAGTCCTTAATCTCCCTTTTCTCTCCTCTGTGTTTTGCAATTTTTACATGCACTAAATATTTGTTCTGTGAGAGTTGTGTTGATGTGCAATGGCACCCTACACAGCCAAGGCCAAACCAACAGTCACAGGATCCTCGGAGCTCCCTTCCAGCTCATGCTGTTCCGTGATTCCGTGAGTTATTACTGAGCAACTATAAGCAGTATGAAGCATTTACATAAACCAGGGTCTCTGTCCTGTCTCTTTTTGTGACATGTGTTTCCTTCCAGAAGTGGTTGTGTCTCAGTAATGCTGTGGAGGTTTTCAGGTGTCTTGGTTTATGGCAAATTTGGGAGAAAACCTCCAAAAGGGCCCCCCCCAGAAAGCAAACCCACACGGCCCCTCTCCCCCAACTGGTTCGGGAAAAATTTTCTCAGAGAGAAGTGGAAAAAATCTGTTTATTTAACAGGCAAAACACTCCCCAGCACAAAAACAAAATGAACAATACCCGATGACAAAACTCCTCTCTGAAGAGATAACAAATTCAGAAAGTCTCTCCTGTGGGTGGTCGCTCTGTTATCAGTCTCTCCAGCGCTTGGAACGGCTGCTGCCCAGAGTGGGCCCTGGTGGGCCGCAAAGTGCAGGCTCTTGGTGCTTCCCCGGGTCCCCAGTCCAGGGCAGGTTCAAACAGTTCCAGGAAAACGGACAGAAAAACAGTCCAGGGAAACCTCTTTGCCTCAGCTAGCTAAACTAACTAAAAAGCAGAAGGAGAGCCTTGTTCTGCTCTGTCTGTCCCAGACACTACTGTCTGGCAGAATGTGCAGGAGTGAGGGCAGTCTCTGATAACAAACTCCGTGCTGCTTCTTCTGCCCGCCTTTGCTCTCTGACCCAGTCTTGAAGGCACAGAATGTAATATCCAGCATAAACAGAATAGACAATCTGGGGATACAAGCACCATAAAGTCACCCTAGGACATCAGAGTAGAAGTTACTCTACAAACATGAGCGTTATTTAACCTCAAACCCAGTTAGGAGCTGGGAAAGAGAAATCTAGCTCTAATGAATGAAGTCCGAAAGCTGACAGCATTCAGTAATTTCACAGGCTTGGGATATGTTCTGACAAGAACATTCATTTCTGAGACTTGTTGACAGAAACATCAAGAATGGTGCTGCTGCCTTTGCTTCCACCCACCCCAGCAAAGAGTGGGGGAAGCGAAGTAGCTCTTATATATAGCTTGGTTCCTCTTGTATTTGTAAGTTGGGTGCCTTTTGTGTCAATGACATCACCCTCTTCTCCATGGCAACCCCCTACGATGTCAAAACTGCAGGGCAGCATAAGAGGAACTCAGACCAGCAGATGAACAGGTTGAATCAAGATGATTTAACTGCAAAATAATGCAGGGGCAACAGAAGGAGGTGGGAAACAAAGGGGCTACTGGCAGCTCTGTTACTCTGGAAAATGAGCATCTCTAGCGTCTGGTTCCCCAAACTCTGCCCTATCTCTTTTTCCAAGTCCTTGTCAGGAGGAGGTAGGTGAAAGGCAGGTAGGAATCTTTTTCCTGATCTCCAGTGTGTCTGGAGAGCAGAACTACAGGTGACTAAGCAGGAGGAGCATGACTGACTCACTCCTGAATTATTTCTCACTCCTCTTCCCCCTCCCATCTATTCTGTTTGTTTTTTTAGCTTTCACCCAGCAGCTCAAATTTTTCCACAGGCTCTGATGAGGAAGAATTAGCAGCAGGCTTTCTTGTTACCTAATGTTCACAAAAATGTGCTTGTGGTTATCCAGGTGAGGAAATAGAAGCCAACTCCAAGAGCAAGAAAAATTAATTGGCTCTTGGATACAACACCTTCATCTGGGAGAAAAAAAAAAAAAAAAAAAAGCACTTCTGTTGTCTGAATATTGTGTAGAAAATACTAAAGTAACTGATGTGCCAGCAAGCTGTAAATAAGTGGCTTCTTTATCAGGATACCTATTTGCCTTTCTGGCAGCCCTGCTGGTGTTCATTTCTAAAAGAACTGCAGTAGGGAGAAGCCATGGCACTTGCTGTCTTGATTACAGCATTGGATTTTGCTGGGTTACATTTGGGACTCAAGGATCAGGAATATAATGGTTACAGCTGCAAAGTTTCAGCCAGTAGGAGCTGTTTCAATCAGCTTAATAAATCTGTCCTCATTTACATCCCTATGAAGCTTGAAGCCATAGAATAGTTTACCTTCCTTCTCAGGGTGCCAGGTGAACTGTTGCTGAAACTTAGCCTGCAGAAATATCAACTTGGTATTAGCTTTTGCATTTTTTTGAAATTGCATGACATGGGACCCAGGCAAGTTATGCAAGACCAGCACAATTCCCAGAGTCCTGACATCCACAAAAGGACGTGTCAATGCTCCCCACATAGAGAAGGAAGTCTGTGATAGAATAACACTTTATTTGCCATTTGTGGCCTGCAGTTTACAGGGCATAAGAGTCTTTAATCAGAGATTCTCGAAGTATAAGGCTCCGTTATGTCTGTAGCTCCCCACACCAGTGTGATGCTAAGCCTGTGATTTCTAGGCTTTGTCGAGGGGAAAATGCATGGAGTCTATACACACCAGAATCTTGATTAGTATCTTGCTCTTACCTTTTGTGCAAAATGCCGCTCAAAGCACTGTGCCATCCTTTTTGCTGAGCTCACAGCATCAGCCCACGATAAAAAAAGGTCCCAGAAAACATTGACTCACTGCATCCCAGCATCCTGACAGAGCTATGTGTCTGCAATGAGGTCTCCTCAGCAGGAACTGCGAGGTTTCAATGGAATTGCTGGTTGTGAGGCTGTTTTACCTTCCCTGAGTTGTGCTACCACCTGTACTGCCTGCCGGGAACAGGGGTGGGAGCACTGGGATCACTGCCCGGCACCTGGCACGGGGCAGTGCTGCTGAGGAAGCAGCTGGAGCCGGGGAGTTTGCATGTGCATGAGGAGTTTTCTGCAGAAGCTTTAAGACTAAATTGCTGAGAATTTTTGCCTGAAGCAAGAGATGTTTCCTTTATTTAAGACAAGCAGCAACCTGCAGTCAGAAGGAAGAAGGGACTGAATTAACTCCAAAAGTATTTCTCGGGGATCTTTTTTCAAGGTAAGCCTGCTTTTGTGGGAGGTAGATGGGACAACAGGGTTCAGCATTCTGAACACTGAAACTGAAATTACTTCTGCATTTTTGTTACCTTCCCGGCCATTAGAACCCACATAAATGTATTGTGTCTCTGGTACTCCCTTTTTAGGCTGAAAAAGCAGCCAATAAGAGCTAATTTTCTGAGGTTTGAAGCCATAAAAATGAGTGAGGGAGAATGTTTTTAACGCTGCCTTGTGCCTGTGGTGTTTTTAACACTGCCTGTGTTCTAGTGGTGAATAAATGACGTGGACTGTGCCTCTAAAACATTTAAGTAGCAAAATGATGGGTATTGAAAGAACAGTAGGTAAAGGAAAATAAAATTTAGTAAATAGACATCAGCTTATGGTTTATTAATTTAGTGGTTTTCAACATTGCTAGATTATTTATTGTTCTGTAGGAGGCAAAATTAAGATGGTTCATGCCTTGGGAACTTGGACTTAAAGCTTTTTAATTGTCATGGTCTGAAGAAATGCTGTTGAAACCTAGAGCAAGGAGATAATTTTTTTTTTTTAAATTTGAATGACACCTGAATAACCAGTTTATTGCTGTTGAAAACTATTTGTTGAGAGGCCAGAAAGTAGTAGAGTGTTTGTCCTAGCTGCAAGAAAAGCCTGTTAAAGGTAGGAAAAAAATAACTTGAATGTATGGAGATGGCTCTGAAAAAAACCTGGTAACACCTAAAAAATGTTTGATCATCAGCATCCCTTCTTTATACTGAAACTATTCCTAGCTGGGAACCCTCCAGCCTGAGAAATTAGGTTGTGGGGTATAAATTACAGTCCTTGATGGGAGTACAGCAGAGCATGGATTTGGCAGAGCTGCTGCAGCCGTGGAGGGAAGGCATTTGCAGAGCCTGGGAGTGCAGGGCAGAGCATCCATACTTTCTCTTTGCAAGCTAATGGTGCTAATACTTGAATGCAGTTCCATTTTGCTCTTGGAAAAGGAACAATATGTGCTCATAAAACAATACCACCTTCTGGTTAGGGAAGTAACTGCAGTCAGTAAACTTCTGGAAAAAAGCCTTGTCAAGTCTGTGGAGAGAGAAATCAAAATACTTTGTTGCTGCCTTTTTTCCTTAGGGAAGGTGGGACCCAAGCAGTGCCTGGAGGGAAATTGTACTCTGGACAGGCTGCAGAATGGCTGGGTGAGGTTGCCTGAGGAAGGGCACCTGTGCCCAAAGCTGAGGCAGGGGCTGGTGGCAAGGAAGGCCTTGGTGCCAGAAGTGGTTGTGTAACATTGTGCTGTCTCTGCAGCTGGCGCTGCCAGGCGCTGGATCAGCTCATGCACTTGAATGTAGTTGCTGCAGCTTGATTCCACTCTGTAGAAATAGTTGAGGATATTCCTGCCAGCTTCCCAGTCCGGAGTCATCAGTTCTGCCTCTGTCACTTGGGGAGCATGAATGAATAACTCTTAAATCATTAATCTAGGGCAGCTTCCAAGAATCCTGTGTACTGAAGTCTGGAATACATTGTGATCTGATTCATTATCCAGGGAGAGCAAAGACTTTGAAGAAGTGGTTACCCAGGGGGTGACTATGCTGCACTTCAAACTCCCAAAGAAAACCACAACATGAGAGGGTAGGGAGGAGCAAGGGAAATGTAAGCAGGGCCCCAGAGGAGCAGGAAAACTATAAAGGGACAGTAGTAGCCACATGCTGTGGACTGGTGGACAGGCCAGCACAGCAGCCTGTGGCTTTGGGGGCCTATGGAAGCTGCTGCAGCTGCTTTGGACAGTGCCACTTGACATAATTTTAAACTGGAATTCTGCATAACGAGTGTTAAACATCAGGTTATCTTCCATGGGATGGTTCTTTACATCAGGCAAAACCTTGTATTTTGGCTGATACAATTTGGTAGTAGAGGGGGCTTTCTTGAGTTCCCGAGAGAAGCATGGAAGGCGGGATAAATAAGAGGAAATAAGTGTTGCTGCTGGACAATGCAAAGCACAGCAACCTAGATAAAGGTGATCCTAATTGAGGAGGAGGAGGATTGGTATTTAATTAAAACTACTCCTAAAACCCAGGCTCTTAGCAGTAAAATAAATAATAGCAGGACGTGAGTAATTCTCTCAGGGGGAATGTTGGAGACAAAATTACTCTAATGTAGTAATAAGAGAGGCCTGTGTGCAATTGCTCAGAGAAATAGGAACAGGGCAGAATGAATTTTCACTGCTAAGAAGTTCAAAGGTGGTTCAAGTGAAAAGGGACAGGTGCTGGTTAAAGCACACACTCCTCGAGCTGCTTCCAAAGGCAGAGCTGTCTGAGTTCCTGAGCTGGATGTTCTTACTGGATTTGGCAATCCCAGCACCGAGAATGAGCTCCTCTGCTTTAGTAAATAATGGCAAGTTCTGTGTGTTGCTTTCACTCCTGCTGCTAAGTCAGGGTGTTTTCAGTGAGTTAAAAATAAATATTTCAGACCCAGATTTAGGGCAACTGTGCCATGTGTCATGCATCTGAAGGCAAGAAAGAACATTAAACCAGCTTTTGCTTCCCTATTTCCCTCCCACTCCTCATTTTCAATCATCTTAGAGTTCTACCTGCTATTCCTCAAGCTATAATGCCCATTCTGGGAAGGTGGTTAAATAGCGTGAACTCATTAACCACTCTTGACTGAGTAACAGCCAATGACATAACATTGTTTCTTCTCCATAGCTCCCTTGCATAATGCTGCATTTCAGTTTTGGTTACTACTTCCATTTCGTGCTTTTCATTTCTGTGACATCCATCTGTTTACCAGACAAGGTTGGGGTGGGGGGTGAGAGGGGTGGAAATAATCCCAGAATACAAAAAGAAAAACCTATACAAGTGAGGCTGGATGGGGCTTGGAGGGGCCTGGTCTATTGGAAGGGAGCCTGCCCATGGAAGGGGGCTGTAACTAGATGATCTTTAAGGTCCCTTCCAACACAAACTATTCTGTGATTTCTGTGATTCTATGAGTATATAAATGGGATTTAATGAAGAACAGAGATATTGAGACACTAGAATGAGAGCTGCTGTTGCAGTGAGAGAAGATTTTGGATACTTGGAAACCAGGAAAGTAGATAGTAGAACCTTTTTCCTTTTGCTTTCTCCTTCCTTTCCTCCCCCTTTTACCCTATATGTGAAAACAACCAACCAACCACCCACAGCTCTCACCCAGAACCCCCAAGTTTACTCAAAGGAAAGAGTAGGGTGATAGTGGCTTGTGGTAGGTGTGGAAAGTAATTTGTAGCCTGCTCTGAAGAATCAATGTAGCCGAACTGTGGCTTTGAGCAGTGTAATTTTTGTGTAGACCCAGCTGAGGCAATTCAGCAGCATCCCCTGGCCAGGGGCAGGTGGCCTGCTGATATGGCATAGAGAGAGTGTATAGACAAGATCGTGTAGTCGTTAAAATGAAACATGGCATTGCAAACTAGAAAGCAAATGTACTCAGCAACTTCAGCAGAGACAGTGACTCCATAAGTTGAAAAGGTCAGCTTGATGGCTCTGAGCTCAATTGTTTGTCCCTGAAAATCCGTTAAATAGAGTCAACTGTCTGTAGGGTCAGTGTTCCCTTATTGATGGCCTTCTAGTTTTTTGACTTTCTTCCCTGCCAAGTATTGTGAGAACCTTTTTTACCCCACCTGTGTCCACCTTTGAGTCTTCTAAATCTGTGACTTTTCAAGGCACAGAAGGAGCTGAGGGTCTTCACAGCACAGCTGGAGAGCTGTGCTTAGAGGAGGAGAAGAAGGGTGCAAGTCTGTCCTTAATCTGGGCCAGGAACAGAGGAGTTAATATGTAGTGGCCAGAAGGCACTACACAGATTTTAAAATAACCAGGAACAGGATAATTTGGCTTAAAAAACCATCTCGGTCTTGATTCAGTGCTCATTAAAAATCATAGTAGCCTCATGATTGGCTTCTGGAAGAATTAAGCAAGGTGTTACACTTCCTAATGAGTACTTCGGGCCTTAGCCAAGAAAGTACATCACTGCATACAGTAATGCTAGAAATTAACTTCTTTCCTATAACATTGAGCTTAGGATGAGGATCTTTCTAGTGCTTGTGGAAATCAGTGAAAAAGCTCTGGTTTCAAGGGATTTTGGATTGCATCTGAAGAACAGATGTTATAGATGACTCTGGGAAGAAGTCTCTCTGGGCAAGTCATCTCTGAGCTGGTCATGCTGCAGTAAGATGTCCACTTTAGGGACACTCACAGTCCACAGCCATCAGAGCTCCTGAGTGCGCAAGGAAAGGGGAAAAGTCAGACTGCAAACCTAGCGCTGAGATGGAGTCATTGTGGCCTAAAAGGAAAAACGCCTGCTTGTGTTCATTTCATTAGAAACCTAAATGTATTAACTAACAGCACAAAAAGCTTAGACTCTTGTGGCACCTCATCAACCATGAGATGATGTCAGTAGACAAAATGCTCCTGTCTGTGACTGCTGCCGAGAAAACCTCCTGGTTTCTGCCTCTTTCTTATAGAATACTGTTTCGTGTTAAAGGGAAGAAAACACTAATTCTGCTTGCTCCCAAACCAGAAATTTGCAAAGCTCTTCGGGCTTTTGTGTTCTCTTCCAAGTTCTAAATATATTCTCCTAAAGCATCTTGAAACAGCAGCCTGGGTCACATAAAGCTGAGCCAATAACTTATTTAAGGAATATTACCTTTTATTCATTTAAAGACATGTTTTTAAAAGAGTCTCTTAGAACTTGGGCTCACCTGAGTGAATTTTGTGGCTACTCCTAACCTGTGGTTTGGGATCACCTTCAGTTGGTCTATTGCTGTGCTTAGACTGGGACAGAAAGTGGAAAGAAGAAAATGAAGGAATTTTCCAGATAAATACTCAAGTATTTCTGCAGGACATCTTTGGGCACAACTGTTACCCAGGCTTTCAGTTTTCATTAAAATTCTGAAGAACTAAAGAAGAAAATGGTAATTTTAAGTGTTAAGAAGCCTTCTCCCCCCCCCCCAAAGGTCACATGTGGAAATGAACTAATTAATATTTTTTGTATTGGAATGTATGAATGTATTTTTAAGAATTAATTTATTTATATAACTATTTGGCACCTCAGAGAGCACATGAACAAGAAAGGGGTTTTTTTGAATTTGTAGTTTGAGGAATGGTGATTAAGTAGAAGATCAGCTGAGGTTTTTCAGTTATTTTTACAATGTTAGCCTCAGAATCTCTAAATGTGCAGATGAGGAAACATCTTATTTACTTATTAACTTAAAGGGCTACGTCTTATGTTGCTCTTTTCTTCTTTAAGGGTGATGGTGATGATGATTTTCTTTAATCTTTAGATATATACACGCACATATATGTGTATATCAGTGGAGTAGTTTCTGGTGTCATGTTGAAGAGGATTCTGGCTGAGTTGTTCCACCATGGTTTCCCTCTCTCAGTAGCCAGCTGAGATCCACCAGGATCTAGACTCCTTCCAAAGGATTGGCATTTGCTCTGCCAAGTGCCAGTAGGTCCATGTGCTCAGGTAGGCTGTGACTGTGCTCAGTTTGGCCTCCCTTAATCGTAGGGTACGGCTGTGGTAGAAAAATGTTCCTACAGTACCAGAGACAGCTGGTGTGTTCCGGTCCTCTCTAATGTGCATTGCCTGACTGTGTGCATACTTTAGTTCCTTATTGTGGAATCTGACAGCCTGAGTAGTTGCACAGATGTTTTGGGTAGTTTGGAAACTTGTTTTTAATGGAGACTAGTGGTAGTTGGAACTTTACTGTTTGCATACTTGTCTGTGTTGTGCTGAAACTGGTACCTCAAAACAACCAGCACCTCCTTGTGTCTTGGGCAGTATTCAGTCTATTAAAAATTCCAGCCTAAATGAAGGCTGGAGGAGATTGCTGATGTCAGGAAAATTAATCCACAAACATCAGAGGTTTATGTCCAAAAAGGAGACAGAGGAGTCCCTTTTACTTTATTCGAATAAAGGGAGAGACCATGGGGCATTTCCCTTGGGGTCTCTCAAATTTTTGGAGGACGCAGCCTCCTTTTTATCCTAATTTCCTGGCCACATTTCCCTTCTCTCTTTCCCCATTGGCTGAGGCACTTGAGAGGTACAGACTTCCCGGAATGCCTGATCCCCTCTAATGTATAACCCTCCTTTTTAATTTTTAATTCTCAAGGAATTTTAGGGTTTTTCCCCATTGTTTCTTTCATCTTTCAATATCCAATTTCATTTATCAGCAAACCTACAGTTTGTTTGTAAAGGCAAATATAATTTTCCATTCATCAATCAGTGGAATCCTTCCCATTGTTTCTTTTATCTCTCAGTGCTAGTTTTCTCTACCAGCAGACCTACAGTTTGTTTGTAAAGACAAGTCTGTCATTCCTCTCACTGAGGATAAAGAAAGTAAGAGACTTCTGTAACTACTATCAGGAAAGACCAAAACTTACTCTTAGGAGAGGTAGGAATTAACTTGTTCCTGTGTTGTAGCAGCTAGAATGCAAGACAAGGATGTCTCAGCTACCATTTTTCTGTGCTATATCAATAAATCTCTAAGTGGGGATTATAATAATTTAATCCTTTGCAACCCCTCCTGTGGACTCCAGGGCATTCACTGCTTGTGGAGGTAAGGGAAACTGAGGGTACAGTATTGTGACATGCTGCTCTCATTGGCAGAACAAGAAGGTCCAGTTTCTGCATTGCAGGTTGTGGCTGCTGTGTTGTGGCATGACTTTGTGCGTCTGAACTGTAGGCTAGGCTCCTGAAACAACCAGAGCTTGAAAATAAATTAAATAATAGTGGAAAAAAACCTCAAAGATAAACCAGATTTAACCCTTCAACTGCCTCCAATATCCAGGGAGAGGAAACCAAATGCTTTATCTAGCCTCAGCAGCTGGAAGGGGTTGGAATTAATTTTGGATGCTTATTCCCATTGTGATTGTCAGCTCTTTCCTTCTTTTCTTGCACAGAGAGGAATAGCTGCTCTGCCTCTATCAGCCTTCCCCCCAAAAATGTCACCCACTCACCATCATAGGTCAAAGCCCTCCTGTGCTTGCTGTAGTGAAGCTGCTCCTGGGAGGTGATGCCCATTCCCTGGCACAGGATTAGCAGTGCATCTTCCTGATTCTCCTGGGCTGAATGCTTTCAGGGTAAGGCTGAGTTGGCTGCGAGGACAGTTGTTCCCTGCCTCCACAAGGCTGCAAGTGGGATGGGAAACCTGTGCTGCACGGAGGCACATGCTTGGATTTTGACAAGCATAGGCTCCAACCCTCAAATTATTCTAAGCTCTTGAGAGTTGGGTTTGAATGTACCCAGAGGTAGAGTGACTAATGACAGCAAATGCTGTTAGACTTTTGCAGCCGTTATTTTAGCCACTAGGAATTTGCTGGATTCTGGCTAATACTTCAGTGATAGCTGACTGACCTAGTTATTCGGAACAGAGGCTGTGGTCATTCCTCTGGTGCCAGCGAGGGATTTCAATCTGCATTTCTATAGCATCCTTAAGGATCACAGCATGCTTGGAAAAACAACAGATTAAGCTGCCTCTCTTCTGGGGGAGTTGAGCATTGTCACAGTCATTTTAGCAGCATGCAGAATGCCTTTCCCAAGGTGACCTGGGAATCTGTAGGCAGCGTTGGCTTTCTGTTTTGATGTTGCCATTGCATGACTGATCATCATGGCTTTTGTGGGAAGCAGAAGATGCACCTTTTGTAGAGGGTGACACAGGCTTGTGTGGTGGACCATGACATTACTTCTGTTATAACCAAATAAGTCTGTGAATTTTTGCAAGTAAAAATCTGGAAGAAGTGTGAGGTGGCTGTGTTCCAAGCTGTATTGATATTATCTGCAAGGAACGTCTACCAAGCCACACGAATTTAAACAGTAGCAAAATAGCATGTGCTGTGTTCAGGTGATCTTCTTGAGTTTTAATGTCAATTTCTCATCAGAGTGGGAGTTAAAATTTTCAAAGACTCTGATGTTTTCTTACTCTCTTTAAGCTTAACCTGCTTTCTTCACTGAAACAGTTGTCAGGCACTGGGGCATTGCACCATGGCAGTGGTGGAGTCACCATCCTTGGAGGTGTTCAAGGAAAGACTGGATGTGGCGCTCAGTGCTCTGGTCTGGTTGACAAGGTGGTGATGGGTCAAAGGTTGGACTTGTTGGTCCTAGAGGTCTTTTCCAACCTTAATGATTCTGTGCTTCTTGTCTCTGGCATTCTCAGTTTGGCAGAATTTGCAGGTCTTTGTGCTGTTTCCTTGCTGGCATGCTTTGCTCCACCACAGGAGTTGTTTGGCCCAGGAGAACTTGGCTGTAACCCATTGTGAGCCTCAAGCAGGACAAATTCCCTTCTTCCATGTGCGCCAGTCTGCATTGTTTGGCGTAGGGTAAAAAGGGACTCTGAGCTTCCCACTGCCCTGCCAGATAGGAGGGTGGGGATGTGTCTGGATCTTCGACAGCACCTAGTACTTCCAGTTCTTCAGCTCTCATGCATTTGTGTTTTGTTTTGAAACAGAAAAAACCTCCCCTGGTTTAGACTATAAACCTTGGATAAAAACACTGGGTGAGCTCATGCAGTTGGAGTGCAAGCAGGGCTTTGTCCTGCTGGCATCTCAGGATCCTACCTGGATAATGGCAGCAATGCATAGTAAGCAGGAGGGTAACCCAAACACTGGAGCTGGCTATCCGGGTAGTGCTCTCCTGGAATGTTCTGCCCACCTCTGAATGGGACACCCTTAAGGAAAGGTGGCTAAACTCTAAGCAGTTATTTAAAGTGAAACTGCCTCTGGATTGCTGCCTCCCTATCTCCAGTTCTGGCTTCACTGCCATGTGTTGATTATGAGACTCCCAGACTTGATTCCTATCTCATGCTTCCTCCCACCTGTTGGTGCCGATGTGTGAATTTGCAGCACACTCTTTCTCCTAGTGACCCCTTTGTCCCAGTCCTTAAGTGTAGTCTTTAACTTCCCTGGCCAGCTTCTCTAGATTTACAGAACCATGAAAGAGAAGGGAAAGACTGTGTGTGGAAGAGCATTTCTGCTTCCTATCTGATCCCTGAGCACAGGGAAGGCTTGATGGAAAGTCTGGTCCTGAGCCACAGCCTGGCTTCATACGTGGAATTGCGGTAGTTCTTACTGGGATTTCCTGAATGTATCAAATTTCCTGTGCCTTGGTGTTAGGCTTTTCCTGGAAGCTCTGTTGAATACACATCCATTTTCCTTAGCAGTTTACCTAGTCCTCACAAGATTCAGACAGGTGGGCAGGTATGTTTCTCCTGGCTGAGGCAGAAGACAGACATCGTATATGGTACAGTGTCTTAGTTTGAAAAGAGAGGTGTCTGCTAAGGAAGGCAGGAGCCTCCCCTGAAGTGGAAAAGGTAACCCTCCTCTGTCTGAATTACTACAATTTTGAAATAAAAAGGCTCTAAGGCAAAGATATGGGAATAGGAATACCAGTTCTTTACGAGGAAAACTGAAAATACAAATATAATTACTACAGACAAAACTACTGACAGAGTCAGGATACGACCTGACACCCTGTGGGTCAGGGTGTTGGTAACAGTCCAGTTGAATGGTGGCTGCAGTCTGCGGTGACAGCTGTAGTTCTGCTGAAGCAGTGATCCTGTAGAAGGGTGTAGTTTTTCTCTGATGGTCTGGTGGTGGTGTAGATGGGCATGGTCTTCTTCTGGGAATCCAGTGGAGAAGAGACTCCTCTGGTGTCCCAAAATCTCTGATTATATGCAGGTAGGAATGCTTGGCTCCTCCCTCTGGGTGGAGCACCTCACAATGGACTAATGTAATTTTATCAGTCATGCAGTGAGGCTCAATGGCCCATTAACAGAAGAATCTCCCCAGAGGGAGGATTGTTTGTGGAAGAGATAAGAAAACTGCCCAATTAACAGAAGATAACTGCCCCACTTTTAACAGATGGCAAATAGAATACATGCTTATTTTACAATCCAGGACACACAGTTGGCCTTGGTGTCTCTGACCTTTTATTTTTTAAGTTAAAAGTCCCCAGTGTTGTCTATTGGAATAGGAAAACATTTATTAGTGGGGTTTTCATCCCAAAATCCTCCTCCAGTGGCGATTAAATGGAACCTATTGCAACAGCAGTGCAGGACGCAAGATCCTGGACCTCTCCTAGCACAGTGATGTGGCTGGGCAGGGTGAGGAACGAGGTGAGATCAGCACTTTGGATCTGAAATTTGCTTTGCTTTGTGTCTGGGGAGGGGATATACAATATGGAATGGCCTTTTCTGGGAAGATAAATCAGACAGGCTCCAATGCAGAAGTTTAGTCAACATACCCTGCAGCACTTGCTGCTGCCAGGAATGGCTGTCTCGGAGACTGATGGAACCTGAGAGAGCAGAGGTAGGAGTGGGGTGTGTATCGTGTGTTTATATAGATGTGCCAATATAATTATTTATATTGTCTTGTGCAATTCTCTAGGTAAGAAGGGAGAAGTGGGCAGGCAAGCAGCAGGTGAACTTACACAAGTAAAATGTGTAATGAAGGGATAGTTGCTGAAGAGAAAAATTAGAGATATGTCAATTTTACTGGGAAATTTTTTTTCAAAGTGTGCAGGACTGCTGGGACCAAACTTGTGAATATAAAGACTGGAAAAATCCTAATTTTTCATTAAGATTGTAGGCAGCACAGGTTCACACTGACTCAGAACTGCCTTGGCTTCATCTAAGCTTGTGCCTTGACAAGTAAAATCAGGCTCTGCAATTTATAACAATCTCAAGTCTTGTTCTAGGAGACTGTGCTAGCATGTAACCCAGGAAATACAATACTCATGCAAATGTGGAGTCACCTCCAAGGCTGGATGACTCCTTGTAGACTGTAGAAGCCATTTGTGTGGGATGCTCCCCATGCCATGGTTGTGCAGATGACTCCTTGGTGCCTGGCACAGCAGCAAAGCCCAGGTGCACAGATGATAGTGATGGTTTGCCATCCACACCTATCAGGTTCACACTTTGCTTCCTCATTCCTGATCCTCCACACTGCACTGCCCTGTGAGTTCCAGTGTTTTGGGAAAGAATACTGTACCCCTTTGTTATTTACTATGATTTTTTTACTTTTAAAGGCAACTTTACTTCTTTTGATGACATCTGTGTATGGGCCTGCCCCCTAGGAGAGAGAAGCTAATCCCCAGACAGAAAGGAACCTGGCTAGCTCTATTTCCTATACCCTGGGGAGGGAACAGGCAGGAAACCCTGGGTCACTGTGGCAGGTAGAGACCTGCAGTGTAACGTAGAAGTAGTGACTGCATGTTCAGGAAGCAGCCTTCCACAACTTAGCTAGCAGGTTGGGAAATGAGGATTAGGAACTTCAGACCATCAGCTCCAAGAGGTTCTCTCTATGAACATTGGTTCTGTTCCTTCTCCATGATAGTACTGTAGCACTCATGAATTCCAACTACAGCTGAGGCTCTGGTGGTTGTACAAAGATACTGCAGCTCTTTTAGTTGGAATGAACAGGTAGGGAGGAAAATGGGAATGGGGGGAACATGGCTAAAAGGTCACTGGGCTGGCCCATCTCTGTGGGACAAGCCACTCCCAGCAATAATAATGACTGCCTAATGATTATTTGTAGCATATCACTCATTTAAGAGTGGTTCAACAAAACCAATGTTATAAAAAAAAACCCTAAAAAGTCACAGGGGTGGATTTTTATGGTTTATATGTCTATTCTTTGGACCTAAAAATATCTGAGGGTTAAGCCAGCATTGTCAGTGGTTTGGAGAGGCCAAGAATCCTCTTTGCTTGCAATGGAGCAAGGGCAGCTGATGGGTTTGTTGCCATGAACTCTGACTGCTCCAGGCTGTAATCCCCAAAGTGTCCTGTGATGATGGCCCAGTCACCAAGCCCAGCCAGCACTGCTGGAGCTGGTGTCCTGCTGCTTGTGGGAAGTCTATTTCCAGTAGTCGGTAAACCCTGAGGCACAGGCAACACAACTGAATTAGAGGGTGATCCCAGACTCCAGACCTGGCAGCACTGACTCATGTTGAGGACAGGGGAAAAGTAGACGCACCAGGTCATGTGCTGCTCATCTGCAATGCAAATAAATGGGGTGAATTCTTCTACAGCGAGCCATAAAGCAAGCAATCAAAGCTTTCCTTCCTGGAATGACAAGAGATTTGTGGTAGGTCCTGAAATTTGCAGCCAGGCGACATTGGGTTTGTTAGAAACTTCAGCAGCTCCTGGCCCTGAGGCTGTGGAGCCGAGAGAGAAGAGCTGATGAGTGGAGCTTTAATAAGTCACAATGACGTGGGGTGTGGAAAAGGGCGGAGGGGAATGGGAGATGATCTCCTCAAAGTTCTTGCCTGAGACCCGGCACATCGGCACATCGAGGTGCCCAGCTGTGACTCTGAGCTCTTCCTGTCTCTCACCCCCTCTAGGGACCAAGAGAGGAGACGGTGAGAAGAAGGTGAGATGATCCCAAGAGGCTCTGCTATTGGCATCTGTTGTTTCCCGTGGAACAGGAATCAGAGGCTCCTCTACGCTGAGCGCTCTTGTGTCCCATCTGCTACCCCACCCTGAAATCAAACTCTGCAGCTTAGGTGGATCAGACACTGTACAAACATGTCAGACTTGCCTCCACCCCTTTTTCTTCTCCCTCTTTCTCCTGCCGTCTTTCTCTCTCAAGTTTATCTACGTGTCAGCGGATTCCGGTGGCGGAGCATTCTCACTTCACCTCTGGTTACGGAGAAATGAGGAGTCAGGAGTAAGTGCCCTCCCGCAGATTTGGGAATCAACATTGTTTTGCTTGCTTGCTTTAAAGCGAGAACAACTGCCCTCATGGCTGCTGTTTCGTGGGATTTGTTCCCTGTGTTTACGGAGGACTGGGTTTGTCAGTTTAAACTAACTCTCCGCTTCCCAGTGGCTGTGCTGCCTCGGCTTAACCCCTTCCCTTCGAGTTGAGTCATGCCATTGCCAAGGATTAGTGTAATGATCATATGTATGTTGGCAGTGCCTGCCTGGGATGAAGTGAGAGTGGAATAGTTCTGGAGGTCATACAATTTTTTGTCTCAAGGGATGCTTCTGGAAGGGAAGAAGAACGAGCTGGATTCCTTTGGGAAGGAGTTTGCTTCATCTTTACTCCTAGAGCCCAGCAACACCACCCTCCAATCGGCTTTACTGCGTGACAGTGGGAGAGTTTACCTCCAGACGCTTCTTTCTCCTCTCCCTTGGAACTGTCCACCACTAGCAGTATTGTAGCAGGATAGCCAGTAAGACCTTGTGGTTTTTACTTTCCAGGGTCTATGAGGTGGGACAATGTGTGGGGTTGAGGTCTGGCAGTTCAGCCAACTGACGCTCAAGAGGATGGGGAATGTGGAAGGAAAATGCCTTGTTGAATCTTGCAGGGTGATGCTCTTAAAACCTTGGGGTGAAGAAGGGGTTAAAAATTACTTGGGATGATGCTTGAGAGAGCAGACAGCATGTCAGGAACATGTATACTCATTGCCTTTACAGGAGACAGAGCAATATCTGCTCTTAAGTATCTTGTATCTGCAAGGATCCTCACCATACCTTACAGAGAGGTCTAGTTAAACCCTTCCTGTGTGTATTCCCAACCTTCTGGCAGCTGTGCTGGCCAGGATCCTTTCAGAACACCCCCTGAAGCTGTGCTGGAGTATTCATGTGGGGCTCTGTGTGTGTGTTTTGGCTGGCTGAAAGCTGCCTAATCTCGTCCTATTTAAGTTACAATATACGGTTTTATTGGCATTTGTATTTAATTATTTTTGTCAGGTAACCAGTGCATACAGGCAGCTATTTGCAGTGACAGAAAACAGTCCTGTCTGTTAATATTTGCTTTCTTCTTTGCCAGGGCATTAATGCTTTAATGTATTTGGGGACAGAGCACTGAAAAAACAGAAGAGCAATTTGTGTCTGGTGAGTGTGAGCTCTCCGGTGAAGCTGGGGGATGTATGGAGAGTAAGAGACCTTTGCCCACTCTTTGTCTGCTTTTCTGAGTTCTCTGTTCAGGTACAACCTGAGTCAGCCCCTAACACAGCTGCTTGGGAAGGGAAACTGCTGTCTTGCTCTCTCTCCAGCCCTGTCTCACAGAAAAGTCTCATTCCTGATGATATGATGAAGCTTTATATTGCTTTTAACATTCAGTGCTGCCTTGGTATGTACATCCTGCGTGCTGTGTGAACAATGATTTATGAATCTAGAAGCAAAACTGATCAAATAGTGGAAAGAGCTATCGGCAAATAGTTTGCTGGATTAGTAACTGTGCTCCCAGATGGAAAGCCTGCTCTGTGCACAGGGGTTGTTTCTGTCTAGATGGGTGTGAGTATGAACGTGCCTGGGAAGGCCACCCTGGGTCCTGCTGCCAAGGCTTGCAAAGAAAAACACTTACTTGGTCATAAAATGAAATAAATTCCCAAGGAGAATTCTTTAAAGTTTGGCTGTCCTGCCTCCAATCAGGAAAAAAAAAAGAGGTCTTTTTAACCTACTCCTGTAATATGCTTAGGGAAATTCACAAGCAGAGAAAAGAGCTAAATATTTGTGTAAGTTGCTTTAAACAAAATTGCTTAAAGCAACTTGGACTAGCTCAGCCCAACTGCAAGTAAAAACACACAGCCAGGCTCTGAGCTCTGTATTGCACTTGAGAGTTTTTTGGGTACCCACGGGGGTACCCTGCTGGAGTTCCATCCCATTCAGAGCAGCACATGAGCTCTGTACCTGGACAGGACACAACTGAGCAGGAGTAGCTGAAGGCTCCCAGGAGTTGTGCTGCTCAGCACTGAGGGCTGCAGAGAGCACAGCAAACTCTGACACCTTGTCAGGGGCAGTTCTGGCCTGGGGAGTGGCTTCCTTGTCTGTGGCACCAATGCTGCTCCTGCACCAGTCTTGCTGACTCTGAGTTATAATGTCATAGACTTAGTGCAATGGAGCACAAAACCAGTACTTGGCTGCTACAGGTCTTGTTTATAAGGAATTCCTCATTATGGTTTCTAAAGCTGAAGGATTACCATGTGGTTCGAGGACTAATGTGCCGCCATTTGGTCTTACCAATGATACTGTTCTTATGACTGACCTTCCATTTGTCTGGCAAAAGAGAACAGTGGGAATGGGGGGCGCCCAGAAACTAAAAGTTGAAATCTATTTCCCTCAAAAATATCTCAGGAAATTACGCTTTCCCTAGGGCTCAGCCATTTAACTTGTAGTGTTAGTAATTAGATTATTTAGTAATTAATGAACAGAATGTATGTGTAGCCAAAAGCAGTCATTTATCTCGTGTTAGGAGTGCACCTCAGGTTTTAACATACAGAGCGCTGTGTGAGCACTCACAGTTGTGGCAAACAAAGCAGGATAACCTATATTCCCTGGGAGAAGACTTGTCTGTTGTGATTTAAATTTGCATCTCAGTGTTGGCAGCAGTGAGCAGGAAGGCACTGAGTCAGGCAGGTTATGAGGTTAAGCAAATCTGTCCTTCCATGTTTTGGGGGGCACTGCCTGCACTGCAGTTTTCCCATCAGTTGTCCTGTGGGGATAACACAAGCAAACTGCCTTGCAGGCTGCTGACAGCAATTAAATATATTTGTATCTCTCTTTGGGAGAACATGATGAGCATAACGAAGGACTGAGATTGTCTAGTGTTGACTGGAAGGAAGTTTAACTCTTGCACCTCTATAATTGGGTGGTCTGAGGAATTGCTGGGATGTCTCTGTCAGCTCATTGCTGTGCTGCTGGAGTGAGTATGGTGATCCAGAACAGTGGTCATCAGTGCCTCTGCTGTTTCAGGTCTGCTTGTGAGAATTCAGCCCTGCTCCCTGAGTGTGTGACTCTTCCTTCATACAGTAAAATCTGTGCTGTGCCCATTTGTACACGGAGCTACAGCTTCCCTCTCGTAACTCCGTGTGCCAGAGGCAGCTGGATCTGCGAGCTGTGCAAGAGCATGCTGAGGTTCCAGGGCTCACGTGGAGCTGCAGGATGTGGCACCCAGTGCTGCAGCCTTGGCTCCTTCCCCTGCCATGTGACCCCACATGCCAGATGTGGCCCCTTGGCTTGTCCCAATGTAACCTCTTGTCTGATATGTAAGATTTTGCTATTCATGTGAATTTTTGGAGACAGGACCTTAAATGTTGTTATTCTAATCTCGATAGTACTTTTATGCTGATTTTGAATGGATCTGTCACACAAGACAGTGGAGAGTGAAACCCTGAATCCATCAAGCTCTGTCTTGAAGCTCTGTGGTGCTTTGGATTAACAGCAAAATACAGCAACTTGTTTTTAACTGTGATGCATCCTTCATGGCAAAACAATGTTGGGAAATCCATATGGAACAATGCAGCTGCTCTTTGGATGGGGGTCAAGGAGGGGTGTAGGTATGAGGTAAGTGTCAGAGGTGCAGCACAGCATGGTTTGGTATAGCCAGAACAGGACATGAGCCACATGAATCACATAAAAGGTGGGGGAAAAGGGTCAGAGTTGTTGTGGCTTTGGTCTCAGCCTGGTGACCTGCAGCACACATCCTGCTGGCTCTGCGTGCCAAGGACACAATGAGTGAGCTGCCTTCCCTGGTGCTGCAGCAGCGTTTGGTGGCTGTACCCTCTGAGCCCAAGTGGGAAAGGCTGGTCTTATAATGAAGGCACTGGACTACAGCTGAGGTTTGGGTGTGATTTCTGTGCTGTTTAGTTCTGTCAAGGCTTCTGGACCTACGTGCTGGTGTCCAGATCAAACCTGTGGTCAGATTGTGTCTTGGCCTCCACTGGGGCCCTACACCCATGTTTCCTCTCCGTTGAAGCCAGAGTGTGTTGGGCCTGGATCTGGCCTTGATATAACGTTAAAAAGCAACCAGGAGACATACCTGGGAGATGGTGTAGATCTGCTAATCTAGACACAGGTGGGAAGAAACAGGGCTAGTAATTTTTTTCTGTCTCATCTGCAAATGAGGATTATAATTCCCTTTCCTCACCTTTAGTCTGTTTAGATGAAACCTCTAGAGCGTGGGGCCTGACTTCAGAGACAGACACAATGGGATGGTGAATTCAGCTGGGATTTCTAGGGGACTATAAATAATGGAAAACTTTGTTATTTGTCAAGGGATAAAGCCCATTAGCATTTGGGGACATGTCTGTCTTGGTTTGGAAAGTTCAAGAGGTCTTTCCTTTGCAAGTGCTTTCGTATATGTCCCAAAATGAATTTGGTATGGTATAACTAAAACACAACTAAAAGTATGTAACCCAGCAGCGTCCCAAACAAGCTGAGCAAATAGGCGTTCACTGGGTTTTAGTCCTAATTTATGAGCGAGTAAATGGAGCAGGGGAGGGAGAGGCAGCTCCGAAGCTTTCAGACTCTGCTCAGTGGAGGCACGGCAGAAAATGTTAAGCCAGTTGTGCTGTTCTTCTCATATTTCAGAAATGAACCCACAAATATAACATATATGTCTCTCCCTAAGCTTATTTCTAATGCAATATTAATCTGTGCTGTCATGTGTGTTTGGGCAGGATTTAGAGCATTGCATCAGTTTGCTGTGCTGTTGCTTTGCTCCAACACGCAGCTTTGCCATAGGGGGCTGGTGAGGAAGAAAGGAATAGAAGGAAAGGACTTGAAATGAGGAAAGGGATAGCACAGCAAGGAAATATCCACTCTTCCTTTAGGAGGAAAAAAAGTACTTCAACCAGTATTTCTAAAACTAGAATTGCAGACAAATGTGGAAGATGTTAGGGCAGTGCTCTTAGATCCCGTTTCAGATTTTGGACTGTTTGGCTTTTCTTCTTCTCTTTCACTGACCCTTGTTGCCATTCCTTGCTATGTGAAGTCACATTTGGGTTTGTCAGCTCTTCAGGGACTTAACCTGTCATTTGCCTTTGTTTGCAAACAGCTATGATAGTTAATGGCTTGTTAAAAATACTAAGAGTATTGGAAACCTCAGGAAGGTGAACATGAGTATTTAGAAGGTATGTGATGCAGTGAAATTCCACGTGTCCATATTCACACATACATTTGTGTGAACACATGCATATGACATGCATGGATAATGGCCTAGTTAGCCTGTAATGCATTTCAAATGCAGCACGTGACAGTGACCTGAGTAGCAGAGTATGGAAATACATTTTTCCTTTTAATTGGCACATTCTCAGGGATCTTCATCTTCCTACTGCAAACTCAATCTGCATATTGCAGTTCCTCAGGTCCTGGAGGAAGAGTTCTCCTTCTCTCTCTCTCCTCTTGAAGCTGGCCAGAGCAGTTTGGCAGAACAGCTGTGGGAGGACTTGGAAATGATGGGAATGGCTTTCTTGAGCCCAGGGACCAAGCGTTATCTCTCGTTCGGGGCAGGAGGAATGTAGGGAGCTGCGTCCAGATCTGCGATACCGACGCAATGAGCTGATGAGCGAGTTCACTGCTGCAGCAAGGAGGGGGAGGGAGAGCTTATTTTTAACTGGAAACTGCACAAGTGAGACTGAAGTAGCTGTATGCTGCCGTGCTATCATCAAGAGCATGTGTGAGTGAGGGAGGGTATTATGAGCACGGGTCTGTACGGTGCAGTGTCCTAGTGGAACGTGTGGCTGGACGTGAGCAGGGTGGAGGCAAGTCGGGTGAAAAGGCAGTGCACGCTGCTGCCTTTGTCTGGGCGTTGGAACGAGCCTGATAACATTTATCTACTTCTACTTTTTTTTTTTTTTTTTTTTTCTTTCCCCCGTCTGGGTGATGTTGCTTCTTTTCTGTGCCCTCCTCCTCGGGTTGCCTGTCTCCCAACCATTCCTCCTTTACTAACTCTCATTCCCCTTCCATCCTTAATCTTCCCACCCCTTCCTCTCATCTGAGGCTGACCCCTCTCTCTTCTTGCCCCTCCTTCCCAGTTGATCCCTCCCCCTGCTCTGGATCTGCTGGCTGTGGGATTTTTTCTCGTGCTCACTGGCAGATGTGGCAGCTTTTGGAACTGTATCATCTAGGAACAGCTATATCTGGAGTTGAAAAACCTAACGTGGTTTCCCAGGCAGCAGGAATGGATCGCTGAGAGAATTTCAATCTCCGACTGCTTTTGTCTTGTGGTAGTGACTTTTATTATTTATGTTTATGACATTTCTTACAGTACAGTTGTCAGCTCTGAATGAAAGACTTAAGTCTAGTAGATTATTATAAAATCAGTGTCACAGTATTTCTGTTGTTATATTAAAGGGATGCTATGTTTAAATACAGGTTTGCCTTGATTTACAAAATCTTATATGCATAAAATGTTCTTATGAATTTCTCACTGACTGAGAAAAGGCCTGGTTTTATGTGTTTTATTTTAAAATAAACATTATTTAGCTGGGTATTGGAAATACAAGTAAATAGCTCTTGCATGAAAACCAAAGTGAAAGGAGACTGGTTAAATACAGACCTCCTCAGTGAGATGCAAAACCTACCAAGATTATTAGAATTCATTGGATTTGAAATAACTATTTTTAGTGTATGTATTTAATTTGATCCTAATGCAGTTTACCTTTAAACCACCTGTCTGATCTCTTTATAATCAGGGATTGATGCTGACCATATAAAGCAAATAGCATTGGATGTCCAGGCGTGTGTTGTATTTGGAGCTGATTACATTTTGTTGTTTTTAAGCTGTCTGTTTTAAGCCAATAAGGTAGACGCAGGCCATGCCAACCAGTCACTTAAAACTGACCATGAACTCAGTAGGTGCTCCTTTCTGGGTTTTGGAAGCATGCTTTTGGCTATGGGATCCAAGTATGGTCCACGTGTTGATTGTCAGGGATAGGGATTTTATGTAAATATACAAATATAGTGTTGTGTTTCTGCTTCAGCAAACTGAGGTAGTGAAATAGAGCCACTGTTCTGGTTGGGGCCAAAATATCACCCGGGCTTTAAAATTTTGCGTTTTGAAGCACTTTAAGCCGGAATGGTTCTCATTATGGGGAAATTCCCGACATGTTCAGAAAACCATTGATGCTACAAGTGCTAATGATTGTGGCATTTATAACACCCTGTTTTACAGGACCCTTTGCCACATGAAGCACTTAAAAAGCAAATTTAAGACTGTCTGCTATGCCCTGGGTATCCTCTCATTATCAAACTGTGAGAGTAGGAGCAGAAGAAGAGGTACTGGTTGAAATAGTAAGATCACTGGGATTACTGTGGCTGGGTCAAGGTGCATCAAGGAGCTATCTTGACTCACATGTAATCAAGGATTCAGAACTAAACGCTTGCTATAATACTACAGAGATACCCCCTACTTTCCTCAGAGGCTCTCAAGCTCCTCAGCAGCTCCAGCTGTTGGTTTGAGCACTCCTAACATCATGAGCTATTAGAGTATCTTTCCTTTCTGGGATTGTCTGCACTTTTTTCCTTAAAGAATTGCCCTCTGACTTTAGTCTTGATTATTAGTTAATAAGCAGAACCTAAGGGGCCTGAGAGATGAATCACTGTGTTTGAGGAGCTGCAATACAGACCTGGAGCACAGACACCCTTCCCATAAGCTCTCCATTAAGATGTATTTGGGTTTTCATTGGAGCTTGTTCTAAGCAAAGATTATTCTAGCTGCAAAATCTCTTCTAGGCAGAGCAGTTGATTCGAGCCTCTTTTGTAAGTTTTTTTGTTTTTATTTTTCTTTCCTAACCTTTTGTTTTCTTTTTCACCTGTAAGGTATCTTTAGTAGGCTGTCGAAATGGACAGTGCATGTGAAGTTGGTGTTTCACCAAAGATGGATTGCATGAATGGGGGGTTGGATGAAGCAAAGGTCCTTCTCTGCCATACAAACACTTCCTATCCCTGTGACTGCAGGATCATGGTAACCAAACTGGGAGCCATTGTGTATTGGATTTTCAAGACCCCAGTCTAGCACCAGGGAGCAAAGTCATTGTTCAGCTGGTGGCTGCACTTTGCTCCCTAAACAAGTTAAGAGTGGGACAATCTGGAAAATGTTTGCATAGATTTCACTGTGATGTGCTGATTTTGGAGACTGGTGTCCTCTAGAAGTGTATTCATGTCTACACCACAGCAGGTTATCTCTCTGTGCAGTCTGTCTCTCTGACCCTTGTGCATATTTATTCAGCACAAATAGTTGGAAGCTGAGGTCCTGTACAGGGGAAGAGTGACTGCTACGAAGCTGAAGATTGAGTGGCAAAAATCCTTGCCTGATATCAAGGAAGATATGGCATTCATGGCTGTAAGCAGTTTTAGTGAGAGGCAAATGCCAATAGTAACGTTGTCTATGGAAACGGAAGAGCATGTAAATATTATTTTTGTTTATTGGCAGGTGTTAATTGGTTTAAAAAACCTGTTCAGCTTTTTTCCTAAAGCAGTGAATAGAGTCATAGAACATTTCAGGGGAGAAGGGACCTTGAGAGGTGCAGCCCAACCCCCCTGCTCAAGGCAGGGTCAGCTTGGAGGGTCAGGCTGGATTACTTAGGGCTTTGGCTTTGAGAGCAAACCCCTGAGGATGGAGCCTGCCCAGCCTTTCTGGGCAGGCTGCTCTAATGTTGGACTTTCCTGGTCACAGGAAAGCTTTTCCTTCTAAGCTGTTGGGACCACTCCTGTTTTGATTTATGCCTGTCTGTCTCTCACTCCCACCACTCCCCACTGTGAAAAACCTGGCTCTTCATAGAAAATCTTTCCTCACTCTATCTTCCCTATCTGGTTTTTGTGAAGAGGTTGTGTCAATCCACCGCAGTCCTCCAGCTTTCCCACCCCTTGTCTGCATGCAGAGCTCTGGTTCTTAATTTTCCTTCATATTTTCCCTATTTCAGAAAGGCCCAGTCTCTTAGCTTTCTATCTAAGTATCTTTTTTTGGTTATAAATTTGGTTATAAATTCTGAATTCAGATTTTGAAACCTCCTGTGTTTGCATATATTTCAGTGTTAGGTACTTCTGGCTTGTTGCACTTGCACTGGCTGCTCACACAAGCTGTCTTTCTCAAGCCCCCAAGGGAAAATAATCTTAGTTTTTAATTTTAGCTTCTTCAGCTACCTGCTGACAGAGTTTGATTTCCACCTACTATGTCCTCACTCCCTCCCGAGCCCTCTGTCTAAGCAAGAAAAACTGAGATCCAGAGTCAGTCCCTGGCAGCTCTTCCTTTGGCAACAGCTCTGCTGTCATTAAATGGGAACCAAGTGGGTATTACTTACTTGGAGTATGCAGTGAGAAGACAACCTGAGCCCTGTTTATAGCCACCTTAAATTTCAGGCTTGTGGCGGAATCAATGCTGTCTAACTGGCTGGACTCCAAAGCCACTTAATGTAAGTACGAGCAGGTAAAATATAAATATGTATCTCTTAATTACTTTTAAAATAATTTTATCAGGCAAGATGAATTTGTAGAAATAAAGAAGGTCACTAGAAATCCCATCTGAGCGATGAATCTGCAAGGTGGCCTTGGGCAAAATCATGGCTCTCTTGGTGCCTGTTTCCTCATCTGTAAAAGCAGGTGATCAACTCTTGATAAAGTGCTTTTCACTGGAAAATGTTCTCAGTACAACATAATTAAGTCATGGACTTGATACCTGATTTTACTGCTTGGGCACTTCAGCCCCAGACAGGCACTGACCGTGTTGCCTTCTCCCCTTCAGGCATCATGTTCCGTAAGAAGAAGAAGAAACGCCCGGAGATCTCGGCCCCGCAGAACTTTGAGCACCGTGTCCACACCTCATTTGACCCAAAGGAGGGCAAATTTGTGGGCCTGCCACCTCAGTGGCAGAATATTCTGGACACGCTGAGGCGCCCCAAGCCAGTGGTAGACCCTTCGAGGATCACAAGGATGCAGCTCCAGCCTATGAAGGTAAGGGAGGGAGACAGTTCTTTCCTGTTCCTCAGGGAGTTGCCTCCACATTGAGGCACTGTTTCTTGTGCCCCATAAATGGGACTAAGAGTGGTATCTGTATGGAATTCAGTGGAGAGCAGGCTTTGATAGCCCAAGGTGATAGTAACTTCATCAGGAATAAGGACAGTAGGATCCTGACCTGTTGCTGTCACTGTTGAAGTAAAACCAGCTGGTTGCCTGTCACAGTGATGGGGACCTGTGGAAGCTCCTGTGGTAGCTGACAGGACCCAGGATGAGTTCAGCTGCTGTACAGGGAAGCCAAGAGAAGAATTCGTGGAGAGACCTGTTTTAGCAGGTTTGTCATTCTCGTGGGCGAGCAAATTTGGCTGGTAATTAAGTTGCCAGGGAAGCCTAAGTGGGAGAGAGAGCAGTGTAGCACTGCCTTGCTGTTTAACAAGTGAGGAGAACAAAGACTAATCGAGGGTCTCAGCTAAAATGGTTACTAAACCAGCATTTTAATGCAAAGTGGGACATAATAATGGGACAATGTCCTTCAGTAAGGCAAAACCACTGATTCCTGTAGATGGGTGGGTTTAGATGGCTGGTGGTACTGGCATCTGGAGACTGTGTAAGTGACAGAAGGAATGTGCTGTGGGAAAAGGCAACTTCGTGGTGACCTCTCAGAAAAGGAAATGAAAGATGGTGACAGAATATTGTGCATAAAATCTTGCTTGCTTGAGGGAAGTTTTTGTTCCCTGTTAAAAAAAAAACCCTGCGGGGGCCTAAAAACTGAAAGGTGCATTGTAGAACAGAGATGTTGCTACTTGGCTTTTAGGAGGAATAGAAAAAAGAGTTGGCTTCGGATTAATATATTTAGCTTTTTGTGTACAGGTGCTTAAAACATGGGGACTATATTTGGTTTAATGTAAGTTTCAGTACATGATCAAACCTGCAAATGAAGTGGCCCATCAGGATCTTTGAGCAGAATGCTGGTTTATAAAGGAAAAACTTGCTTAGGGAGAATAGGTGGGGAAAAAAAAGGGCAGGAGGTATTGCCTGGTTTCCTGGATGTGCTTTGAGGTTCAAAACGTAGTAAAGGATAGGAGCACAATCCAGAGGAGAGATAAAATGTGTAATAAGAGACCAGCTTGGTTAGATTAGGAGCTCTGTAATGAGCTTAAACTGCAGGAGGATTGCTCAGAAGGGTGGAAACTAGGTCAAGTTATAAAGGGCAGAGAGAAAAGGAATTCATGTAGGAGCAAAACTGGAAGGCCAAGGCACAAAAAGAGATGTTATTCTCAAAGAACATAAAGGGCACTAAGGACATATCATGAGTGCAATGAGGAGAAGAATGAGGATGAAGGCAAGAATTTGTTCACTGCTGGTTTTGGAAGAAAGTTAACAGATGACACAGAGAATTCCTAAATGTTTAATGATTTTTCTCTGGTCTTCATTAAGTGTGATCAGTGGGCTGATAATTAGCATGAGCATGAAGGGATAAGAATGCAGGCCAGAATAAGAAAAGAACAGGAGCAGAAATGAGACTTAGCTGAGAAGTTGCATATTTTCAAGTCAGCTGGGCCTAATGAAATTCAAGCAATTGCGGATCAATCAGAATAATTTCTATCCCCAGAAAGAGACTGGAACAAATAAGCAAGTAATCTGTTTGCAGCCACTTCCAATGAGATAGCAGGGTAATAGCTGGCAGACAATATGGATTTATCAAGAAAAGAATCACGTCAGGCAACCCAGTTTTCGTTAATCACAGGGTAGGGGGCTTTGGGTCAGGGAGAAGTGATTGCACTCCCCTGTATCTTGACTTCAGTGAGGCTCTGGACACTGCAATGATGGCATTTCCAGAGCAAACCAAGTTTCCTCAAGTATTAGGCAATGGATGCTCAAAAAGTAATGTAAGGCATCACTGTTGAAACAGAAATGTGTGTGAAGAGATTTCCTGGAGTTTGCCCTGAGTCATATTCTGGTCAGGACTTTCATGTCTGATTTACTAAACCCAAGGATGGTAAAAGCTGAAAGGAGGTGCAAATCCTTAAGAGAACAAGGAGAGAATACCCAACAGGCTTTAAAAACTAAAGAATCATCTTAAACTGACACTGTTTTTCCCAGTAATTCCAAATGCAAACCCTCTCACAGACTGCATAACAAAGCTGACTGTTTCTGGTAAACTCCATTTGAATTAATTACTGTTCAGTGATACCAATCAATTAGATTTTTTTTAAGTGCTGGTTGACCAAGCCCTTGTATATAGTCCTGGAGTCAATTCTCACAGTAGTTCCTGGGTTTGTGTGTAGCTTATAAAAAGGTGCTTTTCTTGTAATTTCTCAGGTTTTGTCAGTTAAGACATGAGCTATGTAAGAGCACTCCATATAGATTTAGGTCAAATTTGGATGTTTCCTCATTAATCTGATGCAGTCCTTAAACACAGCAGCAAAACAAGATTAACTCCCATCTTCCCTGTCTGCTGGGGCTAGGTCTGGCTTCATGGGAGTGACCTGAGTCTAATTCTAGGGAGCTTTAGCTAGAAGGGGAGAAGAGCACTGCAGTAGATTTTCTGGAGACACCATAGCATGTTGTTAGAGACTTATTTTGAGAATACCCAAGTCTTTCTGGAATAACCTTTGTCCATTTTGGACAAAAAGTTCATGTCCTCAGCACTTCTTCCGTGACAGCAGCTGGGCTGTGGAGGAAGGGGTGTGTGTGTGGTGAGGGAGTAGGAGTGAAGACCAGAATTTCCTGCTGCAGCTGGTGTATGTGCCATGGAGTGAGTTGAGTTGTCCTTTTTTCACCTTGTTGAAGAAAGTCCTCTGTTCTGCCTTTCATTCTCAGACGCTGAGCAAACCAGGTGCTCATTTGTGCACTGTGGTGGTGCTCTGTTGAAATTACTGGAGCTACTGTGTTGCACCAGCTAAGTATTAGTCTCAGTGTAATTAATTCAGAATGTTTAGAAGATCCCTGGAGCTCAGTTAGCAAACAGGAGGTTGCTGTCACTCCAGGGAAGGACTTTCCCCAGGCAGACATTCATGAAAGTGTAGGAGTGATCCTGTGGTAAAATTTCTGTGGAGAAATGAAACATTTTGGTTCCCAGCACTAGAAAAGCTTCTGTAAGCTTTTCAGTTCCAGAAAAAAAACAAGGTAGAACACTACATAATATACCAACAGCTTCAAGTGTCCTACTGTACAGAGCTGGTGCCTGTTTGGATGAAAGCCTCGTTCTTCAGCGTTTGCTTACAAGGCAGTTGTGAGCCGCTGTGACCCTTTGTTCATAGTTTTTAATTATAATATCTTGGCAGGGCAGAGCAGGGAGGCAGAGTTGGAACAGCATGGTCTGGGCTGGTCAGGATTGGGATGTATTAGCAGAAATTGTAGAGAAGCAGACTGAGGGATGCTGATTACACTATTGACAGTGCTTCAGGGGAAGGATGAACGTTGTGTTGGCACGGTGAGTGAGCAAAGGTGAGTTTTGCAAATGGAGCTTGCAGTATGCTGGAGCTTCTGAGAGCTAATATTTCAGGGGCTTGGTGAGTGCGTTAGTGATGTAGTGTCACACAAGAAAGCCATGAGTGTTGAAATATCCCAGTTTTGCTCGAATATTGTCTTTGAGAATGTGAGCACAACAGCAGAATTGACTGTTCTGGCTGACAGCACTGCTGCTCTGACAGCAGGATGTAACCCAAGGACTCTTTTTTTCCCTCAGTAAAGGACAATGAAACAAAAGACAAGAATTGGTAATTTTTCCTGAATTCCTTGAGTTGTCTTTGGCTATATGTACAAAATCTAACCTTTGCAGGACAAATTGAGCCTTGATTCTTACAGCTCTGACTTGTTTCTCACCTTCCTTATGTTTCCCAGACCGTGGTGCGGGGCAGCACCATGGAAGTGGAAGACTACATCTCTGGGTTGCTCAATGACATCCAGAAGCTTTCTGCCATCAGCTCAAACACTCTGAGGGGCAGGAGCCCCACCAGCAGGAGGAGAGCCCAGTCTCTTGGGCTTCTGGGAGACGAGAGACCCCCAGACATGTACCTTCAGAATCCTGAAGGAGACTGGGCAGACAAGTATGGGAACTACCTCAACTGCAATGGTGGGTCCAAGGTGGCCCGGAGGCAGACCATGTGGCCAGATTACAAATCCCGCCTGGAAGGGCAGTCTTATCCCAATGGGATGGTGACAAAAGCCCAATCCCTGGGGCCTTCGGAGTTCCAGGGCACAGATGGCAGTTGTCTGCAGTGCACCTCTGGGCTGCAGCACGTGCCTGCTGTGCCAGGGGAGAGTGGGATGGCAATGAAGAGCCCAGAAGAAGGCTGGCTTCAGCGACAGCCCCATGCCAGACCCTCAGGGGAGGGCAGTCCCAACACCAGATCACGGGAGAACAGCCTAAAGAGGAGGCTCTTGCACAGCATGTTCCCCTTATCCAGCACTTCACATAAGCCAGGCCCTCCCCTGCAGATCAAGGTAAGAGTTATTCATTGGACTGCAATGTTGACTTTACAGTTCCAGAGGTTACATATGCAGCCAATTTAGTTGCAAACATCAGGCAACAGTCTGTTCTTGTTATGATTAATGTTGGAATCAAAATAGTCCTGAGCAGGGGAAATGTGTGCTCCTCCCGAGCTTCACAAGATGCTGCAAGGCACAGCTCAGGATGGCAGCCAGATCTCTAGCAGAAGGTTTGGCATAGCTGCAGGAGCGTGGGCTGGGAAGGACAAGGGGTCTTGGTCATTACCTTCTGTGAGGTAAAGGCATAACTGCAATGCCATTCTGCTGGCACCAAAAAGCCTTTGCCATTTGGGAAATTGCCATGATTTGCATTAGCAGTGTATTCTTCTGCCTGTGCAAACCAGAACTACCTAGGGAGAGTGTGTTGGTTATAGCTGTATCTGCCAGGCCACTACAGATGCAGGGTTTGCATCAGTACACACAGTGTCACACAGGAAGTCAGACTTTTGGATTTTGTAAAGGGTGGGACAGCTCATAGCTACAGTTCCCTCAGGAAAGCTGTCCTGAATGGATGACTCATTTCTTGGTAAATTGAAAATCTGTTTCCTGGTACTGGATAGCAAATGCAGCCATTGCTTTTTTTCCATTCTGGGCTGACCCAGCATCCATCTTCTTTGCATGGCTTGTGTGGTAGCTTCAAAGCTGGTGCTGAGCCAGGGCCAGGCTGATTCTTGACAGCTGTAAAGTGCCTCAACTGGGAGGACAATGACAGGAACCACTGTTCAAACCAACCTGACTGTTCTGAAGGGTGTTGCTGGGAGGAGATGTCTCCAATCCAGCTTCTTGTAGTTTGCATAAGGATCCAGGCTCAAGGCTTTGGGCACAGTGGGTTTCGTTTCCAAGGGAGAGGATTTTGAAAGAATGCAGTCCTTGTGTAACACAAACTGCACTTATTGCTGTCTCAGTGACTCTGGGCTGATCTACACTGCTTTGAGGCCTGCCCCCTGAGTACCTAGAACTGGCCACTTCTGTCTTCCCCAGAGTGTCTTTGCTGCGTTCAGTACTTCCAGGAGCAGGACCAGAAGTTACCAGCCAAGTGGATGTGCTTGGGAGCGTTTGAACTCAGCTGTTTGTCCGAGGAGAGGAGTAGGGAAGACCTTGAAGGCTAATCTATCACCCTACTCCAGTGAGGGATCTGTGCTATCCCTGGTAGTTGTTTATTTAAGATGTTTTTACCAGCCTCTGATGATGAAAACCTGGGTCTCCTGCTCTAATGGAGCTGATGATGTGTAAGAATGTGTAATTGCAGATGAAAGGAACAGGGATATAATTGAATCATGGAATCTCAGACTGGTTTGGGTTGGTAGAGACCTCAATGTCCATCGGGTTCACCCCCTGCCATAGGCAGGGACACCTTTGACTGGATCAGGCTCCAACCTGGTCTTGAACACTTCCAGAGGTGGAACATCCACCACTTGGCTGGGTAGCTGGCTGAAATGGGAAGGTGGTGCCTTGAAAAGCACCATGGTAGGTTTGAGTGCACCTTCCTTATGAAGGGAAGGAGTGGGAGAACCAGTGACACCTCAGAATGTCCCAAGACAGAAAACATGTGCATGGGGACTGTCAGATTACAGGGGCAGGAGATAAGACTTACACGTGGTTAGGCAAACCTGTGTGAGCTTGCACGCATGTTGTGTGCCCTTCTGCGTGCTCTGGGTTATGTAAAACTTGGGTTTTTTTCTCTCTCCTAAGACAAAACAAGATTTGGGAAATAAATTCTGTGTTGCTCTGAGCATGTCAGCACAGGACTGCAGGGGTGGAGCTGGTATAGGGGGAGGAAGGAACTCCTGACAGGCAGTTGTGTTATGCTGTGCCCTGATGCTGCTAAATCATGTTTTTCAGGGCCGCTCTGTGTGTAAGGCTTATGCAGATTCTGCTCTTGACAAAAATCCTTGATTAAAACCCAAAGTGCATAGAATTAAATCCTACACAATTATTCCCTGTCTGAGACAGGGAAAATGAGTGCTCTTGTAAAAAATTCTCAATTGGCAGTTTTCAGTTCCCATGCCCATATTATTAACTTTATTAATAATCTCTCTGAATTGTGAGAGAAAAAGCTTTTTGCTTTGAAGTTTCTATTTTGCCCTATAATATAAATGATGGGTTTGCTCTTTCTGAAGTTGCTTCTTTGACAGATCTATTATGATTTTGCATATATTTATATACCTGTACTATGTATATTTTACATATACATATGTACATATAGAATGTATTTTATACCCCCCCTGCTAAATGTTGTTGAATTTTAATTAATCAGCATTTCCAGGGTGAGTATTAGTACAACAATATTTATCCTTCCTGGCATGGGAATGCATATCTTGAAGCCACATTCCCACAGGCTACTGTGATCTTACTGCATCTCCTACACTAAATAGGGTTGGGCCTGCTTGTCATTTGAGTGGGAGGTCTCCAAAAACCTTGAGCATTGCTAATCCAAATTCACTGTTGGTCAGTTTTAAGCCAGCGAGGCGGCAAGTGGCTCTGTATAGCTGGAGTCTCACATTGGCTGTCTCCAGCTTTCCTGGTGCCTGGTGCTTTTCCCAAAGTGGAGAGCTAATTCCATGCCTGATCAACAGGAATGCTCTGCAGACACCAGTGGAAAGTGCAGAGAGTGTTTTCATTAGGCAGAGTGTAATTACCCAAAGGGAATTAGGCCAAGACATCAAAGTGATTTACAGCCTTGGCATGAATCCCCTTTCCTTTTAAACAAAGAAAGATCAGAGGCATGGAGGGATAAAGGATTTTCAAATTCTCTGCAGCACAGGTTGCCCCTGATTTTTGGTGGCAAGGTTGGAATGCTTTTTAGCAGCTGGGGTTTCTTTCTGTGGCTTTTGTGTCTTGGTGTTTTTAAAAAAGCATGTTCCCTTTAAACTGCCTCAATTTGGAGGCCGCTAAAGCATAGCACCCATTCCCTAAGGGATTCTTGAAGATCTGCATCTAAAGAGATCTTCATCCAAGCCATGTGTTGGGCAGACCTGGAGACAAGAACCTGAATCTTGATTCCAGTCTGCTCCAAGGTGTGCTAGGGAGAGTGGGATGACAGAGAACTGATTCTTCCCCTCTCTGCTTGTTAATCCAACCATCTTTTTTTTTCCTCTCACTTTCCTCTTTGTTCTTCTTGAAGCCTAATGCTTTCTTCAAGCCCCAGCAGTGGGATTGCCCCCACAGCCCAGCAGCCAAAGCCCAGTCTCTTCCCCCAGACCCATTTGCCTCCGAGTTTGCCAGGATGATCTCCGGAGCTGGGACCCCTCAGAAGTCCCCAACAGCAGAGAAGGCTGTGGCAGTGCCACCAGGCCGGCCCTCCCCAGCGGGGTCCCCCAGGAACCGGCAGACCCAGACCAGTTCCAGCAACCTCCATCAGCCCCAGGACGCTGCTGGGAAGGGGCAGCCAGTCAGCGAGGACCCTGTAGTTGTGACTCACGAGCAGTTCAAAGCTGCCCTCAGGATGGTTGTGGACCAGGGAGATCCCAGGACACTGCTGGAGAATTACACCAAGATTGGAGAAGGCTCCACAGGAATTGTGTGCATTGCTCGGGAGAAGCACTCGGGGCGCCAGGTGGCCGTGAAAATGATGGATCTGAGAAAGCAGCAGCGCCGGGAGCTCCTCTTCAATGAGGTGAGTGTGCTGAAGACAGAGGGATTCTGATTGTTCCACATTGGAACAATCAGTGTAGCAAAAAGAAGAGAAGAGCAGGATCATCTTCCTTTGAGTAGCGTTATGCTCATACCAAGAACAACTATTGCTGGGGGGATGGAGGCTCTGTTCTGTAGTTGCAGGGCTTTGTGTTCTCACTTGGTTGGATAAGATGAAGTGTGGTGAGTGATTTTGTGGTGGTCATGTGTCCATTGTGTTTCTACAGGTGGTGATAATGAGGGACTATCAACACGTCAACGTCGTGGAGATGTACAAGAGCTACCTTGTGGGAGAGGAGCTCTGGGTGCTGATGGAGTTCCTGCAGGGAGGAGCCCTCACAGACATCGTGTCTCAGATTAGGTACAAAGCAAAATCCCAGACATCAACATGGGAGAGCAAGAACAGCAGAGTGGGGATTTCTGGGACAAATAGATTCCCTCAGATATCTTGTGTTTGCAGTGCCCTGAAACTACTACAGTTTGTAACTGTTATCCATTTTGAATATGTGATAATACCTCTGATGTCAAAGGGACTAATTTAAAGTACTGATCCCTTTAGATACCCACTAATCAACTCCTTGATGACCTTCCCTGTAAAACACAGTACTCGTAAAAAGTATTGTTTACTATATCTGTTGAATCCTGGCCAGGAACTTCATTGCATAAGTATTAACAAGCATGCAGAAATAGTTTTCAGTGGTGCAACCTTAGCCACAAATTCAACCTCACTAACTCCTCTGGAGAAGTGCTGCAGAGCCTTGAGATCTGGACTCCTTCCCAAATTTCATTGCCTAAAGATAGCAACTACTGGACACTCTCCTAAATTTGTTTCCTTATCTACATTGCTTCATATTCAATATCACCCAAAGCATTTCTATAGGTCAAAGAAGTTGTTCTCAGATGGCCTCTGGTCCCTCTCAGAAGGTGTTCTGATGATGCAGTTATGGTGATTGTGTTTTATCCATGACTCTGGAGCACCCTCCTCCTGCTTCAGAGCAGTCCTGCAAGGCTGGAAACTGGGGCAGGGAATGCCAGTGGAAAGACTGACCAAGAAAGTCTGTAGGATGAGAGTTTCTTTTTGGAATATTCAGGATCTTAATTGGATTACAGTTAGGCAGTATTGCTAGCACTGATTGTATTCGGTTTTTAAAAAATCATAGCATACCTCTAGTTCACCTACGTGCTTGGCCTAGGTCCTGTGGTGGGTTTAAGGCATGTATCTTACTCTGCTTGGTGGATTTAAGGCATGTATCTTGCTCTGTTTGGTTCTGTGTTTTGGAAGCACAATTTTGAGAGGCATCAAGAGCCACATTGTCCTCTGTAGCCTCCACAACCCTACCTGGAAAGTGTGTCCTGGTGACACTTACCTGGGCAGGCCCTTCCAAAACTGAGTTCAGAGGCATCTCAGGGTCTGCAAGCCGACATTTAATCCTGAGGAGTGCTCAGTTACAGCTTACAGGGCCAGTGAAACTCTTGTAGCTCTTGGCTAGTACTGAATTACAGATAAAAAATGATGAAGAGGTTTATGAAGGGTCTATGTATTTATATCCACCAGTGAGACCTCAGACTAGATTTAAGAAGCTTCCTTTGAACTTGTCAATCAATTCTTTTTTTTTCCTTATGATGGAAGCAGGATCTGTTATAACCATAACATTTATCACAGTAAGCTGCAAAACTTTATCAGTTTTTCCCAGGAAGGAAAATACCATCATTGCAGTCATTAAACTTTTTCTGAGGGGGATAAGTGATTTACATCTCCAGGAGTGAGGTAATCCTCCAGTAATCTGTTTTACACTATGCAGTCGCTTGACTGAAACCAAATTCCATACGTGACCGGGTGAAAGTGCACCTCTTGTGATCCTCTGGAACCACAGGTCTTTCAGGTGCATCAGCTCAGGCACTATGAAATGAAAAGCACTGTTCCTAAAAGCATTGGGCTCTGTGCTGGGAAGTTCCACAGGTACCCTTTATCTCTCTCCCTTTTCAGGTTAAATCATAAAGGCAGAAGTAGCTCCCTGACACCCTTCAGATATAGTTGCCATTAGTGTAGCACAGTACAGCTACAACCTTGTAGTTGTCCTGGTTTGGAAGAGTAAGGTATGGGATGCCAAACAAGCAGCACAAGTGTAGATTCCTTAGCTGATGGTGTAGAAATTGTTATGGGTTTAGAAGGTGCTGGTTCACTGCACAGGTCTGCCTTCTAAGTGCTCTCTTCTCCTTAGGCTCCCTTGCAGACCCAAATTCGAGGACATTTAATTTCTCTGTCCTCAACTGGGGGGTGTTCAGAACAACTGCTAGAGACAGGCTGAGAATCCACAATACTCAGATTGGGTACTTCAGCTATTCTTTGAAATAATTTACTTCTAACATTGCAGAGCTGTCACTGTCCCCAGGTACAGGAGAGAATTTTAATTTCTACCATTTTCACACAATTGTGAAAGTTTTTGTATTGCTATTCTGAACAGCAACAGCTTCTGAAGAGGATGTTCTTGGGGCTCATAGTCCATGTGCTAACAGTGATAGAAATCAGTAGTGTCTTCCCTGCTTATAGCCTGTGCTACCTTTAGTTAGGTGTGAGTGTACTTCAAGTATCTGCAGGAAACACCTAAAGGATCCCTACATTTGCTGTCAAATGATGTGTTTGGATGTTTTGTGGGTACAGTTGCACAATAAGCCTTGTGAATAATTTCTTTACTGTATTTGCTTAAAAAAAGCTGTCTCACCAGTTACTGCAGCACCTTGGCATCAAGCAGCACTACTGCCTGTCAGAACTGCTTGAAACAGCATCTTGCATGATGAACTTAAGTACAGAATTCAAAGTGCAATTTCTCTGTATTAAACCTATGAAAATGTTAAAGTTGTCAACGATCAAATAAAAAATGTTTTCCTCAGTAACAGACATGGAAGAATGGTGAAGGTGAGATGGTGATTGTCATAGGGAAACAAAGTGTCTGTGCTTTAAGCCCCTGTGCACCTGTGAAGGAGCACTGTGCTCTGCACAGTTTAAGTCCCCTGTCTTAATTGCAGGCTGAATGAGGAGCAGATTGCCACAGTGTGTGAGTCTGTGCTGCAGGCCCTGTCCTATCTCCACTCTCAGGGGGTCATTCACCGAGACATCAAGAGCGATTCCATTCTTCTGACGTTGGATGGCAGGGTGTGTTTCCTCAGATTGTTTCCTCTCTACTGCTGCTGCAGCCTCTGTCTCTCATTTCCTTTCTGTTCCCAATCCCTTGTTTTTCCCTCATCCTCTTACTCTCTTTGTCATCTTTGTCTGTTGTGTTTCCCTCTGTTGTTTAAGGCTTATTTTTAAGGTTGGCTGCTTTCCTCTTTGTACAGGTCAAACTCTCTGATTTTGGCTTCTGTGCTCAGATCAGTAAAGATGTACCTAAACGAAAATCCCTGGTAGGTACTCCTTATTGGATGGCTCCAGAAGTCATTGCAAGATTACCATACACCACTGAGGTAAGGGACCACCTCCCTAATAGCAGGAGACCAAGTAATATTCTGAAGTGTCACGGGAAAATAACTATTGGCTTTTCTAGGAAGTCTCCAGATTCTATTTAGAAAATAAACCCAGCTATAACTACAGCTTTGATGGTGATGACATCAATTTTTCCTAAATCAGTAAAAAACCAGATTGTTCTGCTTCTAGGAACAAGGCATCAACTTTTTCTATTTTTACACCTAAAGCTTGGTCTAGACTTGTATCTCTGTGGACAGATGTGAGCAAGGAGCAGCCTGTGACATTATAGTGATCAGTAAATCAATTCCATAAAGGAGCAGAGAGAGGTGTGAGCTCTGAGAGGTTTATCTCAGGGAAAGCAGACAGGGAACTCTGGAGTTCTAGGCAGGTGGCAGCAGACGTACTAGTTTTGTTTACCAACCATCCAGGTGTGGTACAAGCAGTTACTTGCACACCTTTACATGTTGCAACACTAGCATGGCTCAGTCCTGGGTGCAAAATTGACTTTGTTAACCTCCTGTAACGAGCCCAAAAGCATTAAGGACATCAGTGTTGAACTCTCTTGCTACCATTTGTCATGAGTGGTGGGGTGTTGTGGTCTTTGTGAAAGCAAACAAACAAGGACCTGCTCCTCTGGAGTGTGTGTATTGATGTGACATTGTCCCCCACAGGTGGATATCTGGTCCCTGGGGATCATGGTGATAGAGATGGTAGATGGAGAACCTCCCTACTTCAGTGATTCTCCAGTCCAGGCAATGAAGAGACTCCGTGACAGTCCTCCTCCCAAACTGAAAAACTTCCACAGGGTGAGCATGCTGCCAAACACTTGTAAGCCTGATGGTTATCATGGGCAAACATCTGTATCAGCTGTTCCCAGTACAGCTGGCAGTGGAAATGGTCTTGCTAGGACATGTTTCTTGGGGGACAGCTTTGGCCTCAGGGTCTTAGTGGCTGCAAGCTGCTGCTGGCAGCTGGTGGCTGCTTTGGGAAACAGTCCTTGCAGGGTGAGGGCACCTGGGTATAAATGGAGAGTGCAGGTCAGAGCTGCTTCAGATGGACTCAGCAGTTCCCAGCTTGCTTATGGTGGTTGAGGAGCTTATCTTCCAGGGAAGGGAACAGAAAGATCCCTGCTCTTGGGAGTTTCAGCTTCATGGTCTTCAGGACTACAAAGGCTGCATTATGGTCAGAGCAGGAGAGCTCAGGACAGATGCAAACTCATGGAGACACTGCAGCAACTCAGAAGATGAACTTGACTCCATGGTTTCTTAGGAAAAAGTAGCAGAGGCATAAGAAATAGTGATCACCTTTCAGTGCCTGCTTAAAGCAGTCTTCCTTTCATTCCACGCCCAGCCTCTGAGATCAAACAACTTCTGCAGCATCCTGAGCTACCCAGCCTTTCCAATTAATCAGAGCATCTGCAGCTGCTAAAACTGAATTATTTAAGAGAGTAGACTGCTGAACTAACTGTTGGAACACACACTCCAACATCAACAGCTGTTCTTTCCTTTTCGCCTTTGCAACACTAATTAAAATTTCACAGTCACATTCTGGATCTGGTACTTGCCCTCCTTGAGCAGTGTAAAACCATCCTGGGTCACACCTTGCTTGGTGACACAGGCCTGCCACAGCCAGAGCTAGTTAGGGTCTTGCTCTGCTCCGCTTTGTGCTGGGAAGCAGACTGGCTTCCAGCAGACCTCTGATTTACAGGCCTGTGGGCATCCTCCCCAGTGTTCTGCTGGACTGCAGCTCCAGCTGGGGATCCAGCCCTCCATTCTGCTGCCAATTCATGGCTCACTGTGGTCAGTGACTGCATTTCTGGGGGCAGCAGGTTAAAGGGATGCCACCTAGAATAATCCCTGCTGCATTGCTAAAACATGGGCAGATTTATTGACAGGGATACGGGCTGGATCCTGGCACTTGTCCTGAGGTACGAGGTGCCTTCTCCAGCAATCCCAGGCGAAGTCATTCATAGCACTCCTGAGATGAGCAGTACCTCAGTGTGAACAGTATTTCAGGATCTGAAAGTGAACCAGAGCTGGGAAAATGCCCCCAGTCTAAACTGGATGTAATTATCAGCATTAAAATAAATAAATATATGCCAAGATAATTTTTTTATTCCATTTTAACGATGCATAGGATTAAACCAGCCAGAGATGTGCAGGGTCTTGAAGTGGTGCTTGGGGCTGGCTACTCCCAGGCTTTTAAACCTCTTCCAAGGACAAACCTGTGAGGTCATTTAGCTTTTTGGTACTGATTCTGCAGCTTCTTCATCTTCTTGTACCATTAGCATGAGGGTTTTTCAGGCTCTCACAACATAGTGGAGAACTCTATTTAACTGCCTTTCCATAATCTCTGACCAGTAAAAGAATGGATTGATGCCCCCTTCCCACCCAAGTGATGTGCCCAGGTAGCAGGAGTCCTGCTGAGTTTTTGAGCTGAAATCCAGGAAAGTTTAAGTAACAAAATGGGAATCAGAAGTTACCCAAATGGAAGGATGTGGAAGGCAGTCTTAATTGACTGTATCCCATTCAAAAGAAAACAACCCAAGTGCACCTAGCAGTGACAGAAAGTTATGTCCATAGCATAAAAAGCATGTGACCCATGTCACATTGCTGGAAAAACAGAGATACAGATTGGGAATGTGTAGGATCCTTTTAACCACGTCCAGCTCGGCAGCCTGGTGTTGCATGAGCTGTGCCTGGTCCCTTTGCGGGGTTGACTTGGCTGGTTGCTTGCTTTTTCACAGACCTCCCCAGTTCTGAGAGACTTCTTGGAAAGGATGCTGACACGGGATCCATTGGAAAGAGCAACGGCACAAGAACTTCTGGATCACCCCTTTTTGCTCCAGACAGGACTTCCAGAGTGCTTGGTGCCCCTTATCCAACAGTACAGGAAGCGCACCTCCACCTGCTGACTTTATATGAGGGGAAACTCTAGGGAAAAGGAATGTTTATTAAAAAAAAATAGAAAAAAATAAGAGCCCAGGCAGTCTTGACCTGTGAATGGTGCTTGGAACTTGCCAGTGATTGTTTTGGAGAACGAATGTGAATCCTATCCATGCATCTTCAGCCTTCTATGGCTTCTCCTTTGCTGAAGACAATCAGTACAGACTAGATTTGAGACCAAGTCTGTCTCAAGGATAAAGCGGGTATTCCATATTTGTCACTGCTGCCAAAGGATGGCACTTGAAAGTGGAATCTGAAGTTGTGTTTCTGAATGTCTGTGGGTTTCTGCACACCCGGACTGCTGATTACTGAGCTAGAACTATATTTCCCACTTAGAAATGTGATCTTCGTTTCCTTCATTGTACACTGGAGCCATGAGCTGACTCATTTGCGGCACAGATCCCTTTAAACTCTCAGTGCACAAAGACTTTTTTTTTTTCCTCTGAGACCTTTTCACAGATGATTTTAATTTCCTTTGGTTAAATATGGACCTTGAAACCTGCACACATTTCCTTAGGGAGCAAATGTAATATGTATATATTTGTTTCTAAGTGGCTTTTTTGCATCAACATGCTTCTCTTTTGCTGCAGAATGTGTATGGTTTAGTGGTCAATCTTGAATCCATTTCATGATTTTAAACTTTTGGAGGGGGAAATCCTTGGATACGATCCTCAAAGTGGACTCTATGAAGACTAGGTGCTCTTACCACCAGGATCTTATGGTTAAAAATTCACCATTTGCAACACCTTGTGTGCTGGTTGAAATGTGAACAGCATGTTCCTGTGGCTTGCTTTCCCAGTCCTTTCTCCCAGGAGAGGTTGAGAAGTGCTGCCCTGGGGCAGTTATTAGGTAGCATTTTGGGGATGCTGTAGGAGACCAAATGGAAATATTTGAGCTATCCTGCATATACCAGGATTGATTTTTGTGTTTGTGTCTGTTGGTCTGTCCTTCCCCATCAGCCCTTTACATCTGGAGGTTTCTGGTTGTCAAAACAGCTCTTGCAGTTATTTTAACATAGTTTTAGGTATTTTGTATGCTGCACTCTCTGATCAGTAAGATCCTCAAGCTAATTGGACTCTAGGTTGGGATTAACATTGTACAGTGATGGTGTGTATTGTTGTGAGGTCTCAAGAATATATTTGTACATGTGGAACTAGGATCTTGTTTTGAAACTCCAGATGCCAAGGTTTTGGACTTTTAGTTATTCTCAGGACAGTCCTGATGTCTCAGAAACTGACCTCAGAACTGCGTTTTCTTCAGATGTTCATAACCTCTGTCCTCTGCTATTTGCTCCAGCTACAGATCCTGCTTCAAAATTGAAGCCACGATTGATTACTTGAAGTAATTTGGGATGGAATTCATCTGCTCTGCTTCCAGCCGCCAAAGGGTGGGCACCCAGTCTGCGGAGTGTGCAGGTTGGCTCTGTAGCCCATGGGGAGATGAACACCCCTGGGGGAACAGCTCTGGAGGTGGTTCATCCCCTTGGTTCAGATACCTGCTGAAGGACAAAAATCACTCTCTCTCTCACCCATGGCAGGTAGAGAGGTCATAGAGGGTTTCTGTAGACTGGATGTCTACGTTTGGGCTGATGGAGTTGGTTGAAATGAATTTATTAAAGTCCTCCTTAGCTGCACTAGAAAATTTTTGATGTAAAATATTTCTGTATTCCAGATATATTGTTTTTTTTTAATGCAAAAAAGCAGGGCTTGGAAAATATTTATAATTTGAAACAAACAGTCCTTCTCATCTTTAGTTGTGAATCCTTTGCACTTGTGTTTTAAATTAAAGTAGTTCTTGATTTATTCATAAGTCTGTTACAGTGATGAAATGCTTAAAAATGTGTCTGTAGTTTAGAGATGTGAGTGTGAACCTTGGCATCTGCTTTAACTGCCACGTTCTGTAGCTATATGGCTTCTAAAACAAGAGGAGACTGGGCCAGGAGCCTGGATCCTGAGTCCTGAAACAAAGGTTTCTCGAAGACAGGGATGACAGGTTTAGCATTTGACACCATTTTATACATTTTACACTTTAGCCCAAATCTGAGTAAACAGAGTGAGGGAAGGCCCTGGAAAAATTGCATTCAAGTATCTTATAAAATTTTAAAATCTCATTACCATATTCGTGAGGAATGCAGAAAGGATCCATTTTCCTGTGCAGTGTAGGATTCAATTCCTGCTTCTTATGTTTCTCTCTTTGCAGTTCATGCATGGCACATCACCAATTAACTACTTCATTACTTAGATGAGTGTGGAATCAAACATAAATCCTAGGATAAACCTAGATTAGCTGAAAGATTGAAGCTCCGTCTCCAGCGCCGACAGCTCCTTCCCCAGGAACCAGGCAGCCAGGCAGGAGAATGAGGATGCAGAGCAGGTTTGGAATTTGTATTGCAGTAGCGTTCAGGTCGGGATTTCATGTATGCTTGGTGACATCTGACTGTACAACAAGGTGTAGCTTCTTCTCTGACAAGCTCAGAGCCTGCTCAGTGGGTAATTATGCTCAGAGAGAATGTTTTCTCTGAATATCTTTGCTTTTCTACAAGGGTGCACTTGCGGCTCAGGGTGTGCTACTGTTCTGTGTCATGTTTCCCCTGAATCCTTCCCTTTTATTTTCCTTCCTGTCAGCTTTGCTGGTATGGAGCCTTTTCCTTGCTGCCATAGCCCTGGCAATCAGCATCCAGGAGGCCTTTGAAGATGGCACATGGTATTCATATGAACAATTTGCTGAATCAAATGGGGAATCTGTCAGTGCTGTCACACCCCAATTGCACTGGTTTATCTATAATGGTGCCTGTCTTCCTCCAACAGGCCTCTGATGCTGAATGCAGCAGCTTATTATCCCATTTATTTTGGAACAGAACAAATCTTTGTCTAGAGGCCCCTGTTTTTTTAACCAGTGGCAACAGAAGGACCCTGGTTCAAATGAGGCTCCTGAATTTGACATTGTTGAGTTTGGTTTGAGACATCATTTGAGACAAACCCCATCCTTCCCCTGCCAACTGGGAAGAGCTGCTGGCTGTGCCCAGGGTATAAATGGGGATAACAAGTAATAATCTAGATAATCTTGGAGAATCTTGACACGTGGGATGCATGTAGGGCAGGGAGAGTGACTCTAAAATGGAGCAGTTATTGTGCAGCAACTCCTTCTCTGAGTGCCTTAGGCACATCAGCAGTATCTGTGTTATGGAGGTAAAAAGGATTGGGGTTGTTTAGGTACAGTGTCTTCTGTTTGTGTCCCTTGCTGGGGTTGGAGTCCTCCTCTGCTTTAGACATCCCCATTATCTAATTTTTAATTATATAGTACAAAGGTTGGCCTCACTTACATATTTTGGGCCTCAGAATGAGATCTAGATTATGCCACTTAAAAGATGAAAATTTGGAAGGGATCAGAGATTGTACCTAAATCTGCTGTTCAGTGTCTGACCAGATATTATTCTCTCAATTGCCATTGAATTGGAGTTCTGTGTGTAACAGCCTGATGAGAGGCCTGTCTGAGCCAAGTACCACATTGCCCTGTGCTCGGCAGGTAAGGCAGGGCTGCACAGGAAGGAATCCTCAAGGATGTCTGAATCTCGTGAGAAGAAATAGTGCTGAAAAGTGAGATGGCCTCTCTCCTCTGGAGTCCGTGAGTGACCAAATCCTGGTGTGACTGAATTATGCTCCTGGAGGGATGGTTGGGTTCATGGTGTGCTCAGGAGCCCTTGCAGTAAGATTTGATTTAGTGCCTTTATTTTTTATTATTTACTTGTTTGTCCGTTTCCCATCTTGCAGAATTTCCCGCATTTTATGCAGGTGTTGGAGGCACTGCAGCACATGAGGGCTCAGAGGCATGGAGGGGCTTCACCATGGGGAGAAAGGGGGTGATGCAGAGTGTGGTCTGTGCTTCATGGGAGCCCTGGCTTTGCTTATAGTGATGCTTCCATATGCACTCTGAAAAGTACATTTAGAAGGTGTTTTTTAGCATTGAGGTGAAATCTGTGTAAAAGACTGCACCTGGTTTTCATGAAATTTGGAATCAATTACCTGTGTCAGTGTTTGCTTCCATAACAGAAGGGTTGCAGAGCAGAAACTGTGATGGGTTTGTAAAGGGTTGTGATGGGTTTCCTTGCTCAGGTTTCAAACATCAGTGGATATTAATGCCATGAATTCCAAGTGCTGAAGTTCCATTTTCTTAGCCCTGTGTCATAGTCCAGCTGAGCTCTGGTCAATTTTGAAATGCCCACACCTCAAGGAGCCCCTGCAGAGTGTTTTGCTCTGGTGCTGTGTCAGACCTTGCTTTGGCCTCTGGATTTGTGCTGTTCAGAGCTGTCGGGGCACTGATACTCTGCATGGGGAAGGGGCAGAGGAGCTCAGCTTGAGAAAGGCAGAGCAACGGGTTCTGCTGGCTCTCAGATGGCTCCTGGGGGAGCAGTTGATGCAAGGCAGGAATTAGAGTCTCCAGGCTGGAAAGTGAAGCTTTTTGGGAATTCTGGCAGGCTGGAGGGAAGGAGACTGTAGTGGTGTTGTCCAGTGTCACAGCTTGTGCTGGTGCTGTTGGTAGGAGCAGCCTGTGAGACTGAACCTGGCTAATCTGATTTGAAGTGTTTGTTCTGTTGTGTGCTGTGTGGAGGGACGGAGCATGTCCTGTCTGCCACTGTCCCTGCACAACATAATCTTCTTTAGGGTGTGGCACTGGAAGAAGGAAAACTCTGTGAACCCTGGCCCTGCTGTTGTGTCCTGGCTTTCCATGTGTGTCTCTCTGACTCAAGTTTATTCTGTGGGATTCATTTCCAGAGAGGGTTTGAGGGAAAACCCAACCCCTGGAACTTTGGCAGTGTGTGGAGAAGGGGCCACGTGCTTATGTTCTGGTCTGACATTGGTGTCTAGGTTCCCTCCAGGGAGAGATGGGACAAATTTTCCTTTAAAATAACCTAAAAAGCTCCTCTGGAGGGGTTTGAGTGGCCAAAGCTGGTGACACATTGGTGTAGGATGCAGGGCTCAGTGCCCCTGTGCTGTTTGGAGCTGCCAGCGCTGCCTCCCCGGATATAAGGTAAAACCTCCAACTGCTCCCTGGCTGCAGTTGGACCTTGCTGGGATGCTTGTCCTCTGGTAAGGAAGGCCCTCAAACACCACAGGGACAGAGACAGGTGGACAACCACACAGGGACATGGACACACACAGAACAGAGATACACACCCACATGGGCACATAGGGACACACACATGGACACAGCAATAGAGGTGGACAGACACACATGGACACAGACACACACATGGACAGACAAATGAACAGACAGGGACAGACACACAGAGGACAGACACAAGGATCAACACAGACATATGGACCCACATACCTGGATACAGAGACACAGACATGTAGGCACATGCTTACTGCCATAGACAGACAGACATGGAGACATAGAGATGCATGGATACAAAGACATGAGCACACACTCAGGCACAGAAAAATAGACATGGACACAGCTGGATAGATGGACACAGACATGTGGACACACACAGAGTCCCTACACTGAGACATGGATAGCACACACACGTGGACATACAGACACAAATGGACAGACATCCAGACACACAAACATGGACACATGCAGGTGTACATGTACATACCAGGACACATAGACACACAAATGAACACAGGGACACAGATACAGCTACACAGACACCTAGACACAGATATCAAGACGGACACACACAGTGTCACAGACACACACACTAACTGCAGCTAAGTAATAAGTAACCCAGTTGTTTAAGAATGGCAATGTTTTGGTTTTTTTAGAAAATAAATAGCTCAGAAATGTACAATTCTAAATTCCAGTACTCTAGTGACACCACAGAGAAGGTGTGAACTCTTGTTCAGACTAGGCTTGGAACATGCTGTCTCATACCTGCTTGACCTGGGGTTTGGTTTGTGTTATAGCATCATTTGTAATTGTTTATTAATGTAGCTTCAGGTATAACTGTTTCCCTGTAAGATGCACAGCCTGGTGTGGTTTGCTGTTATTGAGCCCACTTTCCACTCCCATCCCCACCTGTGGCGTGTCTTTGTATTAGTGCTTAGGTTTTTTTTGTGGTTTTTTTTTTTGTGGGTTTTGTTTGTTTGTTTTGTTTTGTTTATTGCTGTTTCATTGAACCGTGTGGAAGATGTTAGGAGGAGTTGGACTGATGTGAAGGGATGCATGTGAGGAATGATGAGGGAACTGACTCTAAAAACTGTTCTGAATGCAAAGTAAATATTCCTGTAGCTGCTGCTGTAATGCCAACAGGGAGCTGGTCTGCAGGCACAGGCCCTTTCCCACTGCTAAAATACCTCAGAGCTCAGGGAAGAGCTGGGGAAGACAGAGGGTGAAGTACTCTGAAGGGTGAGCTCTCCAGACTGCTTCCAGATATCTGGGATAATGTAGTACATTCCTGAAGGATTTCAGGAGCTCCCCAGAATGAAAAGGGATGGCAGTAGTTTGTGAAGCTGGTTGTTACTTCACTATATACCTTCTTGTGATGAACAGTAAGGAAGCGTCTCATCTCAGAATATGCTCTCTTCCATCTCCACATCCATTCCAGCTCCTGAGGGCTCAGTCATTGCCAGTGTAAGCCTGGACACCTCTGCCACTGGGATATTCGCTTCCAGTTGGTCTGTAGAGCCTTGTTCTCCCTCAGGAATGCTCTGACCTGCTTTCTTCCCAGTCTGTGGCTCTCCAGGAAACCTGGCTTTGGTGTAGTTCTTCACCATCTCCTGAACCTCCATGTTCAGAGCTCTTAACTTCTCCTCATATTCCACCTGTACCTGCTGCTGGAGCTGCAAATGGAGAATCAGGTCATTCCCACACTCTGGAGCCAAGCAGAGAGACCAGGAGCTCTGAGATGAGCTGTTGGTCCTTCTAGGGTCTGTGTGGGCCCTCTCATCCACTTTCTCACCCCCTGGGAATGGGTGGGCTGAGGGTAGCAATAAAGACTGATTCTCTGGGCGTTTGGACTTCTTGTGCCAAGAAACAGCCCTGATCCTAAACTTAGTCCTAGTCCTTACCTGGCTTTCTCTCTCCTTGATGGACTGGAGACTTGCTGCCTGCTTCTCCTCCAGTTTCTGCTGGAACCTGCCAGTCTTCTCTGTCACCTTAAAAAAATAATAAATTAACCCCCCTCAGGTTCCAGTTTTGTAAGCAAGGGCTTTGGACAGCCCAAGCTTAGCCCAGCAGGGTGGGCCTGGAGCAGCAGCCTGAATTTAGGGACACTGCAACAGGTGAGGTCACATGGGCATGGGTGACATAGGGATAGAGGGACACACAGAGAGATGCATGGATACGCAGACTTGCATAAGGACAAACATCTGGATGCACACAGACACAGGGATACATATACTCATACAAAAACAATCAGGCACAGGTATACATGGACACAGACACATGGACAGACACACATATGGACACAAACACCCATGTACACACACAGACACAGATGGACACACAGTCACAAGGACACTGATGGAGATGGATAGAGCCATGGCCACACCCACACAGAGGGACACAGACACACATACGGACACAGGCACATGCACGGACACAGGCGCATAGACAGACACAGGACATGGACACAAAAATGGGGACACACACATGGACAGGGACCCAGACACACACCTCGACACACACACACCCCTGGATGTGAACACACAGAGACAAAGGCACAGACAAACAGACACACAAACGGACACAGAGAAACAGGGACACAGACACACACATGGAAACAGACAGAGAGATGGATGCAGACACACAAGCACACATGCACACAGATAAATGGACACAGGCATATGGACACAGACAGAGGCAGATACATGGACAGACACGTGGACACAGGCACACATACCAACATAGGCAGACACACGGACCATGGGCATGGACAGAGATACACAGGGACATGCACGCAGACACAGGACATGGACACGTATACGGACAAGGACGCATTCACAGATGCACTGACACAGGCAGACACATATACAGGCAGACACATGGACACAGACATGGACACAGACGCACAAAGACACAGATGCAGAAACACAGGGACACATGCCCACAGACACACACACACACTCACAAACGTCATCACATGGACACAGGCAGACACACATGGACACGGAGACACACACTGACACAGACAGACACAGGCAGACACACATTCCTAGGCAGGGACATGCAGACATACAAACACCTGGATACAGCCACATCGACACACAAACATACACACACCTAGACATGGGGACAAAGGCAGAGACACATGGTCACAGACATGCACCACCACAAAGACACATAGGTGCATGGACACACAGACACTGACACAAAGACAGACATGAACATACACTCAGGCACAGGCACACAGAAATATACGTGGACACGCACAGTTGGACACAGACAGAAACATGGACACAAATGGACATACAGACTCCCACCAGAATGTGGACATAGACACACACAGACCTGGACACACAAAAACTCCCGGACACAGACACACACACCTGGACAAATACACAGAGTCACCTGGGTGCGGACACATGGATACACATATGGATACACACTCACAGAAGGATATGGATAGAGATGGACACAGACACCTGGACATGGACACACATGGACAGACCCACCCACGGACAGGTACAGACAGATGGACACCCAGACACACACAGAGACACAGAGACTCACACATGCAAACACAAACATTGACAGACACACATGGACAAACACACACACAGACACCGATGGATGTAGAGACAGACAGACAGACACAGGGATACCCCCCCCACGCCTGATACAGGCACACAAAGACATTCCCAGACACAAGCACAGACAAACATGTACAGAGACACAAAGGTTTGCAAAGACATGGGCTTGTGCACGGGGACACAGACACAAGGACACACGCACACACAGAAACAGACACCTGCATGGATATGCACACAGGAATAAAGTAACATGTAGACACACTCTCACAGACACACAGACATGCAGGGACACAGAGGGACAAAGGCTGGCACAAAGACAGACAACCAGACATATATAGATGCACCCAGACACATCCACACTTGGACACATGGACAGATACACATGAAGACAGGGACACAGACGCAGCTGGAGAAGCATACATGGATATACATACCCACAAGGACAGGCTCCTGGACATAGAGACAAATGGACACACATGGATTAACACAGACATACATGGATATACACAAGGACACCTGGAGAGAGACTTGCTGCAAGGCAGACACACCCATATGGGCACACATAGACACAAAGTATCTTCGACACAGGGGCATATGGAGACACACAAACACACATGAACAAACAGACTCGCACAAGGACACAGACACGACCCATGGACACACTGGCAGATCTACGGAGCCACACACACAGACATACATGGACAGGCACAGATGGACACACCTGCACAGACACAGACATACATGGACACAGGGACAAATGGACAGACACACACAGATATGCACGGACACAAAGACATACAGAGAGACAGATGGGCATGCAGATACCTGGACCCACAGACACATGCATTCAGATAACCAGACAGAGGGACACATGCAGACACAAAGGGACAGACACAGACAACATAGACCTGGACACAGACACTGACACACACACCATGACCCAGACACACAGACATGGAGACACATGGACTCAACACACAAAGGTACAGACGGAGATGCACCCACACACAGAGACACAGACAGACACACAGACACAGCTATACACATGGCCATTCAGACACACACATGGACACAGACAAATGGACTCAAATGCTGACACTCGCTGAGGGACACTCACTGACAGACAGACAGACAGACAGACATGGACTCAGCTTTGTCTGGCACTGGGTCTTCAAAGGGTAGAACTGGGGTCCTTGAGGTGTCTTTCCTCCTGCCAGGCTTTCCTGTTGTTCCCAAGCCACGGATTACAAATGCCCCAGACACATTGAGTTCCCCTGGCCACTGCCGTGCAGAACCCAGAGCTGCTGGGGCAGCCTGACACCCCAGAACTCACCCGTTTGACTGTCTGCACCACTTCCTGAATGTGGGAGTTGTTAATTTCTTTCTTCAACCTTTAAAGAAAATTATAAAACCCTGTAAAATCCAGCTGTTCTCCTTCTATAGAACCCATTTGTCAGTACTAATCAGTACTATACTGATCAACAGGTGTGTTATATTCCCACACTGTTCTGCCACAAGGAGAAGTCACTGTAATTTTAGGAAGGACAAATAAAACACCAAAACACCACTCAAATTTGACTGAGCCATAAGGCAAATAACTGCATGCAAAATTCTACTTTTTCAGCTTCCAAGTCAGCAGGAGACCCTGCATCCTGCACGGACAGAGCCCAGGAACATCCACTCCCGCACCTCTCCTGAGCAGCCTTGTCAGTGGTATTCCTCAGCATGGCCTGGACCCGCTCCACTCTCTTTGCCTCCATCCGCTTCTTAATGTCTTTAATGTTGCTGTGGAGAGAAGAGAGGAGATACAGGCCTGGTTACCAGCCCCAGACAGCAGAGCAGTCCTCCATCCACAGCTCTCTGGAGTGCTCTGCTGTGCAGAAACACCAAATGTGGGTGACTGTGCAGCAGGAGGCCTAGAGTCAGGATATTTTAAGTCCTGAGTCAGGACTTAAAAAAAGTCCTGAAAGTTCTGGCCCAGCAGTGGAGGCGGCACATGCTAAAGGCAAGTGTAAGAAAGAACAAGTGTACAGGAAATTTTCCCTCCTCCACCTTCCCAGTTTCCAGGCTATCCTCCAGTATCTATGCATGTATCATGTTCCACAATGTCACTCGTACTTTAGAGTTTACCTTTACTTTTGGATTTCACAGCTCTTTGCCACGAGAGGAACAGTACTTAATTTATACACAATGTGACAGAGGCACTGGAGACATTCACTGGATGTTCCACCCTTCTTTCCAATGAGAAACAGTGAGCAATCACTTCCCTCTTCCAGACCATTCATGATTTACATATTCCTATCACATTCCCTCAAACATCTGTTCTCCTAGCTATCCCATTTAATTCCTTTTTGTGCACAAATTCCCCCTCAGTGGTGGCTGTTCTTCTTGCTCTTTCAAAGACTTTGTTTGAGATGACACACTGAGAAGGGGACAGCTCTACGCAGATGGATCCAGTGGCACAAGGATGACTCAATCCTTTTTTTGTTTCCCTGTACAATTTCCAAAATCCTGTTTGCCACTTTGGCCACTGCAGAGCTGGGAATGAACAACATCCACAGCAGCTGAAGATCTCTTACCTGAGTGCCAACACCAGTGCACAGTTGGTGGCTAGGGTTTTCCATTCATATTATTTTTTATTTTTCCTGCTGAACTGCCATTTCATTGCCTGTTGCTCCAGATCTTGAAATCTTTCTGGAGCTTCTTCCAGCCAGGGAGATGTGACTGTACTAATGACATCCTACTGTCAGCAAACCATTACCTGACTACTCACCTGTTTCCTTAGACTTGCCTGAATATGCTGAATAGCTGAGTAAAGAGACTCTGCCTTGGAACAGGACACAGAAAGAGGGAGTTTTATCTGAATTTGCAACTAAAGACTGAGACAGGGTTTAATGGGAAGTAGGAATGAGTGAGGATTTTAGCTTCAGGACAAAGTTCTTGCAAGAACAAATGGATACATGTCTGGCTAGAAACTGGTCAGTTGATTCTGCCAGTTTGTTAAAATACTGGAGCCAAGATGCTCAATTCACTTAGAAGATGGAACAGATCAGTCCCTGGAAGGGATTAATGTGAGGTCCTGACTGCAAGAGACAGAGGTGGCAGCCAGGGACCAGCAGTATATTTCCTATCCTTCCCCATCAGTGGCTCCAGGCTGCTCCCTGCAGATGGAACACTGTATCCTGCTTGGTGCTTCATGGCCGGAACACTGTTCTGGGGATTACAAAGAGGCATCTTCCCCCCATAACACTGTGTGAGATCCTGTGTCATGTTCCCCTGCCTCAATTTCTCACCAAAGGAAAAGAAAACCACCTCTTCCCCATCCTCACTCCCTGGCTACAGAATAAAGCTTCTTCCAGCAGAAAGTGCTACCGGGAGCAGAACCAGGCATTATTTGTGATTCCACTGCTGTATTTACCTTTCCGACGTGTCCCTCAGCACTCGCAGCTCAGCTGCCTGCTTCTCCCTGGCCAGCTCCAGGATCCTGGCTACTTGCTGTTTAAGGGACGAACACAAGACCAAAAGGGAACAAGCCAGGATGAGACACTGCACCCCATCTGTATTCAATTGCACCCAAGCCAGCTGTACACCTGCCTGCATTGAATTCCAGGAACAACAAATTCTGAATCCCCAAGGCTCAGTGCAAGCACTCACACAGGAGTGAGCTCAGCTATGCACGCAGGCCCCACTGTGCCAGTGGACTGACACTTGTAAGACAGAAAGGTTTCATCCCTGGCTCCTCTCTCAGGTAAGAAACCCGATTCCCAGGTGAGCCAATGCCCAAGTGTTATCTTCCCCTCAGGGCTGCACACAGCTTGCAAGAGGTGTGTCAAGCCTAAGGTGCACCAGGGAACTGAAGATTTAAGTTGTATCAGTGCAAATTACTTCAGAAAACACTAATTGGAAAAGGCCTCCCAAGCCTGGAATCACTCCCCTTTCATTGGAACAGATAGCACATGCTGGATTTACCATCACATGGCCTGCACTCTGTCCCCAGGCACCACCGTGGGTCCTTCTGGCCTTAGCTGAGCTCAGCCTGCAGGACTCCCTTCACCTGGACTCTGACTTCCACCAAATCAAACAGCAGAACATGCTCTGATGGTGCCACTGGTGAACCCTCAGCGACCCTCACATCACCCCAGCTCCCAGACTCATGGAGGGGTGACGCATGGCAAGCCACTAAACACATTAACTCCATGCTAAGACATCAGAAGAGCTGATGGGGCGTGATGTGCTCCAGGTCAATGCTACCCTTAATTTAAAAAACAGCAGACTATAAAAATGTTTCTGCAGGATTTTTAGGGCTTCTAACAAGCTTCATGTCTTCATTCTCAGTTACCTGGTGTGGACCTGACAATGCATGTGTCAGGTGTGTTCTGGGCCCACATTTCCAAACTCAGATTAGTAAATAACTTGGGATTTTTGGGGCTGTCCCGGGATACATTTTCAGGTGACACTCGCAGCTCTCACCTCCGTAGCATGCTGCTCTTTCTTCCTTCGGATCCGATTGTGGTGCTCCTCCCCAAGGTGGATGAGGTCCATCTCCAGCCTCTCCCTTAGCTCCATGAGCCAGTGGCGATCGATGCTCTCTGCTGCTTTTACAGGATTTGCATTGGTACCAGCATCACTTGGGGTCACACTCCTGCAGAACAGAAACAGGGGCCATGCTGCTTCTTGCCATGCCAATACAATGCCAACCTTCCCACCCATTCTCAGTGAGAACAACCCAGGGACATGTACATGCCTGCACTGCTCCATTTTCCTGCAGAGAAGGGAAGCCCACGTTTCCCTGGGGATCCTTGTTTTGGTTTGGGAAGGTGACCCCCAGGCTGTGGTTACCTCTTCTTCTGCGTTTTCCTTGTGTGTATTGTCCTTTTCTTGCCCCCAGGGCAGGCCAACTCCGAAAAGAGCACAGAGTATTTCTGCAGCAGCTCCTCTCTCTGTTTGTTTCCCTTCCACTCCAGCTCCCTCAGCTCCTTCTCCTGCCTCTTCAACAGCTTCAGGAAGCGCTTCTTCTGCTGCAGCTCAGCAAGAGTGATTGTCTCAGGCTCTGAAACACAAAATAAAAAGGCTGAACAGTGCCTGCTCCTTCCCAAGGCTTGGAGTGGGGAAACTGGAGCATACAGCTCCAACACATCCCTCGATCACCACATCCAAACCAGAGCCCCCTCTGCTCCACACCTTGGGATGCCTCTCCCCAGGTACATATTGTGTCCTGGCAAACACTTTAGGAATAACTTCTAAAAAAAGCAATGTACACAACAGTTACTTGCTAACATATCCTGAGTGAAACAGGTTTCCTCTTGTGCCTTCAGTTCAGTTATGAGGCACAATTAGCCTTGTGTTTGCAGGAATTGGCATCACACTGCATTCAGGCACCTGGAAACAGGTGAACAATGCATTGCATAGGAAGCGCAGGTGTGCTGAAGGGAACCTGTCCTTGGGCCCCAAGATTCCTGGGATTTGTCTTCAGTGCTGGCTACAACAGGCAGGGTTATAACATATCTTTTTAATTTGGAAATATAAGAGGACAGGCAGGGCCTCAGCCCAGGTGACCAGCATGAGGTATTACCTGCCATCTGCATTACTTCTAACATGGCTTCATCCTTGGTGATCACTGCTGCTCCTGAAATTCCAAAAGAAGTTCCTGTTAATGTCCCATCTTGGATGTCCAGGTTGGAAATGGACAGAGGAGAGCTCACCAGAACACAGCCCGTGTGAAGGATGTTGGTGTCAGCACAGAAGAATTAATTAAGCTGCCAAGATGCTTAAATGCTTGGAAACTCTTGGAAACTCACCTGTGGACCCATTAGAGGGAGGAATGCTGGGTTTCCCAGTGGAGCTTGCCACCCCATTAGTCTCAGCAGATGAGAGGTTTGTCTGTGTGCCAGGCCTCTAAAACAAAGATCAGAGGTAAATGAAAACTCCATTATTTCAAGCTCAATCCATGCAAGTGCTCTAGAGAACAGAACCTGGAAAAACTCACCTCCTCCAAGGTATCCTTGAGCTTCACCAAGTGCTTGTCCTGCAGGTTGAAGAACTTGATGGGGTTGGAGAGGGCAATAGTGAGATCTGGAAACAGAGAGCACGGCTTGGCTTGGATAGCAAACAACTCACAGACTCATTTTCCCTGCCCAGCACAGGATACTGTGAAGAAGGAATAGTTTGTGTTCTCTGCCTGTAACCAAAGTCTCCCTGACAGCACAAGGGAGGGAGGAAGAGAACCTCCTTCACCTCAGTCCCAGCCCAAGGCCACGGCTCACAACTGATGTTCAGGGTCTGTGAAGTGATTCTGGGAACTCAGCTCCCAAAAGCCAGGGCCAGGTCAAGATTTTTCCCACCTGCACAGCTCCCTGCTCCAATTCCAGCCCAACATTGTATAAACCTCATCTTTTAATAAAAATGTGATAAACCAAATTTCTCAGGATTTCCCCAGTGAATAAGGTTCATTTGTATGAACACATGGGAGGAGAGAGCAAATATGAGAAGTATTCACAAGAGCTCCTGTGGCTGATGCTGTTGCACTCTGAGATTGGTCATGACAGTTGATCCCTCTGGTGAGGCTTCTGTCACATCCAGCTCTGACCCTTCTCAGAGGAAGGTCCCCATATCTCAGTACCAGCAAGAACCTCCCTTGTCTTCCAACAGGGAAGAGCATCACTCCTAAAACCTCCAGGAAGCCGCTGTTCTCTGCAGCCCCTGAGAGGAGTCACCTATTCTCTCAAGGAAACCTCTCCCTGCGTCTGAACAAGGGTAGGGCTGAGCCATTCCACACCGGAGCCTGGTATACCCGCACTGCACCTCAGGTGCGAACCGGGCGCAGCTGCAGTGGGAGCCTCCATGCTCTTCCCAAGGCAGCGAGGCTATGACAGGATGCTGGCATGCACTCAAGTCCCACCCTGACAAGGAATTGAGGGTGCAGCAGGAAAGCACTTCCCAGGCTGGAAAAACGCTTCTGAATCAGAGTTTTGAGGAGAAGCACTCCCCACACATTCCAGCACACTCCCTACCTGCCCAAGCATCCGGCACGTAGTCCTTGATCTCCAGGAACATGAAGAGGGCGGGCATGGTGAGCGGCATATTGCTCTCACTGCGCAGGCACACGTGGTGGTAGCCTGGGGCAGAGAAGGCAGGGAGTTGAGCTGGTGGCATCCTGTCCCTCCCTGTCTGCTCCAGCAGCCCAAGGCTTCTCTTTACAGGAGGGTATGGTCAGTATATCATGGGATAAAGCCAAGGCTATAACAAGATGGATTTGAAGGTTCCACTGCCTGTGGGCATGGAGATTAAGGAGCAAAGTATGCTGCTGTTTGTAATATCTTTATGGCTCCCACTGGACTGGTCTCAAGGGCATAAAAGCTGAAGGAATTTCCACTGATTTACCTGGGTGCATTGCGAGGATGGGAATGATACGTTGGCCAATGAACTTCCCTCCTTCTTCCCAAGCCACAATTTTGAGAGACGCCAACTCAGGCATCATGATCTAAGGGAAAAACAGAGTAAGGCACCAGCGTCCTCATCTCTTAACTCCAGATAGCAGCATCCTCCTCCTTCCAACAAAACAATTCAATCTCTTCCAGGGTGGCACTGCCTATTTCTGCATCTTGTAATTTAAGGGCACAGTTTATCATAGACATCATAGTTGAATGATGTCACAGAATGCCCAGAAACTCCATCAAATGCAGGCTTCTCAGCCTGCCCAGGATCACAGATTACCTAATGACAAAAACAGGGCAACAAACCCTTCAAACCACTGCTTCCAGGAAGAACTCACTGGAGAATGGAATGAACTGGGATGGATAATTTAGCAAACATGTTAATATTGCTAATACAGGCTTCTGATTGCCTCCTTCCCTGTATTCTTGTGCCATAAAATGAACTCAAAATTATTCTGCCAGGAGTGAAGCCTCAGAGTCTTTTTGAAAGGAGGATATTTCAGCCAAGTAGGCTGAAAATATCTGTAGCTTCATACTGTGCCTGACAGATGAATTGTATAATGTGTACTTGACTTATCTTCCCTGTGCCCTGCAGCTGGACTGATGATCACTGGATTCCTGGGGAGAGACAGGGCAGCTTTTCATGTTCTGGCTCAACTGAAAACTGGTCCCATTACTGCTCCAGTTTCACTGTTTCTCATTGACAGTTTAACCACAGAAATTCAGTTCCTTTTTGGTGTTGGAAGTTTTCCAAACTGATTGGTCTGAAGGGGGCATCACAGAGGGAGACTTTGGATGCCTGTTATTTCCAGAACCATTCCCAGCTACCCTTTGTCTGTTCTGGGAAATATTGATGCAGAATTGTTTTGGATATTGTTGTTTGGATGTTACCTGAGAGTGTCCAAAGCCAGGCCTGAGGTCTCCAGAGGGGAGTCCCTTTTGCTGGCACTGACCTCTCCCAAGGCAGTGCTCACGGCCATCAGGAGCTTTAAGGATTCTCCATCTAAATTACTATCAAATGTTTTCACCTTTTCAAAAACAAAAGCCTCCTCTTTCCACACAGGGTTAATGGAGTTGGCCGTGGAGGTCAGTTTGGTTCTGTGTTTGCGTTTTGCATCCCTTGGCAGCCCAAGGAGCTCCACTTCCACATAGGTCTTTACGCTGCGGTCCGAGAGGAACTGACCAGAGAGTACCTGTGAACAACACAGTTAGCAACTGCTGGGAAGAATAAAACAGAGGGACCCATCCATTCCTTCACCCCAAGGTTGCTCTCCCACCCCAAAACAGCTTTTTTGCTCCACCTCTTCTTTTACCTCCACCTCTATTTCTTGCTTCAGCACTTCCTCTCTCCACCAGCACAGCCTTGGCTGCCTCTGCACAGCAGATGCTCGTTTTCCATTTTCATGTGATTATGATTAATTTAAAATAGCAACAAGCCTGGGAGTTGCCACAGTAACGCTTTCCCCCAGGACTCCATGGGTTCATGTGGCACTGACAGCTCCCCTGGCTGATACAGGGTCCCCAGGCTGTACTTGCCGTGACACAGACAGTAGTGGCCACCAGCCCATCGATGTGGTCCATGGAGAAGGGGTCAAACTGCTTGTCGGGGCGCCGCATGAACTCGTGCTTGAGCAGGTATCCACACTGCCCGTTGAACTCAAACAGGGCCATGTTCTGCTGCATGGGGACATCTGAGAGCAGAGCAATACAGTGAGACAGGGCTGGGGGGGCACAGGCAGCCTGTGTGCTGTGAGGGAGCTGAAAGCTGCCGGAGGCTTTCAGCCCCTGCCAGCCTCAGCTCACAAAGCCATCCTGAAAACTAATTAAGCCTCTCAGCACCCTACAGGGAAAAATATTACAGCAGCTGTTGTAAAGAAGGGAAGTGATTTGCTTACATTTCCACCTTAAGTCATGGGAAGAACTAAACTAAAACCTGCTTTAAAGAGCACCTGCTAATTTTGGGTGGGAATAAGTAACTGTCTAAGCCCCTCTGCTCCTTCCCCCTTTCATTTTTGGCCTCCTCTGAGTCCATCTTCTGTCTGACACTTCTGAGGACACTGCCTGGTGGTTGCTGCACCTGCCTGCACTGTCATCCTCTTCAGAACCAACCTTGCACTCGCTCCCTTTTGTCTCCTATGCTCTATACATAACACAGCCCTCTGAGGAAGGAAGAGGGGTAAAGTGCAGGGTTCTCTCAAGGCTTTTCTTTCCTTCTCATGCTGGTTGTGCAGCAAGGAAAGGCCCTTCCTTCCAGTCAGGTCAAAATCCTGGAAATAATGGCACAGACAGGTCAGTGCTGTGGCCGGATGGAGCTCTGCCTCTGCCTTGTGGAGGTAGCAGCTTGGGGGATGGGAGCTGCAGGTGCCCTTATGGATATGATATAGTGTGACATCGTGGAACAGGACAGCCAGGGACAGCGCCTGGACACAGGGTGACAGCAGTCCATGTGTATGTGTGTGTATGCCAGGTCTGTGTTGGGCATGGAAAAGTGGTGTTGGTCTCTGGGAGATGAAATCAGACGAGAACAGCACTTTGGGAAAAGGCACATGGAATAATGAGGGAAATGGCAGAAAAGGAAGAGACGGGGACGAGGAACACATGGGGACCAGGAGCACCTGACCTCACCTGCTCAGAGGCTGGAGCATACCCTGACACTCACCCATGGTCTGGAAGTTGAGTGCCACCATCTGACAGCCAACATTCCAGAACATCTGGGGCTGGTAATTGGAGGAGTCCATCCGGGTGCCTTTGGGGTAAATGCGGCTCATCTGCCACTTGTTGTATCTACAGACTCTATAGGAAACAAGCTGGGAGCACTCCTGTTGTGCCCTGGGGCCAGCCCACATATTCCCATTATAAAAACTGTTGGTGCTCTGCTACCAAATGCTCAGAGCCTTCCAGACAAGACCCCCAGGGAGGCTCAGGCTCCTTGTCCATACACTTTTCACTTAAGGACAAGCATCTGGCAGCCTTGACATTGGCTACAGCAGGACACATCCTGTCAAGAATCTCCCTCACACTCCAAGCACCCAATGGCACTGGAAAAGGCCTGCCAAAAGGATACTCTACAAACTGCATGGGGAACTTGCTCAGTAGATCACAAGCCTTCATCTCAGTGAAGGATGAGATGACGTAACTCCGGTTCTTCTCTAGAAACAGGAGATTGCATTTAGGAGCAAGGCACGCCCAGTCCCTGTACTGCATGGGGGACTGACAGAGCCAGGAAGCACTTGGCCTGGATTCGGAAGGGACTGAGTCTGACTTACTGGCAGACACCTCGAAGGAGTTGAATTTGATGGGCTGTATGTAGTTAACCAGGCTGGACATCTCCTCGTATGCCGTCACTTCCAGGCCAGCCGTGCCCTGAGCAGAAAACAATCCAAATGGAAACAGATGAAGAGACCTTTCCTGGAGATGAAACAAACTGCACCAGGGCCTCCCAGTCAAAGAGCTCTGGTGACTGCCCTGACCAGAGTGCTCCAGTTTCTCTGGCTTCCCAGTTCTACAGCTCCATGGTGGGCAGGGGCACAGGATCTCCAGGTGGCTGGGCAAAAATGGAATCAAGGCACACGGAGAGGTTCCAGGGAGGATGTACAAAGCCCAGGACCTCTTTGACCCCCTCAGAACATGGAGTCTGGGACAAATGGTGGATATTGTTTTTCCTCCTCTCCAAAGGATACCAGGGAGATGGAAATGGGAAATAGACCTTTTATTCAAGGAAATGCTGATTTCCTCCCTCCCCCTTCAGAAGCAGCACTTTCAGTAACAACTTCTCAGACCAAGGCTAAGCCTCTCCAACACCTTCAAGGCAAACAGTTATCTCCAAATCATGTACAGTCAGCAGTAACTCCTCTGCCACATTCTTTATACTTGTAACAAAATTTCTCTTTTTCAGTTTTTCCTGTAAAAGTCTTTTTGTGTGGGGGATGGAAAGCCCCTGATAGGTTCATTTCCCTTTGCACTTCAGGTTCATCTCTATCCAATAGGGTGAAGCCCCAGAGAAAAATGGGAGCCAGCAAAAATCCAGAAAAGAAAAAGAACCAACAGTGACAGTACCTCATCTGACTGCATCTTTTTAATTTCCTCTTCATCCAGGTTTCTGAGCTGTTCATCCTCATCCTCTGGCTCCTCTTCAGCCACATCACCTGCCCAGACTAAGCATACAGGCCCTCATCAGTGGTATGGCTCAGGAGGGCACAGACAGGACCCTGCAGGCTGCTGGCAATGGAGGGCTCTGCCAAACCTCACCACCAAGTAATGCGGGACCACTGAGGGGAAGAATCCTACCATTTTATTGGCCAAATCCAAACATGAACTGGTACACTGAGGGCCAGCACACCCAAGAGACCAAACCATTCCTTATGGAGGCTCCCCTCACACCCAGGAGTGACAATCACTGGGCTGTTTCCCCTCCAAGGTCACATATATTTGTGGGAATAAATGCCCATTTCCAGGTGTTCTACAGAGGCAATCACCTTGTCCTCACATGACTTTATGTGCTCTTACTATGACAGGGACTGTTCTACCACAGAGGCCCTGAGCCCAAGAAGTGACAGGAGGGAAGAGAAAGGGGCTGAAGGTTTTATGAACCTCCAAGACCCTCATGGTGAAGAACTAGGCTGTGGTGAATTTGTGGTTATCAGAAAGCTACAAGCAGTAACAAATTATTCACCTTCCCTCAAGCCAAAAGCCAGAGTTTATCAGTCTGTCACTAAGGGATGATGGGCAGGTTGTAAATCATCATCGCTTTTGGTTGGACTAAGTAGTCAAAGTATTCCAAAGATTTAATTTCTCTTCCAATTTTCTGCTGCTGCTTAGGATAACTGATTTAATGACTAGTGCTGGCTTGCCCCAAGCTCACCAAGTATTGAGTGATTAAGAAGGCTTTGCCCATCAGTTTTATTAGTTCTCCCTTCCCTTCAGACATACCGGTATCTTCAGCATCCACAGAGGTTGGCTGCTCAGTGGTTTCTGGTTCCACATTCCTCCCTTTCTTCAAAGAGTTCTGCCTCTTCCCAGACATAGATTGGTTCTTTTTGTTTTTAATTAAGATTTTCCTTAAGAGATCCTTAGGACTTGGCAGAGGAACTCCTGGCTTCAGCTGCAACAGATAAACTTCATCACAGAATTCAAACACTCACCTCTCCTATCCCCCTGGCCAATTGCCAGTGCACAGACACCATACTCCTAATTTCCTCCATCTGCCAGCATATCCCACTATATTAATGCAGATTTTTCCTAAGATTTTACCTGTCATTTCAGACCAGCATTTTGCACCTCTCAGGCTCTGCCATGCTGTCTAGCCACCCATCCAGCTAAAAAAAAACATCTAGATGGCCTGAAGGCATCCGCATACTTCTGGTTTCCCATTCCACCTACTTCTGTCATTATATCCTAGATCCTAAGTCCTTCATCAGTACTCGGGCCAGATTTAAACACTGTCTGCATCAAATTTAAAAAAGATCCCAGAGGAGGTGGCTCAAGACAAGGACATGTGACAGACTGCACAGATAGCAAAGGCTTGTTAATAGCTTTGGTGATCTCTTGAACTGTTCCCCCCCTCATCCCTCTGTTCCTATCGCCTGGACATGGGGCTGGACAGTGGGTGGCTGCTGCTGACTCACTGCTTCTTTCCAGCTCTTTTTTGGGTCTCAGTGCTTTCAAACAGATGCTTGGGCAAGGTGCCTCAGCTGTCCCTCCTCTGTGCACCCCAAGGACCTGCCTCCTGCAGAACACAGGTCCTGCTCAGATGTTTAAAACCATGTCTCCTGGCAGGGCAGTTGTGGCACCAAAGGTGTCACTGGGCCCACAGAAATACCCGTTGTACAGGTAAGATGAAGACTGGGGTCAAGCAGAGGGGGAGCTTTCCTCAGGTATTCCAAACACATGACACTGACCTGCGCACCTATGCCTGGAAGGGAACATTTCCAGGCTAGGAGCAGGATTAGGCCTTTGCTCCTGTTTCCAAGTGCCGTGTACAGAACACACCTGGTACCCTTGGTACATCCTGGCCACCCAGAGCTCAGTGCCCAGAGCCCCTCAGGTGACAGAGTGCTAAACAAGAAAACCTCTGTGACAGAGTTTTACCACCTATCCCTATGAACCAGGATCCACATCCATGGCATTGTGTCTGTTGTGGCACCTCCCAGCACCAGGAGTGACCAAGTTTTCCAGAAAGAACTCCCGCCCCAGCTCCTTCATACCGGATATTTCTCCAGTGGCTCTGTCAGCAGCATGTCTCCAAAAATTGCTCTGCAGTACTCGGCCATCTTTGCCTGCTGCTTCGGCCTAAGAGAGATCAGGCAGGAGTGAAGAGGAAAGCAAATGCCCAAATTCAGAGTTTGGCATGAACGAAAGATTGAGATCCATGTCCTCTATCCAGAAAACCATCTCAGCTATGCAAATGTTAAGATCTCATTCCCAAGCCAACTCCCATGTTCATACTCTGCAACCCCAAGGTAAAAAAGGGTGCACAACTGTGATCACCCCACTCTGCAGGTCAAGGCTCGTGTTTCAGCTCTGACCCACCTTCAGTTGCTTCAGAAACCTCAATTAATGCTTCACTTCAGCTCAGCAATCGCCTAAAACCCAGCAGCCCTTGCCTGTGTATTTTCTGCTCTGGACACAGCAGACAATTCTTCCAGTCACCAAATACTCACGAGTCCACATGGTTCTCGAAGGACAGGATCACAGGGTACGGAGATGTTTTAAAAGCACTTTCTGCAATTGCCTCGATGGCATCCTGATGGAAAGGCCATGGTTAGAGAGAAGCTTAGTAGTCATTAATAACAGAGACACAGCTGACCTTCCACTTAACAGACCCCATAACTGTCACTCAGGAGCTCCTTTCAAAGTCACTAAACTTCTCCCAGTAAGAAAGTGAGAAGCATCATCTTTTTCACACCTGCCCAGACTTCCAGCTCCAGAGGATCCATGCAGAGCTAAACTTAACAGCTTGCACCAAAATGAAGCTGAAGATGCCACAAGGTAAGTTTTTGGTTTTGCTGCACAGGTCAGTGTACACATCACTGCACATGAGAGCGCGTGGCCAGAGGGACAAACCCCTGTCCCAAGCACCTTGAACTGGCACAGAAAGGTGTGTGCAGCACCAGATTAAACCACTGCAAACTCTATCCACACTTACCTCTGAACCTGCCCAATTTTCTATCATTTCTGCTGCTTATAAAATCATTTTGCCTGGCAGCAGAGAGAGCTGGAGTGTTCAGTCACCAGCTGTGCTGACATTTCAAATGCAAATACCATGGAAACCTTCTCAGCATTAATGATGTAAGAAAAAAAATAATTATATTTTCCCCAAGCCCCTGTTAAACTGCCACAAACTTTCCACTATTTTCCTTTCTGGTCCTGCTAATTGGCAAAGAAGTGCCATTTGCTCCTTTGCAATTACAGTCCCCTGATCATCCCAAATCCTGGATCAGCCATGACCTCAGCAAGGAGGGAGGCTGCCACAGCTGCTCCCCCATGGACCACTGGGAGTCTATCACAGAAGCCTCAAGGCTCTGAGGAGAAGCCTCAGACAGTGCTACTAAAAGGCCACAGTAATTGTAGAGGAAGGAAGGACTATGTGTTATGTAAAACCAAAACCCAGCACATGCTTTGTTAGCAGGTTATAATTTCCTTGAGGAATTGTTCCAGGCTTCAGCAGAACTCTGCAATTACAGCAGCTACAAATTCTATTCTTTCTGTTCAATCTGCAGTGAACTGCTGTGAAAAAAGCAGCAGTGATACCACAGGCCTTTGGAAATAACTGAGTCTGAGGACAATACCTCTGACCTTAAGGACTGCTTTGGTTTGTTGTTTTTTTTCCCCTCACACATAAATATTTTAGTAATAGTGAAGTGTGAGAATTGGGGGGAAGATACAGAAGAAAAATAAAGAGCTGGAAAAAACCATCTAAAGCATTTCTACCTGTTGGCAATAGCTGTGCAAAGGAGTGCAGAAAAAAAGTCAGTGTGATGCCTTTATTTGTAACTTGCAAGCTGTGGATAAATGCCCTGTACTGCCTGGCTTTGTGCTGTGCTTCCAAAGCTTGGGAACTGAATCCTCAGGGAAGCCAGCTGCTTCACAAAACACATTCCAACACTCAGGTCATTAGGAAGGAATTGAACCCTGTTCTTCCAAAAGCCTCCATCTGAGGCTGTCAGCCATAGAAACTTGCTGCAGATCAGAAGATATAAACTCATTTTAACTGTGTGTTTTCTAAAAGCCATCCTGTTTGCTCCTCTGATGTGCCTCTATCTATAAATCCATCAGTCTCATGTCATGTTCTGTGCATCCATCCTGTGACACAGCCCTGTGTACACACACACCTCTGCTCAGCCATTTCTCCATGGCTTCCACCTGAGTTCCCACATTTCCCTAATCCATCCATCCATCCGTCCGTCCGTCCGCCCATCCGTCCGCCCATCTCTCTGCTAATCCTCCCATTCCAGGAATGTACAAACTCCAAGCTAGTGCTTATCTGTTCACTTTTCCTTCTACCCACACATTCATTCACTTGTTACCTCACCATAAATCTTTTCCTCTCAAACATCCTTGCCCTCAGCAATTAGTATAAAAGCAGGCAGGGGAAAGCATCCATGGAGAAAGCTCTTCACTACCTTGAAGAGGATCTCAGTTGTCATGGTGAAGCCGTGGGTGATGATAGGCTCCTCATCCGGGGGCCGGCCCTTCCAGCAGTCCAGCTCCACGCAGCGGCAGCCGGCCAGCAGCGTCTGGCGGTACATTTCGGGAGAGGACGTCCCAGAAAACTGCCCAGCTGCAGGAGAGAGGCTCAGTGTTAACTACTCACACAGGACAGCTCCTGCACACCCAGGGGCAACAGGAGTTTCTGCCAGCCTTCAGCCGGTGAACACGGCAGACTGACAAGATGTTTTCAGTTGCTGGGTGACACTGCTTCATTCACAGCATTTAGAGTCAGCCCAGCCCTCAAAACCTCCAGGGCACACACATCTGCCCGGCTGATTGTGTCTCTCCCCCGTCTCTGGGTGTGTCTGCGTGCCTGCCCTGGCACTGCCATACCTGTCAGGTAGGTGTTGTGTGAGGAATTGATATAGTAGTGCGAGAGCGGCTGGGTCATGTCCTGGTACAGCATCAGCTTGTCCAGCACTATCAGGTTGTTCTCAGGGCCACAGAGGAACCAGACCATCCCCTCCGGAGACAGCTGCCCTGCACGGCAAACAGAGCTGTTATATGGTTGCCAAATAGAACGGTTCTGGCCCCTCTTTGGAAGTGGAAAGAAAGTTGTGGGAACAACAGGGAGTTGTGGGAACCAGGCTGACTGCTCCCCTGGGAAGCAGGATGGCAGACGGCATGAGATCTTCTGCTTTGTCATCCCACCTCTATAGCAAGAGCTTTGGGCTGAACAAGACTCACCTCTCTGGATGTTAAACCCACTGGGCTCATACTTCTCTATCAGGTTCTGCACCTGCTCAGGTTTGGCTGGCGGGAAGAGGATGTCATTGAGGCGAGTGTCACGCTGCTTCTTGTTGATGAACTTTGCCAGGTGCTCTTTGGTCATGTAGGGCTTTGCTTTTAGATGGCTGCAGTGAGAGAATCAGAGGGGCAGAGGTAAGGCCTGGGAACTACCCCAGAAATCCCTTCACATAGGAGAGGTTGATCTTTCCTCAGGTTGATCCTCCCTCTGGGCCCATATATTTCAGGGTCCTGTAGCACAGTGAGGTCTCATCCTTTTTATTCAGGCTGTGAGTTAAGGCATTATGTGACCTGGGATCCTGCCCTTCTAAGGCTTAAGGCCAGACAAACCACATGACACTAAATCCCCTTCTTCCTGTCTATCTTTTGCCACAGAAGACCAGGTTCTGGGCTGTGGCTTGAGGAAAACTTACTGTGAGGTAAATATCTCATCAATCTCGGGCCGTGGACACAGATTCATGAGGAACGTCTTGTACACTGGCTCGGGGAAGTCTTCGGGGTTGATGGCATCGTTCTGAGAATTCAATGAAGATGTGTCAGGGCCACAAACCCGTGACAGCTCTTACCTGTCATGAACACCCACAGCTCAGCACTTGGCTGTGACAACTCCAGTAAGTGACTGGAACATCTGTCTGGGTGTTGCTGCTCCTTGTGCCACACAGTGCAAGTGCTGGAGTCACAAGTGTTACTGGAAGACAATAAGAACTGATGCCATTGGGCCGGAGTTAAGGCCTGGCAATGGTAGGGTAAGGTAAGCAACTATGAGCATCTTGGCTGATGGTTTTTCACAGCCAAGGGCATCCCGGTCAGGGCAGGAAAAAGATCCTTTTTAAGCTCATGAGACTTCTGGATACCCAGAGAAACCCTTACCTTGCCATTTGGCAGATGACAAGCACTTAATGCTTCTTCCACCCTCTTTTTGTCTGCAGGGAACATCTGAAAAATACTGACCAGACAGGTAAACAAACATCACCATGGTGCAGGAGAGAGGTCTGGGGGCTAGAGCTGCAGGCAGTGCAGGACACTCCAAATGCACAGCAAGGGAAACAGGCATGACAACTGTAAGCATGAACCAGCAAAGACAGACAGTGTTTCTCCAGGGGAGTAACTGAGGGACTGAGTTTGATAAACCTACAGAGGATTTTTTGAGTGCTGATCTAAAGTAGAAGTTCTGTATTTCTGCTATGGACTCTGTAAGAGCCCTGTCACTCAAAATCTCTCTCCTGTCCTTTTCTGCCCCTCTTGGAGGTTAACTGAACTTTCCTTCCTTTTAGAACATTCCAGTCAACAGCACCATGGTCTTCTCCATGGAGAAATCCAGCATCAGTTCTGTTAAGCTCCTGGAATCACAGGTGCTCACAGCAAACAAGGGAGCAAGGAGTGCCCTGTGCTGCCAGGTGGGAGAGCCTGACAGAGGCTGCAGCAGCTCATGCAAACCTTGCCCTTTCCAAGGCAAAACTTCAGCAGCCTTGGTATGATTCCAAAGGGATTTACATATTTAAAGGAAAGGCAAATGATCATGGAATTTTCAGGAGTTTTGAAAGCCTTACGTTTACCTGCACCTGGAGATACTGAGTACTTTTATAAACCTTGTTCTTAATCTGGACTATTTAATGGCCTGCATTTTTGCCATTCTGCAAGAAATGGGCATTGAGGAGAGGTACATCCTGTATCAAATATTTTTTCTAGCTTGTTTCAGAGGAATAAGCTGGTTTCTCCCTGCAGCAAATGCTACCTTACTTGCATTTTCAAGATTAATTCAAAGCACTCTTCCCTAGTGTGTTGTTCATTACAGACCTACACATTTTTAACAGCCCTTTAATGAATATTCTGGTTTCTGACAATGAAATTCTGCTGGTTGGTGGTTTAGAAAACAAATAACAAAAAATGCTTAGTGTTGAATAAAGCCCAGCCCTCCAGGATCCCATTTAGTCAGCACAGCCATAATCCAGCACAGCTCTGCCTTACAACACACCCTGGGGCCTGAGTTTATTTGGGGCGATTAGTGCTCCTCTCTTGTGATGCTGTAACACAGCACAGACCTAGAGCAGAGTCGTTCAAAACTTCCCAAATGCACTGTCTGCAGCTCCTTATTCTTAAAACAAAAGGTAATTTATGGACCCAAAAGGGAATTCAACATAGCAGTGCTGCCTTTTGTCATTCTACAAGCTAAATCGACACAGAGGAACCACAGAACCAGCCCTGGAATGATTTTTCTTGGGAAGACACTGAGTGGCACAAAATCAATTCCAGATTCATGCCACATAGTGCAGGGGAGAAGGGACAGGCTGGGCTTTGCTTCCCACTACTTGATGCACAAGGCCAAGCTGGGGACAGGGAAGGACAAATCTCCATCTGTTTTGCTCCTAACCAGCACTAACACTGGCCCAGAGGCTGCTTCACTCTCATGCACATCCAGAGCAACGGCTGAGGGATGGATGAAGTGGGGAAGGACTGGAGTGGTCACACAGGGAGAATGGAGACAAGAAAAGCAAGGGAGCCCTGCAGCCAGTGAGCTGGGGAGTCCAGCAAAGAACTCTTCATGGAGAGAACTCCTTATAGGAGTTCTCCAATTCCTTATAGGAAAGGGAAACAATCCTACACCTCATCCACCTTTCAGCTCAGGTTTGAGAAATAATCTGTGATCAGAATTTTACCAAACTTGCTTTGTTTTGTTGTTTTTTCTTGGGAACAACCAGGAAATTATATCTATGGCTATTTAAGCCATTTCTTGCTGTAGATGAAGGGCACAAAGACTCCAGATTCAAATTATGTGTCATCTAGGTACAGCAGGAGCACTTCCATGGCCTGGACACAGAAGGAAAGTTCTCCACCTCTTACATGCAGGAAGAGCAGACAGCTGAATCCACTGAGCAACCATCCCCTCAACAGTTGCTCTGCCTGTAGTCTGACTGAACATACTATGAAACAAATATCCACACTCACTTCCGGACAGGAATCTTTCCCTCTTCATTCAGTTGCAACTTCAGCTTCACTAGACTGTGAAAAAAAAAATCCAAACAAGATTACAAAAATGCATTTCTACAATCTTAAGAGATCCTACTAAGTGAGAAGAAAGGAAAAACATGCAATTGGGAAAACAATCTAACAGTGAACTGAAAATCAGGGTCCTACAGATCATCAGCTTAACCTTGGCATGACCCAGGCCTTGGTCTGGAGGCTGCCAAGGTACCTGGATGCTTAGAAGTCTTTTTTTTTCAAGTACTGTCAGAAAGAGGAGGACATGGATGTTTCAGAGAAAAACGTTTCTCAGAAAGGACTTACATTTTCTCTAGGAAGGTGTAGCGGGGAGCATTGTACGTGAGGGGATTCCGGGCAATGGCCATAATATCCTCAGCCCAATCCTGGAATAGGGCAGAGGCAGTTGGGCACTACTGAACTGCTCCAAGAAGTACATAGCAAACATGGAAAGGGCACAGAATCCTGGAATCGTTTGGGTTGGAAGGGACCTTAAAGTCCATCCAGTCCCACCCCCTGCCATGGGCAGGGACACCTTCTACTAATCCCAGGTTGCTCCAAGCCCTGTCCAACCCAACCTTGAACACTTCCAGGAATGGGATAGCCACAGCTTCTCTGAGCAACCTGTGCCAGGGCCCCCCACCCTCACATCCAATGTTTCTTCCTCACAGGGAAGAAATTCTTCTTACATCCAATCAAACTCTACCCTCTTCCAGTTTAAAACTGTTACCCCTTATCCTGTCTGATACTTCTGGGCTTGACTCTATCACCTTCCTCCTGCCTATAAACACTAGGAGCTGAAACTTTTCCACTTCTCAGCTGCCTATTCATCCATACAAAACACATCAAAGACAACAATGACCAGTCTTCTACTGGTCCTTCTCCATGCAGAACTTCTAGAACTATGGAGATACCACACCTGACTGGAACATAAACCTGCTTGTTTATAACTTGGCCAGTAATGCTGAAAGTGCTCATGGTCCTATCTCCCCCTCTCCTTTCCTGCTCCCCACTGCATGCCCCAATCCTTAGTGGTTCCCAGTACTTCCAAGACCTCAGGCCCCGATACCTTGCAAATATTCTCCTTGTAGGACACAAAATTATGGAAAGTAAGGTCAACCATGTCAGAGCCAGATACAATTGTCAGGTTCTTCAGCAGGAAGGTGCTGTAAGGGTAATCCAAGTTAAAAACCTCTCGAAGCTTCAGGGACTGAAAAAGAAACAGAACAGATGGGAGTAACTGGAGAATGAGGGAAAAATTGTACCCAAAAAAAACCAGACTCCAATACACACATTGGCCCAGATTCACAGAAAGCATCTCAAGGGTTGCAAAATTGCTTAGTGCAATCTTCCTTTCCTTGGCTTTCCTTATTTTTTATTTTTATTCTGGAGTCTGCATTACTGGGTCCTCCACAGGACAAGCCACCACAACTAACACCCCTGCACAAGTCTGAAAAAGTCAAAGCTGGAGACTGCTCTTAAAGAAATTTCTTCTGAAAGTTCAGGCTGGACTTGGAAACAAGCAGTCTGCTTGTGCCAGAGGTGTGTAACTAGTTGATTTTATCAAAACACTAAACTAAAAAGTGTATTAGTGTGATACCCTTACGTGTAACCTCCCTTCAACAAGAAAGATGTTTTTTTGGGACACCCTGTCACTTCAGAGTCGGCTTCTTCCCCTCCAAGTCCCATTTTCTGCTGCTGTCAGTAGTGGTGTTTTTTTCCATAGCAATTTCAGTATCCTACAGCAATGGCTTGCCAGAGACTTGTTTTGTTAAGAGTAAGGCTCATCCGATTAGTGGTACTTGGATTGCAGCACCGTATGAAAGTATTTACAGAATCCTTTAAATTATTCAGCATTTTCTGCATTCCTGTGCCTGGTGTCACTAAGCCAAGGTATCCAAGGTATCCTACAGTTTTACTGATGGTGCTATTTAAAATGGGAAGATAAAAATTTCCATTCCTAGAATAAAGCACAGCAATCCATTATCTGAAGTGCTGGACAAATCCCTGTCCAAGCAAACAGGGAGCTGTCAGAGCACCTGCTCCTTTAGAAACAGGGCAAAATCCACAATGTGGGATTGTTAGAGCAGGTCAGACGTAGAAGTTAAACTGGAGCTGGAATCTGAACGCACCTTCAGGTTTCAGCACCACATCACACACACAGCTGAATACACATTTTTTAAGGAACTGTAGAATTTTTTCACTTCAATTTTCCTAATTTCTGGAGCATTTGCAATTTTGTCACATCTGTAGCAAACAGGCATCTTTAAGAAAAACTAGACAGGCTGGATTGTAACTCTGGATCATCTGACTGCTGTCTCTTATTTTGGAAAAGCACCTCTTCAAGGGGGTAACTCTGAAACCTGTTTAATCCCAGACCATTTGGAGGGAGAGAAGGGAAGGAATATGATTTGCCTATTTTCTACAAGGGAATTTCTAAAATGGCTCCTTCTTGCCTTGTAAGCCATTTTCCTTCCCAGAACTGAGCACCACCAAACACCCACATCTCCTTCCCATGCTCATTGCAACTCCTTGTTGGAGCTCAACTTTCCAGTACCAGCAGCAAAGTGTTGGGATTTTAACTCCAAACTTAACTTCATCTTGCAAATGCACCAGCATTTTTTCAGCTTTAGGGCTGTAAAGGAGAGGAGGTCCAAACAATGGTGAACTTGTGGTTGTGCTGAACTCATTTCCTGTATTTGTTATCTGGGGCTCCTCCCACCCCTTCCTTCTCCGCACGCTGCTCTCTAGCAGACATTCGTCACCTGGCTCTCTCCAGACCTCTCTGTCTAGGCCATGTCCCCAGCAGCCAAGCACTTTTGCCCTTATCCAGGCAGTGATACACCCAACACCCAATGAAGATGTGGAAAGAGGACCAGAGGCTGTGCAGGAGCTCTGAACCTGATGCCACATCATGGCTCTTTTACAACCTGCACTCCTTTAGCACCTTATGCCACAGCTTTGCTCTGGGATTACTCACTGTCACCTTGCAGGTAGCCATAAAGGAAAAATAGGAATTGCTGCATGAAAAGCAGGACACACACATTAGCCATGCAAATCAGAAGGGAAACACTCTTAGCAAATCCCCTTAAAAAAAAACCCAGACAAGCAGAAAACAACCTACTAGCAGAGTGGCTGCAATATAGAGTCAGCTGGTGTTTCACATCCCACCCTTCTGATTTCCCTAAAATCCTCAGCTGTGCAGAGATCCATAGTCCGGAAAAGCAAATTCTCATACAAATCTAAACAAAAGTCAGAGATAGACACAGGACAAAGAGGGATGATCCTTTCTCTGCTTGAAAGGGGGCAGAGCCAACTGACTGCAGGACCTGTTGTATCACTGTGCCCTGACAGACCTGTGTCTTGTGGCACTAGGACAACAACTAGGTTCTCTTTTGGAGAACCGAACTCTTGTTTGGTTGCCAGAAGGGAAAAAGGAAGCCCCAAGATACTTCCGATGCGTTTGACTCTGGAGGTAACACTCCTGTCCCTGTTAGCCTTGCTGCTACATGCTGGAGATAATGGCTGCAGAATGGGGAGGGCCAACCTGTCCCTGTACCCAACATCTCAGGGATACAGGCAGACAAAAGTCCACAGTGAAGCACTTTCAGCTCTCAGTGTCTTACCTAAAGGAACTGGAAAATGCAGCAGCTCAGATTCCCAGGCACAAAATACCCATGGTGCTCTGCAATCCAGCAGGGACACGCTGCCAGGGACAGAGGAGAATGTGTGGCCCCAGAACTCATTGCACAACAATGGCAGAAGCAGGAGGGCCCAGCATGGCAAAGGTCACCACTCACACGTGCCCATTTCTTTGCTCGGCTCCTGCTCCACCATTTATAAATCCTTTGCCAGACACAGGCCTGTGCCTGCTTCTGTCTTGCATACTCACAGATAGGTGTCTCCATACACTCCATATGGTCGCTCTCCAGTTGGAGGGCTGGAATTAGACTTAACTGGGCTCACAAGTTGCTGAATCTCAATTCCAGAGCTGCTCATCCCCTGTGCTGCAGCAGAACCACTGACCACCTGCAGTGTTTACAGCCTGTGGCTCATAGCCACAGCTCAGCTCTGAGGGCACTGTGATTGTCCTGCACAGTTCCTGAACATTCCCACTGGCTTCAACTTTATAGTCTCAAAACATGATGAGTGAAATGCCTCGATATAATTTTCTCCCTGTACATGTGCAGTTCAGGCTGGATCTCCAAATTCAACACCAACAGAATGTGGACAGAGGATGGAGCTGGTTTATAATCATGACAATCAGAAAGTAAAACTTTTGTTTTTATTTAAAAATATGCCTGTCTCAAAGCCAATGCCTCCTGAAACATCTAAACAAACCTCAAGACACAGCCAATAGCCCAAAAGTGTGGCCTAAAACATAATGTATTTTGGCCTTAATTATGAGATTCTCTGTCAGCATTCCGGGGTCTTGGTGCCTTAAAAAAAGCAACCACAAAAAACCCCACAAATGAAGCAGCCCTTATTGTTCCTCATTACTGAAAAGAAAACACAGACCTGATTGTAAATAACAACCTGAAAAACCCCAAACCTCTGTATCGGCACACTGCTGAACTACAGTCAATAGCTTTTTAATCTTGCCTCCTTGCTGTTCAAAGGCACTGCTCATTCTTATCTTTATTATTCTCTTGAACACATGCCAAAGTTCGCTCTGCCCCATCTTAAAAAAAAGAAAAAGGATTCCGCAAAGAAAAGTCACGGCAGAAACACAAAGCTGCTCTCAAAGAACCTCGCTCGGGCAGGTGAGCAGGGGAGCCCTGCATAGGAAGGACAAGGGAAGATTCTGCTCTGTGGTGAGACGAGGGCTGGGGAAGGCAGATGAGGGCTGGGGAAGGCAAATGAGGACCATTACCATTTGGAGGTTGCTCCTATGGCTGGCAACCCTTAGTGAGTCCCTTTTCAGGCTGTGCTGGGCACTATCTGCTCCCTAACCACGGATGGGCTCCACCTGTGCTGGTAGTGCACACAGCAGCAGGTCCCTTCTCAAGTGGTTTTTCACGTGGCTGCTTTGGTGTTATTCTTCTTGCTGTGTGTAGAGGTTACAAAGAAAAACCCCAAACCTCCTGCTCGGCAGTGGTGGGAAAGTGCTACTGAAAGCAGGGAACTCCCAACACCCACAGTGACCCACCCCCTCCCAGGGAGACTTGTCAGTGACATGGGACTGGAAAACTCAGGGCAGGTTACATCCTTGAGCCACAGCCCAAACCTGCACAGCCCCCTGTTGTGGAAAGCAGTGGCACAGATGCTCTCCATACAGCACTCTCCTTCCTCTGGAATTCCTTCAGTCACAATCCAGCAGGAAAACCAGGCCGGGCACAAGCTTTGCCTCAGGAGCAGCTGTGGATTGACTGGGGCATCATTTGCAGGGAAGGGGAAAGGATGCTCCTTTTATTGCTAGTGCCATCCATAGCTCTTCCTACAGCTGTAATCCTGCTCTCCTTATTCTCATCCTTGTCCTAAGTAAGGCTGATGGCTCATTTCTTCTCCACCTTCAAGCAGCGAAACAAGTTAACTCTTTGTATTAATTCCAACAGTTCTACTTCATAACCATTCCAAGCCACTATTTTGTAACAGGGCAGAACAGTACCCATGTTCATTCTTCCACCTCTAAACAGATTTTTATTTGCTTCACCACACCAGATTTTTATATTAATGCCTTTTGTAACAACGCCCCAGAACATAGCCGCCCCATGTGGAGGGTGTGGTAAAGAATTTTTCCCTGCTTTCTGCATTCCTTTGTGAACTTCTGTTCTCAGGAGAGCCAAATGAACAAGACCCTGAGGGCTTTAAGCCAGAGGCATTAAGATAGCAGAGCTATGTGTGAGTAATAGTTTTCCAGACCCAGATGGCACATCTTGGTTCAGTACTCCTTCAGTGCCCACACAAGACCTCCCAGGATCCACAAGGAAAAGGTGGACAAGGAGCCAGTCTAGTGCATTTTACTACAAGTTATAACATAATTCTAGAAAACTCCCTGAAATAAAAAGGGGACCTATTTCAAATGAGTCTCTGTAAAATGCAGAATTCAACAAGGACTTGGGATTTTCACAGCAAAGGCTGTCATCAAGTGCATCACCTCTGCCCACTGAGAATACATAATAAATCAGTCAGTGCTTGACCTTTGCTTCGTTGTTCTTCAAAAATGAGCTGCAGTCAATTCCCAGGGCTCTAAAATCCCATCCCTGGCCTATTACAACAGCTAGAACAGAGCAGCTCCATCCAGGTGCCTAGGGAAAAGTGCTGGAATAGGGCATGTGCACTGGCACTTCTCTGACACATTCCTGCTGTTCCCAGCAATCTAGGATTCAGCAGCTTCCTTATTCAGAGGCATTATCTCATATTTAATAACCCCCTAAGGACATTTCCTTTTTGTACTGATGTTTTATACTAATTTCCATGACTGTGCAGGAAGCATTACCCATGGCCTGGTGATATGAGGTGGGACAGCAGCACCTCCTGCTTGTACCACTCCGACCTCTGGAAAATTCCACCTTACATGGAGATCCTGCACTGGAAGAAACCCTGAGTAACTGCTTCAAACTCTGACTAAGTGCTTCGTGCTCCCCTTCTCCATTCAACTCCTGATATTACAGCACTCCACATCCCATTCACCTTACTTCTTCTGCCAGAATAGTCCCTCCTACTCAGATGATTTGCCCCCAGCAGCCACTTCATTCCTTTGTTAATCCTGCTGCTCTTCCATACCTTTTCCAGTTCTCACCAATTTAAAAGTACAGTAGAATTGCACATAAATATGGATCCATTTAGGGTGTACACAATAGCATGACTTCCTAATGATTTCCTTATAATTCCTAACATACAATTTACTTTTAGGAGGCAAATACTGCTGAACACTGCATTGATATTTTACCATACACCCACGATGTTTTCTGAGTAGCAACAGTCAACTCAGGGCCTGCTATTACAGAAGGATGAGGGATTTTTTCTGTGTGCATTGCCTGATCTTTATCTGTATAAAATGTATCACTCATTAGATCATGAATTCAATCAGCAATTCAAGGTCTTCCTACAAACCAGCCTGATTTTGTTACCCCAAATAACTCTGTACCACTGGCAAACAGTCTTCTCCTGGTACTCTCCAATTAGTCTTCCTTAACCAGTTCCTAAAATCTAGGACATGTTTCTCCAGCCTACTGTTACCACCAGGACCATCCAGCCATGGCCTCAGTACTTCCCCCAGCAATTTATTATCAATATCAACGATCAATTCATTTTGCCAACAGGTTATTCCTCAAAATTTAATACCATAGCAAAGAGTATCTCATACCTCTCCTTTAAGTCAGCCTCTTCCTTAGTGTGTTCCATCTGGAGGGCAGCACCAACTTGAACAGCCCCAAATATTTTATTCTCTTAAATGAAAATCCAACCTCCGACAGCATTTTTAAGCACAATTCCCACAAAACAAAGTTTTAGGTTTGTTGAAACCTGAAGTATGTTCCATTCTAGTGAACTTCTAAGGAGAAAGGCAATTTCTCTGAAGGAAATGTGATTTTAAAGAAGATGGGTACTGTGCTTGAGCTCTGCTATGCCTTTAGCACCCACCTTATTATGGTATTTTGAGAAATACTGGTCTTGGGGAGCTCTGAATAGACATTTTCAGAGCAGATTGAGAAAACAGCCACACAACTTATGCAAAAGGCTGCTTGACACTCAGGAGATATTGCAAAACCTTTCCCTTTTGCCTTAGAGAGTCACCTATATCACCACATGACCCATCAGGGTCCCATTCTTTGGTCCCTTTTTCACCTTTGAGCTTTACTGCAGTCTTCTGCTTGCCTTCTCCATACTTGGAAAAGTTAAAAACAAAGAAAAAAATCCCAGAAACAAAGTCCTAACAAGGGCTGCAAGAAGCTTAAATTATAACTGAAATAGAGAACAAAGCCCTGATTATGTGCAAATGTAAAAATATATGGGGATGGGGGAAGGGGGAGAAAAAGAAACTAGTTTTTCTGAAAATGCATTTTCTTCCCTTTAAAGGGAGAAACCCCAGCACACACTGTTGGAATGGCATTGTAACTCCAGATTTGTGGGTACCCTGTGCATCCTTATACAAGAGCAGCTCTGGTGACTCAGTGCAGGAGCCGCAGAGTCTCCAGCAGGACTTACCACTGTAGCAGGGCACTTGGAAGGGGAATTGGTTTTCCTGGTTTTCTGACATATTCCTTCCAATAAGCCCATCTATCACAGTCTGGAAGTGCTGCTTTTGGGTGCACAGAGGGCTCCTGAGAGGTCAGGGATAAAGTCAAGATGGCTTTTTTGTGTTTACATAGCTGTGATGTAAGGAGATGAGATCATCTCTACCTCCTTCCTACAGAAATCCAGGACAAACTGCCTGAGCCCATCAAAACTGCAGGCAGCCCTGCCTTTCCATTTTAACACAGGACAGAAAGAAGCTGTGGACTCACCTTGGGCATTTTGGCAAATCGCCCTGCTCGGGTGTCTCGGATGCTGGTGATATCCAGAATTTCCCTTTCCTACAACAGAATAAGGACAAGGAAAATGAGGAAAGACAAAGGAGGAAAGAAAGCACTCCATGACAGAGCCCTCAGAAGCTGTAAATCAGGTTTGGCTTAGTGCCTTTCCCTGTGGAAGAGCTCTCCCAGCAGGAACAAGGCAGGGAGGGAAGCCATTCCCACAGAGGACACTGCACAGCCTTCCCCAGGCAGCCTCTCTGTGTCCTCACTACCGGCTTTCTGTCTTGTTTGTTCTTTTAATATTCAACCTGAATTTCCTTCCTCTGTTACTAATTTTTCTTCTCACCATGGGTCTGGAGAACAAATTATACTTGTTGCAGTAGATAATATTATTTTTCAAGATCACAGTACAGGACAATGTGGATACCACGTCTTCTAGCTGTATCCCCATTTTATTGTTAGCAGGAAGTAATTTTACTCCTAATCCCACTCCTGAGTCTCTAGTGCAAAAGCAGTTCAGTTTACTTGAGCTGCTTACCAACAGCATTTTCCAGGAATGTGAGACCCTTTCCAGTCTGGGTTTCCTTGTGGCAGCTATGCTTCCTTCCCCCAGCCCCTTTCCCAGGTATCCCAATGAAGTATCTCCCTTTCCATGGTGACACCAGCTCTCCTTGCCTCACTTCATGCTGCTCTTCTTCCTGCTGTAACCCTTAGAGCAGATATTCTACTGCCTGAGTGGACCTTGAAAGCAGAACAGGAGTGAGAGACATCAAGGGGTGTGACAGTCCCCAGCATTGCGACACTGTTCTCAGGGGATGTGGCTGCGGCCGTGCCTGGACCCAGCTGGCACAGGACACAATCTCTGGAAAGGCAGAGCTCACCCAAATCCACCAGGGCCTGTGCAGGACTGTCTGACTCTGCCATGGCATGTAGGTCAGGCAGAGGAAGTAGAGCTGAACCACAGCCTGCTCTGGAAAGCAGAAGTAAGCCCAGCCTTCCACCTCCCTCTCCATCACTTGATGCTACTCATCAGTGAGGAACTGAATTCTCTTTCCTCCATTGTGTGGCCTCTCCCTCTCCTCCAGCAGCTGGCACCTTGTGCTTTGCTCCAGCAGCCTGCAAACATCACCCTGAGCACAACTTGCTCTACAGACTCCATGTAGGCCGTACATCACTATGGTCACTACTTTCTAATTAAAATGTCTAAAACCCCAATGAGTCAGTTAATGGCCTCACTGTACAGGTTAGGAGAATCCTGTATCTTGCTGGGTGACAGGGATATCAGCACAGCTGTTCTCCATGAAGTCCTTTGAAGGACATGTAATGAGCTTTGCAGGAGTCAAAAAATGTGATAGCATGAAAGGCACAGAAAGGCCACACTCACACCTTCAATTCTTGCACTTTCCTGGTGCTGTGAAGACCAACCTGCCACTGACCAGCTCCCACTGCTTGGTGTCCCTGCTAAGAGGAATGAGTGTGGCAGTTTGCTCCCAAGTGCAGGACTCGAGCACTTGCAGTGTTGTCATCTCACGCAAACCTGACCTGGCTGGTTGGAGCCCAAGTTGTGCAGTCTCAGCACTCACCGTGCTCTGATAGGTCCAGTACACGTAAAAGCCCTGGGGATCCACTCGGAGAATCACAGGAGAAGCATTAGATGTTTCCTGACAAAAACACAACAAAAGAATGTTGGCACCCTAGGTGACTTGGAGAAAACATCCTGGGACACGAGGTTCCCAGTTCAAATACAGACCCAGGCAGGTGAACACCCTCTGGGATTTATGAAAACAAACCCAAAGATTTTAGGACTTTTCCACAGTGACAGCTGTGAGGCTCTGGAAGCTGAATCCTGACTCTCACCTAACCTGTGCATTTAACAAGAACAGCTCTCTTGGAGCTCTTTACAAAGAACTGAGAGAACAAAGTATCTGGAGATTCAATTGTTTCATTTGAAAAGTCTTCTTTGACCTGCTTCATTCTGCAAGGTCAGGAGTAACCCAGGCCAAGCAGAGAAAGCATTCAGCCATGGCATCTCCTATCCAGGTGTTCATGCAGATTATCTGGGCTCCTAGTCAGGAAAGCTTCAAGGAGGGGATGCATCGATGCAGCATCATTATGCTGCTTTAGATGGGGATTCTGAAACTCCACAGACTGTCTCTACACTGACCATCAAAAGAAACAGCTATGTAGACACCCACATCAGAGGCTGCAATCAGATTAGATCATTTGGGGCTGATCCAGACCCCCAAACAACCATTTCTGGGAAGGCTCCAGATTCAATTCAGGAAGCTGAAACACATCACTGCTAACATGAAACCAGTAATGAAATCTGGAAGTTGTACTTGTCTCTTGGCCTCAGATTCTGCAGTTTATTACTCAACTCATACTTCACTCTAGAGTATATCTGTATTTTCAGGGACCTCCGTTTCCGTATGTAATATTTACAGTAAACTGCTCATTGCACAGCGCATCATATGTGGTCCTTTTACTGCCTTCAGTTTTCCTCCTGCTGTGCCAGGGCTGGTGCTAGCCTGCCCAGCACCATGTCCATGTTCCCAGAGCTCTTGGCTGGCTCCATGCATACGTGGCCATGGAAAGCAGAACAGGCCCCACAGTACCACCACAGACTATTGTGCCATGTTCTAGATTACTCTTATCTCCCACAAAGCAGCTTTCTGGAGGGCACGCTGAGGCTGCAAGGAAGCTGCTGCTAGCCAGGCTCCTAGACAGGGCCAGGCCTGCCAGGGGGTGCAGGCAGCCTCTGCAATGGTGCAGCTCCTGGCAGCAAAGGAAATGGCAATCCTAAAGAAGATGGTCTGGCAGCCAAACTGGCTGCTTCACACTCTGTGGGGCAAAAAGCACTGTCTGCTAACATCCTGTAATCCATAATCTTTCAGAGATAGGAACAGTTTTGACTCTACTATGAGGACTCAGAGGTAGCACACAACCAAACCCATATCCATCTGCCCTGCTCAAGAGGTCAGCTACTACCTTGTGCCCTGCCTGGGGTTCTGACAGGGTTCCCAGCTGGTTCTTTAACTCAGCTACCACCAATGTAGTAGAACTTCACCTCTTCAGTCTGCTTAGGAGCCCCAGCTTGCTGGATGCTGAACAAAGCACTGCAGAGCTGCTCCTTACCCCAAGGTTCTGCAACTAACTCTGTGGCACAGCTCAGAACAGTCCTGCTTGTCAAGGATCCATTGCTCTCTCCTCTAGACAGTGCCTTACCAAAGTTGGACAAGGTGCGGGCTCTGTAGAAAAAAGTGGGAGTTTGCTTTTCTGCTGGAAGGCCCTAGTTAATCCCAAGTTGAACAGTGATGTAAGAGGCCAATCTGATCTTCCTTAACTCTTTTGCCTCTTATCCTGGAGGGAGTTCAAAACTGTTACCAACAGTACAGTCATGTCAATTGAAAGAGATACAAAAACCACAACACTCATGAATTCTAAAGTGCAGCAATCCTGCAGTCTGGAGCTCTCACCATCATCCTCTGTAGCCTGTTCTAACCATGGATTGGGAAAGCCCAATGCAAGGGAGCAATGTGACCAGAACAGCCCACTCATGGAGAAGCCTTTCTTTATTGGTGGAGATCAAGCCTGTACTTAGTTGAGGCAACTGCTTAGAAATGTTTACAAATATATAAACCTTAAGGAAAGATCCAGACAAGAACTGAGCTCACTAATCAACAGCTACAGCAGGAAATGAACACTTGGTGGGTCTTGGAAGCCCAACTTGACTCACCTTGGGTTTCAGGGGAACCTATCTGAGGAATACTCAGTGAAGTACTTAACAGCTTCCAATTCTTAGGAGAGTGGTCCCCAAGGACTGAGCACAAAGTCATCAGCTATTTTAGACAAGTTTGGCTACTGTTATTCTGAGAAAGCAGATTTCAAATTCTAAGAAGCCCCAAGTGCACTCTGCAGGTAGTGGGCCCACAGGAAAGAGGAAGGCTGTGCTTTTCACTGTACCTCGGTGTCATCCTCCTGTTTATGTACTGCTAATGGAGCAACTGGCAGCCATATTCCAACTCACATTCCTCACATCCATCCTTCTTGCCAGCTGCACAGCACACTGCTCTCCTTCTCAGTGCCACTGGACTCAGTGGGGTCACTGATGTTGTGCACAAGTGATCCACTCCCACACATGCTCCTTTGGGACTTAACACTCTATTCCAGCTTCACACCCACAAAAGTGCTAGTCCCTCCTGCACTGCTGCTGCAGGCTCCTTCTGATCATCTCATTTGCAACACCACATGAACCATCTCCCCAGAGCCCTGTGAATAACCGTAATCTGGGCTTTCTCCCTTTTGTCAACATTCATGCTCAACAGCAGACAGTCCATTTACAGAGAGCACAGATGGGCAGCTGCTCTCCCCCTGCTCAGGTTTGTGGGTGCTGGGGTAAGCACTCTTTTGTCTCCTTAGAAGGTGAGGAGGGGAACCCTTACATTCCAATGAACTGCTGCTCTACACTTTCTTCCCCTTACACAGAAAGGCAGTGACTGCAAAGCAGCTGTTTTGAAGGTAAAGAGGACAATGAGCTGGAGAGAGCAGCAGCTTGCTGCAGAACCCTGAGGCTTCAGCCCTGTTAAAGCACAGGCCCTTTGCTGTTCAGTCATTCCCTGACCCAGGGGCCAGGCAGGCGTGGGAGGCCATGGCTCAACCCCAATCCACTCAGGCAACAGGGCCATAAGAGGAAGCAACTTGGAGCCTGATTTCATCTCTATCTGCAAAGTTCAGTGAGTGCTCTTTGCTCTGGGAGTAGATCCTACCCCTCATGCTTCTCCAGAAAGTCCAAATGTGGCACTTGCATCTCACCCCACAGAGACTCCCAGCAGCGACCGCCTTCCCGAGGGCTGGACCTTGTGTCCTACACCAGGGGCTGCACACACAAACCCAGTGCACACTCACTCCATTTGTTTCCATCCTCCACTGCAAGAGGTGTAGAAATCATATCCCCAACTCCTTACATACACACCCCTTAATTTCAGTCCTCAGCTTTCCTATTCTTCCCAGTTCCCTTCTCCCTGTCCAGAGATCTCTGCTGTCAGGTGGGATACCACACTGAACACAGGCTCCCAGCCTCCCCACAAACTGTGACCCAACCAGTGTCTCCCTGCCACCACAGGCACAGCCTAGGGAAGGAACACCCCAATACTCACATCATCCCATTTGATGAAGCGGTCACCCTTGCACAGGTACTCCTTCACCTCCGTGGGCTGCAGGACAGGGTTCAGGACAGACATGGTCCTGCAGATGTGCTCCTCAGCTACTAGAAGCGAGAGCAACTGCACAGTTCACTCCTCCTTAGCCCCCTCTCCTCTATCTCTGCCTCTCACGTGGCAGGGCGTTCTGCCATGGCCACTGCTGGCATCGGAGAGCAAACAACCTCTTATATCCCAGCCCAATTTAGGAGGGGCAGCGACAGGCAGGCGAGGAGCGATGAATCTGCATTGTAAATCAACAGCTCTCCAGGCAAGCAGAGCCTCACCCAAGGTCACCCAGAGGAAGGCTGGCGATGGCTGGGGTGCTGGCAGGCACAAACACCCACTGTTCCTCCGGGAGGGATCCACTCCTTGGAGCTGTGCTGGTGAGGCACCCGGCTCAGTGAACTTCCGCAACTCAACTTCCTTAAATGCTCTCTTGACGAAGCACAGGCATTGCCAGAAACGCTCCAACTGCTTCAGCAGCTGTGGTTGTGGAGCAGCTCAGCTCTGGCTACAGGCAGACTGCCCCCTTCATGCAAGAGGCCAGATGTCCCAGGAAACAAACTCATTCCTTGCTCTGGACAGATTCCATTTCTGGGGCCACTCACTGCACTGTCCAGTCTTAAACAGTTTTCCTTTCTCTTATGGGCTCTTCTGAATGTCAGCCTCAAAGGGAGACAGACCAGCAGGGCAGCTGGAAATTCCCCAGATGAAATAAAATATTCCCAGAGTCCCAAAGAACTGCGCTCTTCCACGGATTCACTTGGCTCTGCGGCAGATACATGGGACACGGAACAGGAGAGGTGGGCAAAATGGGGATTATGGTGACAAAGCAGCAGGGAAGTGACCAAGAGTAGAACAGGTTAAAGGCAAACAGGGCCAAAATGAGTCTCTGCTCCTGACCTTGGAACAAAGGCATTCCATGTGGGCAGCAGTGGAGGAAAGGAGCTCCACTGGCTATTGGGCATTGGCTAACCTGGAGAGCAGCTTATGAAAAGGCCTGACATGGACAAGGTCAATTTGAGTCAGAGGCAGAGCCTCACAACTAATTACAAGTGGAAATAACTGTGCTATGATTGCTGTGGATTCCCAGGCACTCGGTGGGATGTCATCCTCATCTCCTATCAAAGCCAAGGTTGCCATTGCTCAAAAGGAACAAGCTGCTGGCAAAAGTAGCACAGAAGGGGGGGGGGGGGGANCAATGGGAGTCAGGTGTATGTTTTGTTCCTTCCTTTCTTCCCAGCCCTGATGTGGTAAGTCTGGCACTTTGGAGCAGCCTGGACAGCTGGGGAATGGTCACTGAAAGAATCCTAAGGGCATTCTGAGGTGTTAGCAGCATGAGGCAGGAGAGATTAAGTGGAACTCTAGCAAGTGCTCCAACTGTAAAACAATAAAAGCAGGAATCAGAGCTCCCTGCTGCAGGAAGAGAACCCAGAGCAAGCCCAACATCCTTTGTCTTTCAAGGGGCTTACTTGCCAAAAAAACGCCTGGGAATAAGAGCTTCTACATTTCCAGCTACCATGGTGTTTTCTGCACTTATCAATCTTGCACTTACAGGAATTGGCTATCCAAGGGAATGCTGCTGGCTCTCTTTCCTTAGGGTCACTGGGAAATGCCAGGCCCAGCCAAGCCAGTGTCACCAGGATCCCACACTCAGGGAAAGTGGTTACTCCCAAGCAGAGAAGCAGAAGATGACAAACGGTGTAGTGAGGAGTGAAAGTTCTCTACAGTCACCTGATCTTCTCTGCAAGGCCAGATCAGCTTCAGGTATGTTTCCCTTTAAATTAGGGAACAGCAATGGAGAGAATAGAGAGCATCAATCTTGCTCAGAGGTGTTGCAGTCCTCCCAGCCTCTGGAACACTGACAGCACTGCAGAAAGGCCCTGGAGGTCACAGCTGCAAAGCAGTGAGAGGTGTGATGAGCTTTGTCACCTAGTACTACCAAGGGCAGGTGAGATCCATCATAGCTACTGAATCCCCTGGCTTGACTGGTATTATCAGTTATCACAGCTTTGTGAACCAAGTGTGCTTCCTGCCAGGGCCTCACTGAGAGGCTGCTTCTGTCCTTCTCTCACACCTGGATATTCATCAGCTTTCTCTGCCTCATCAACAAAGTAAGCTGTGGCAGGATTCTTGCTTAACTCACATGTCGCTCGAGGTCAGCTTCCCCTCAAAGGAAGGAAAGGAATAAAGGAAATAATTCCTTTTATTAAGGAATAAAACCTTAATTCAATAAATAATGAAATCATAATTAAGACCCAACCAAACATGAGCAGCATGAAGAGCACTGCCCAAGTTGGTGGCTGCCCTGCAAGGCCACGTGATGCCCAACAGCAAGAGCCAAACCCCTACTTGCACAAAGGCTGTCACAAAAGCTGCAGCTCCCTTCCTCTTGCCCAACCCAGCCTCCTTATCTTCCACTTCACACTCCTTGCTCTGTAGGAGCCTCTGCCCCTTGCAAGCAGAGATGGCTGATGGAGCCATGATAGAATAGAGCAGCCGTCCTGCCCTCTGCAGAGAGCTCCAACATCAGAGCAGGCACGAACAGCAGCACTCGAGCAGTATTTGTTTATTCAAACCATCCTTTATTTTCTCTCTTCTGTAAGGCACATCACCCAGTGCACACTCATCCCACATCCCTCTGTCTCCTTGCTTTCCTCCCATTCCTTCACTGCCACCACCCACCACTTGCTACAACAGTTTTGATATGCAAATATTTCCCTTTTTAAAATTTAATATTCTTCCTTCTCTCCCTGTGCTACCTATCCAGCAGCCTGTGCCTCCCCTAGGGTGCATGCAGCAGCAAGGCAGGCAACATTGCCCTTCAGACAAGGTTTAGGAGACAAGGTTTGCAGACACTGATTTAAGCCACATCCTTAACCTCCCTGACAGGATGACTCTTGACTTCCAGCAAATTACTCTGTAACCTCCACCCCAGCTTACTCCTGACACACAGAAAATCCATAAGAAATCTCTCCGAGCATTGTTGCAGGAGAATTAATTTGCCATGTGTAATGCTGTCCTCTAGTGAAGAGCTGCGACACTGCACATCAGCAATGAACTCCCAGCTCTGCAAATGCCAGCCCATCTCACTGCTCCTGTGGTTGCTCTGCCCTCAGAACGCTGGCAATCTGGAAAAGATTAACGATACCATTAAGACCACAAAGCCAATATTTCCTTACCACCCTGGAGAGCAGAACTGCTGAGTGTGTGCAAAGGGGCATATCTCGTGTCCCACTTCGAGCTGAAACCACAAGGCCAAGGACTCCTGACTGCTTTCTGCATGGCTCTTCAGCTTGATCTGCAGAAGTCAGAGAGCAGTGGACTATGGCACAGAGAAGGGGCCACAGATGCCACAAAACTATAAAAGCAGTGAGGGCTTGTGCAAGAAAACCCCAAACCCCAAGAAACTATCTGTCCAACCACCAAGACACGGTTAGGCATATAATTAACTGCTCACTGGGCAGAGTGTGTTGTGTTTACAGCACTGACGGCTTTCAGCGTATTTCCAAACAGTGCAGTAAATGCTGCAAGCAGGATCACACCATATTTAAACATCCCATATATTCCTTCAGTGCCAGGTCACTGCTACCCAGGGCTGGCTGAACCATGCCATTCCTGACTGCTGGGAAAAGAACAAGGCTTTCTAAGATAGGTCGTTAACAGAAAAAGAAGAGCATGAGGAGCAGTGGCACCCAAACAACATGCCGATCTCATGGTACACTTCAGTAGCAGAGTAACAAGACCAGGAAAGCAACTTGTACCTCACCTGGAGGTGGATGCAGCCAGTTCCCCCCTGTATTCACCTCCAGTACAAAACACTGCACAAGAAATCAGGATTCTGGGGAAGGAAGCCCCATTCTGCTCTTAAGCTCATCAACATTTACTTCCCACTGCACCAGCCCAACTCACTCCAACTGTTGGCCTACTCAGGTCATGAAACTGAACAGGTGTCTTCCATGGTCTTCCCTGGGCCTTCCACAAACTTCACTTCTCCACATGCTAGCCCAAAGCTCTCATTTCTGTAATAGCCAGCCTCAAAGTACAGCATTCTCCTCCTTCCTGCAAAGGCCTTTGCACAGCTCAGACAGATGTCCCAGGCATCCCATCCAGTATTCTGCTACTCTCAGAAGCTGGGTCTGCATGGAGAGAATCTATCTCAGGCAAGCAATCTTCCCTTAATTAAGTCTTCCCTATCCTGCAGCACTGGGAGGCTATTCACTGACTGTGATCATGGGAAATCAATAACACAGGTCCATTTAGCTACATCCTTCAGGGGCCCTTGGAGAGCAAACAAACATACCACTGCAACAGGTAGCAGCAGAATCCAAGCTTTCTAGTGGATCCTCAGATGTGAGAAGTAAAAGTTAAAGGAGCTTCTAAAGAACAGGAGGCTGCAGAGCTGTTTTTGGAGTGGTGGGAGGAAGGCTGTTTAGGGGCTCTGCAGCTCTCCTTCCTCAGCAGGAGTCCCTGAGTGTATCATGTACCCCTGACGCTGTCTCCAGCAAGTGATCTCTTTTGTGCTCTTTAGGAAGAATCCTAGAGAGGAATTTGCAAGCTGTGTCTAATGTCAGACATAGTTACTGACTTTAAAAGATCCCAGAGCTCCAGTTTTCCACCACAGGAGTCCACTCAGAGCACAGCTTGGTGTTTTTGCTAAAACCCCAAGGACAAGGCAAGCACCATTACTGAAGCTCCTTCAGGGGTGGTTGTCAGCAAGGAGTTCTGTTTAGGAAGGAAGGCGCAGACCTGCACACAGCTGCCTGGACAGAAGCTCATACTCAGTTATTTGTCTACAATAATATGAAAAGCTTTCACCTGACTTTGGCAAAAGCCAAGACTTCACATTTAATGGACACAAGCCTTGTCTTACTCAAAGCCCTGAGAGCAGAGGGTTGGTAGGGCAAAGAGAGCCTTAAGAACACCGAATTTCTTGAATAATAGTACGGAACTGTGTGTTTTAGGAAGGGCAAATCCCCACCACATGAATGAGTCACAAATAAATGCAACAGGGAGGTGAAACTGTTGGGCTGAAGGCAGAATATCACAAGCCCATCACACTCAATACACTTCCTGGGAATGTTCCAACAATTCCGCTGCACGTCCAGCCTTATGCTGTTCCTAAATAGGGAAAGGTGAATACATGTTTTGACAATGAACAGATACATCTATCATATTGCTAATGGTATTGGATGATATGAATGGATATATATAACATTTGGTTGGAAGGTTCATCGAGACATCAGCTTTGGCTCAGGGCCTGCTGTTCAGGCCTCAGTACTTCAATCCAACAAGCACCAGGCAAAAACTGTCAAGACCTCACTAAGCCCCACAGGCACTCCCTGCACATGTCGACCCTCTGCCTCTTAACTGGAATTAAGCAAGAGCATAGGGAAGGGTCTTGTAGAAGGTAGTAACTCATCATCATTTCACCTGCTGAACCAAAAAGGAGAAGGAACTGAGCAAACCTGTCATTGAGGGAAAACATATTGAAAAATTACTAAAAAATCCATTTTGTAGGAATTGCTACAAATTCATGTGTACAATTCAACTTAAACATATTCAGCTCAAGCGATTCTATGCATATAACCTCTAGAACACCAGAGAAGAGGCAATTCTATAACCCAGGAAAGCTTTGCCAGCTGGGAACCATCAGCTAATCCTGTTTAAGTGTGAGGCATTTGACTTTGGACACAGGTGTAACCAATACAATCAAGTGTAACCAATTTGCACAAGAGAAGCCCAGGGCACACAGAGCAGTCCCAAAACTGGCTAAGAAACATTTCCCAGACATACAGCAGGTTTTAATGAGCATTAAATACTTCAAGAGACCACAGCATATAGTTCAAAATCATTTGGGTTGGAACAGACCTTGAAAAATCATCTAGTCTAGCCCCCAGGCCCAAACAGGCAGGTTTCATCCCCAAAACTGCTTTGCCTGTGTAAGAACAATTAGCCACACACTCCATACTTAAGGGGCTTCATAACCCCTCCTAGATGCTCCTTTTGCTGCTTTCTCTGGGAGCGCCCTGCCCACTCAGTGGACACAGACCACCATGGCAATGCCCCCCTTCCACATACAGAGAGCAGACCTGGAGCTTTTAGTCAATACAATCCTCCCTTTCCAAGAATTACAATTATTTTGCAGCTACTCCATTTATTCCATAACTAGTCTTCTTGGGGAAGCCTCTGGGCAACAGGCAGTTCTCCAGTTGCTGTAGCCTCCTCCTGAACTGCAAATCCTGGTTTACAAGAGGTTTCTGCTTCAACCACTACACCTGACTGACCCCAATTGAAAGGAGGGGAGGAATTGATTGCAGAAAGTACATCTACATCATTCCCGAAAGTAATTTTCTTGCACCAGATAGAAACAAAGCTAATGTATGAAATAAATAGAGCCAGGAAAAGCTTTTCCTTAAAGACCTTTATTAAGGATCAGCTCTCCCAGGGGGCAGGTCGGGGGTCACCATGCCGCCGCCGCTCCCAGTTGGTCCCGAGCAGGAGGATGAGTTAACACGCCTGTCACATGTGGCAGGACCGGAATCTCTGTCATCGCAGTATCGTCGAGAAGTTCGCTGTGGCTTGGTGGTCTAGGGGTGTCTTCCTGCTTTGGTGCCCTCCAAGTTACAGCGAGAGTGGCTGGCTTGCTCCTCGATGGTAGCTCCTGCTTCCTGAGGTCTTTCCACTCCTGAGTAGGTGGTTCTAAAGTGTCTTTTGAAGGTGGCTCCTTGTCCAAGGGTGGTCTCTATTCAACGGTGTCTATATGATTTTAATATGCAAATATTTGCAACCCCTTCTGGGAATTGAGGAAGTCGGGGAGCAGCGGCAGGATTTCCCGATGGAATTAGGGAGGGACAAGGGATACAGGGGACCAAAATATAAAAGAACAAAACAAGGGAGAACCTCAACATGGGCATTTGAAACGATAAATGTAAGTAAATTAACTGGAATATGAACAGGTGTTTAACAAGAGCAGGTAGGTATAAATACAGGTGTGTCAGAGATGACAGGAATGCAACAGAAGCCTTCAATTTTATTCCTAACGATTCATACCCCAAATCAGCATTTTAGTTGTCTATTGAACAAGACAATAGAACAATTTTGTAGGGAACTAACACCTGTGGAGTAAGGTGAAGCCATACCTTAAGAGGAGGTTTAGATTGTATCAATAACGGGTTTGGGAAGAGCCCAATTTGGACAAAACTAAGGCAGCCTTCCCCTGTAAAAATTGCTGCTTGGCTCAGGCACCCTTGCAGCCTCACAGAGGTGCAGGTAGCACGTACCTGCATCAGGGAGACAGCAAAAAGTAACTCCGTCGAGAAGCCACGGTAGAGACTCCAGACTTCCTCCAGCGCTAGGTATGTTCCAGGAGGCCCTGCCAGAAGCCTTCCCTGCCGCTCGGCAGCTGCTGCCCTTGTCCCTGAGGCACCGCTCACCGGCCTCCCCTCACTCTGGGGCGGGAAAGGAGAAGGGCCGGGCACAGACGCTGGCGGGGGGCTCCTATTAAAGGTGGCCCGGGCTCCTCCACCTCCCCTCCCCTGCCCTCCCTTCCCGCCTGTCTTTCCCACCCCTCAGGGCGGGGTTGTCCCATACGCTCCGCCCCTCGCCCCCGGCGGGGCAGCGCGGGCAGCGGCACCGGTGGCAGCACGGGCGGTACCGGCATGTCCTGAGCGGCGGCGGCGGCCGATCCGGGCCGGAGCCAGCACGGAGGGCTCGGTGGAGCAGCGGGCCAAGGGCCGGGCCTCCATGAAGGAGAAGGAGGCGGGCACGGAGCGGGGCAAGCCCGCCACTTACACCGGGGACAAGAAGGCGCGCATGGCGGCCAAGACCAACAAGAAGTGGGTGCGCCTGGCCACTGTGCTGGCCTACGTGCTCTCCGTCTCGCTGGCCGCCATCGTGCTCGCCGTCTACTACAGCCTCATNCGGCAGCCCCTGAGCCGGGCGGGCCGCGGGAGGCCGCGCGCCGCCGGGGATTCGGCCGCGGGGCTTGGCCGAGGATGGAGACCGATGGATCGCCCGTCCCTGCGGCACCGTGCAGCGCCCGTGGAGACTGACCGGAGACTGACCTGGAGACTGACTGGGCCCCGTTTGGACTCGGTGGAACTGCGGTATCTTCTTTTCCTCCCGGTTTTTCCTCAAAAGGGAATTTTGTGGCTTCGTTTTCTTCCTCACCAGGGCTAGCTTCTCCCTTTGAACCCGCATTGAATTCCTGCGCTGTTTATGCCCGTCTGTTACCTATACAAGGATATCGGTGTCCAAAATTCCTCGCTATTTACAGGATCAGCTGGGAACAATACGAATTTAGAGGCTGTAATCCATTGTTGAAGTAAAAACAGTTTTGTTTAACGATGAGCATAAACTTATTTAAAATATGTGGAAGGTAAATTGACTTGTTTACTATATTAAAATATTTTCCCAGTATTAAAGTCTCTGTAACAAAGTATGTTCTCTTCGGTGGTGGGAGGAGGAATGCTGAACTGGAAGGGGTCTGAGTAGCAAAAATTTGGCCACTGCAGTGGCAGCTGTGGTATATGATGTTGATTCATTTATCATTGGTCTCCGTAGGTGAGGCTGGAGAAACCTCTGTACGTGGCTAATCATGGAAATGAAGCAGTAGTGTTGGAAAGGTTTGATCTGTGGTAGTAGAGCAGGTGCAGCTGTGGCGGTGGGTGCTGGTGTGCTCTGAGCTGCAGCGCAGTTGTACCCTTATGCTGCTGCCTGCGAGGGATGGCAGTGCTTACAGATCATCCGCGCACCTCTGGGACATGCAGAACCAGGGTAGGTTTGGGCCAGGCAGCTCCTGGTGTGTCCTGGGAAGGCTCTCCTCCCAGCTCTATGGTTTCCTGCGCTGTGGTCCTCAGAAATCTATTCCTTGATAAGCAGGGTGGAAAAAAAGGCTTTTAATGAATGTGGGATATAAACTAGGAAACTGTAAGAGCCATGTTGTTCCAAGCTGCTGCTTTCTAGACGGATGGATTCAGCTGAATCTGTGAGACTGCCAGGCTGTGCTGCATCCCTATGAAAGAATCACAGCAGTTCAGATTCCTTCTGCTGAGGGATGGAAATGTGGTGTAATGTGGCGTACGTATTTCAGTTGTGCCAATCACAAAGGTACCATAAAATACGGCACTTGGCTGCTTGAAAAGAGATGTTTCATCTCAAAATTGAAGTTTGGGACTGTGGTGGTTTGTTAAGTCCGCATCATCAGCTGGGCATTGCCTTTACAGCATCTGTGAAAGGTAGAACCAGGAGCAGAGGGCTTGCAGGGAGAAATGAGGTGAAAGGAGAGTGGTTTGTGATCTTCTTTGCACCCTCCTTTCCAGTTTTCTGGGGAGTGTGCAGGGAATGTTTTGTGTTGTTGGGACAAAAAGCTGGTGGGAAGGACAAAATGATCCTGCTTAGTCACTTTAGCCAACATCATGGGATCCCTGCCACCCTCCTGCGGGGCAGGTGGAAGACCTGGAAGTACTGTGTCAGCAGACGGGTGCCCCGCAGCTGTCACCTCCCAAGCTGCTCCTCTGCTCTTCCTGTTCATCTGCAGGGGGAAAGTTGAGCGTCCCAGAGCAGCATCTGCTCCGGGCCCCACGGGTGTCTGTTCTGTGAGTGGGGGATTGTGTTCCTTTGGTGGTTCTGCCTGCAGCGTGTTGATCCCTCTCTGTGGGGCTGCTCATGCCCTTGCCAGTTCCAGGTCCTGGTGACAGCAATGCTGTTTGCTGGCCTTGGGGTACACCTCTGACTGTGGGGAGAAGTTTCTGCAGCTCCCCAAGGGAGGAATGAGTGACAGAAAAACCAGGCTCATTGTGGTGCCAGTTGAGTTTAGTCTGCTCCTCGGCTCGGGTGCTAAATGCAGAACCAGTTGGGAAGTGTCTCTGACAAGGAGCTTGTGTTTAACTTGTAAAACCTTTGGAGATAAATAAAGCTGCGTGCAATGACATGGATGCTGGGATTTCTCTGCTGCTACCTGCAGCTTGGAGCTGGTGACTCTAACGGCTCTGAACGATGCATTCAACGTGTGCTGAGTGCCCAGGGCCTCCTGGCATCCCTCACTTTAACTACAATTGCTCTCAGAAGACTAATAGAGCCTGGCTGTGTGGTGCAGAGGGGAGAAGAAGTGAATGGAATTAAATGGGCTGCATGGCCCTCTTCCAACCTGTCGTGTAACTGCTGCAAGACGCGTTGTACTTGGGAGCAGGAACAACCTAAAGTTCTTTACCTGGTTTGTGGTTTTGGTAGCAGAGGATCTCTGGGACAGAGACAGTGCTCAGATCTGCTGGATCAAAGGGAACAGGCCCTTCACTGATGGCTGCCTCCCCTTCTGGTGCTAAAAATAGTTGATGAGCCAGTACAGGATGGTTGTGGCTGTCTGCATTCCTGTAGGAAAGTGCAGGCTTGGTGAGTTCCCAGACTGTTTTTGCATCTTCTCCTCTGCTGACAGATTTCAGTGAAATGCTGCTATTTCAGTACCTATTGCAACTGGCTTTGGAGCATCCTGGGGCCTCACTCCAGTTATACTGAGTGTGCATGGGAGGGGAAGCTGCCTGGGGAAGATGCAGAAGGGTTGTGGGCTGCTGGCCTAATGGCCAGGGAGCTTTGGTGATTTCAGCAGCCTGGTTTTCCAACTCTTCTGGACCCATATTCTTCAGCTACAGTATTTTCCCCATGCTTTTCCTAGCCAGGAACCATAGCCTTCCAGAGGCAGATGTGTTCCTGTTGGGATACTTTTGCAGTGATGAGCCCGTTGCTGTGCTTTTTACTCTCGTCATGACAGACTGAAGACATTGGTGACTAAGTGTACTTTGCAAATACTCTGGTAACAAAAATGGCTCATCTGGACTGGTTTCTAGGCGTAGGCTAACTTAAAATTCAGGGCACTAGGGATTTCTTGGGAAGTAGATTGGCTGCAACAGATACTTGGACTGGGAATTTTTGCATTATGTTGCCATCGTTGTACTGAGACAGTCATCTGCATCTCAACAGAATTGCTTTAGTGCCCTAAAATGGTGCAGTCACCAGTCTGGGGGTAAAGCTGAGGTTTAAAATGCAGATGGTTGTGTTGTCTGTTGTGTTAGTTCAGCTCCAGTTCACCCTTTCCCTTCATTGCTCCTCAAAAAAATAATAAAATTCAGGTTCACTTAGTGTGATTGTATCAGGCAAGACAAAGCACAGGTTGTGTGCTGCTTCTTAGGTAGAAATGACTGTAACCTTGTGATTCAATATGTTGATTTCTTGAAATTGTTGAGGAGGGTTATTCCCTTCACACAACTGCTGTCCCGCATGTCACCTGCCAACAGAGCTGTGCTGTATTCCCAGCACGTGCATGTCGGTGATGAAGGGAGATGTTTGGAAGTCAGTTTGATGAAGGAGATACTCAAATGCGGAAGGAGATACTTAAAGCCTTTTGCTTTTGTGATAGACATCTAATACCTGCCTTCTGCCTGTGAACATTGGTCTTGTTCCAAAGAGCCCAGTTTGTCCAAGGAGAACATTTAGTGTAGCTCAAGTGCAGAGGGACCAGAAGCAAGGGAAATAGCAGGAAAAAGAGTTACTAGAGCATGTAATCTGCTCCAGCAGCTGGCTCACGTTTCCATCTCTAAAAGCTCTTTCTTCCCTGTGCAGGTTCTCTTGTGGGCTCATCTAATGCAATGCACATCATCTTAACCCCAAATTCCTGTGCAGATTTCTGACAGGGAATCTTGGCTTAATCCCTCAGCGTAGCTGAAAAGCAGTTGTGTGGTGTAGTGATGATAATAAAATCAGTGGCTGCTTCTGGGCATCGGGGATTTCCCCCAGAGAAGTCAAAGCCGATTTCGGTGGGCTGCTCAGGGGGCATGTTACCAACGGCTGGCTCTAAGTCCTGGAGCTGCTGGAGCACACAGAGAGGGGAATAGCATAAGAAACAGTCATAGCTGAGCTGGAGCATGAAGCTAAGGAGATGAAGCTTGGCTTGTGGCTGTTCCACAGGTCTTCAGAGGCAGTTTTGGGAAAACTGGCCAGGTGCTGTGTCACTACACTGAGATGATGTGAGCAGGAATCGGCCACGGACTTCCCAGTGTTGCCTGCCAGCGCTGCAGAGCCTAGGAGGTGGTTGAGCTGTTGCTGTGCAACCTTTCCAGGGAAGGCAGCAGGCAATGTCCTGAACTTCCAAGCAGTATCCTGCTGCTGCTCTGGGCCTCTCATTGACTTGAAAAGCATTAATTAGTGTATTATGCACTTAAAATACAAAATTGATGGCTAAGTGCCAGCGTCCTCTGCCACTTGTAACCAGTTTATCTGGAGGGAGATTGTTGTGGAAAACTAGTGAAATTTTCTGTTATTTTTTTATCTAGAGACTCTGTACTGGGCTTTACTGGTTAGTGGCCTGTGTGTATGCTCCTGCTGCAGGTATTGGACTTGTTGAGGTCGGAATGGAGAGCTGAATTTCTGTCAGGATTTTGTTATTGCCGCCTTCAGTTATTGCTTTGGAAACAAGTATCTCCAACTTATTCCAAATGTATTTTTGTCCTTGGCTTGCAGCTTCTTAAATTGCCTACTTTATGCAAGAGCTGACTCATTAGTCTGGGATCAATTCTGAGAGTTTTAGCTACAGAGTTGCTGTGTTAAAATTGCTTTCTAAATTTTTAAGGAAAAGAACAGTGTCTAGTGGACAGCTGATCCTTTGGTTTGAAGGAAAAAGCATTCTGCCTGGGAGTGCTGCTGCTTCCCTTGTATTTGGAAAAGCTGGAACAACTTTCACCAAATCCCTGAGCTACCAGCCACTGCTGGGAAGGAACGTGTCCTGTGCCGGCAGGTGACTCTGAACTCTGTGAGCTGCCCTTGCATTTGCTTGCAATAAAAGTGTAGTGGTGATGAGGTGCTGGCTCTGATGCCTCAATGAAAAAGTGATCCTCATCTTCCTGGCATTGCTGCAGGGAGCTTTCGTGGTGAGGAAGCTGAGTTAGCCCAGGAGTTCAATGCTTTCTGAAGGAAACAGTGCTCTGAACTGGAGCTGTTGCTCTAAAAAGCAAAGATTACTGATTCAGTTTGGAAATCTCTACATGTGGAACTGAGAAATAGTAAGAAACAGGAGGTTTTTCCTCATTCCAACTTTTATTTCATATAAAGAATCCCTCTACATCAGATTTGTCAACTTTTCAGTTTTTTCTCTCACCATAAAGAAGAAACAGCTAAGCCACAGTTGTCTGAAAAATCACAACCCAGGCACCAAACAAAGTACATTGAGCAAAGTGTTAATACGCAGGAAAAAATACACTTAGAACAGGCACAAGCTGTCCAGTTCCATCCCTGGAGCCTGGATCAGACTCAGTCCTTCCTGGGCATCATCGCCTAAAAAGTCACTTGGAAGAAAGGAAAAAAAGGAAGGAATGGAGGAAGAGTGATGGTTTTCCTTTTCAGAACAGAGTCTAAGGCAGTAAGGTGTTTTATCTCTTCAACATAGTATTGGACCAGGGCGATGTAAAATTCGTATCTGGCCATGTGTCCAACTGCTTCTGGGGCACAACAGCTCTTGCGTTGAGACTGTGTTCCATGGACCATGAAGCAAGCTGGCTCCTGGGAAATGCTGGTAATGACTCGGTCTGACTGGACCAAGAGTCAGGTCAGAGACCTGATGTGCAAAATAATAATAAATTTAAAAACTAAACAATTGCAAGCAGGTTTTTGAGCCAGTCAGATAAGGAAAATCAGCCTTTAACAGTGATGGAGAAGCTCCAGGACCTGGAGCAGTTTTACAATCTTCTATTTATCTGTTCTTTTATCTGTGGGATAAATCCAAGTAAACCCAGTCTTGGGACTTTGGTGGGGTAGAGACGTTTCTATTGATAAAACACAAAAGCTGCATGCTCTGTTTCTTGATAATAGCTGGTGTGATGCCAGTAAAGTCTCCTGAATTTGGCACATGGAGAAAATTCCCAGGCTGATGCTTCATGATAGGTGTCACGAGTCTAAGTCATGTGGAAAAACAAATGTTTATCTGTGCAAATATTACTTTATTAGAGCAGCATAGAGTATTTCAGTCCACATGTGCCAACCTGATCTCCAGGGCAGTCTGCCAGCCTGGTCAGCCAATGTCCAGTAGAACATTCCAGGCAGTCTCCACACATACCTGTCCCAGGGACGCTTACTCTGGCATCAAATTTTAGAGCAGCATCTTGAAGTGAGGGTGATGCCTGCTCTGATGGTGATGCCTGTCATTCAGAAGTCAGAAATTATGTTGTGTTATTCCTTGTGCCTTCTCCTTAACTGGTAGCTGTATTCCATCTGGGTCCTAGCTTGCTGTAACTGGAAAGCCAAGCAGCTGGAATTATTGCATGTTTGTGCTTATAAAGCTCCTCCAGATCCTCCATTTCAAAGGTATCTTTAAGGCCAGGTCAGAAGGTCTGCAGGGCAGCTTAGAGAGGACTCATGCTCTCTTACTGAAACTACAAGGCTATGGAAGGCACAACCAGGAAGGTGAAAATGTTTAATATGAAGTCTTGGACCTCCAGCTCCAGTTTGGCCTGGGTCCTGCTGCTTGGGCAGTGTGGTGGGGGAGGAAGATTATTGTGCTGTCTCCCTCCTTGCCGTGCTGCAGGTATGCCCAGTTACATTTGGGAAGGGGGCATGGAGTTTGCTGAGTTATGCACACACCTGGTCAGTCACCCAAGCAGCCACGTTCCTTGGCACAAAGCACTGTCCTGGTGTTGCTCCTCAGCCTTTAAAAGGGGAGCAGAGCCAGAGGCTCTTCAAGGAGGAGGTGCTGGGGTTGATCTGTGCTTTTCAGAAACACTCCATCCATCCATCCGTCCGTCCGTCCATCCATCCATCCAGTCATGTCCCGCAGCCCCTGCCACTACCATACACCTCTGCTAACACTTCAACCACATGCAAACCTCTAGTACAAGAGCTCTGGACACAACTTCTATACCCACCTACTGAACTACACCCTAACACCTCACCCCTCTGCTTTGCCAGTCACCTCTTCCTGCTATTCCAGTTGCTGGCACAGCCCCTGGCACATGCCTCCAGCCTTTGGGGAAGAAACAGCGTGTGTGCCCAGAAACCCAAGCCATAAGTTTAAAAAGAACTAGTCATTAAATAAAATAAAGTGCATCCAGTAGACATTTCCTTGGCTTGTCACACAGCTACAATGTATGCCAAACAAATAGATAAGTGATGGTGTTTTCTTTGTAAGGTGGGAGTGTGTGCACCCTTCCCTGTCCTTTGACACATGCATAGGGAGGGGGGATGCCAGAACTGTGGGTGGGGGTGGTGATGGGGACCCCATGTGTTGTGAATGATGCTGAAGGGCACTGGGCAGGTGCTGAAAGCTGATTTCATAGAAGGTAAAAGAGTGAGGACAAGCTTGTGCTCCTCTTCTCCACTGCCTCCAGCACGTTATCCTGTGAAACGAGAGCAGAGACAGCCACGGAATTATCAGTCTCCAGGGAACTGCTGAGCTGTAAATTAAAATGTCTGCTGAGTTCCACCCTGCCCTTCCTGCATGGCTGGGGCTGCTTGGGAGGCACCATGGGGCATAACCCAGATACCTGCTGCTAAATCAGACAGGAGCAGTAGGGGCTCTGTAGCCCAGGGGACAAGCTGACTACCAGTCTGGATTAAACACTCTCAGTCCTCCTCTGGGATATATCAACTTTACTCTTTCCTTGTATCTCAGGAACAACAATCCTGATGTGTTCTTGTGTGTGCTGGTTCAGCACCTGGAGCACCAAGAGAAGAGGCTGATTTCAGGTAGGACTTTGTGATCCTTCCTGGTGAGTCCAGCCTGGGTGCGCAGCACTAGTGAACCCCAAGGGCAGAGGTTGCATCAGCTTTTCCTAATGAAAAACTATCCTGTGAGTGGAGCCTGCTGTCCTAGAGCTGCTTCCAGACCCAGACATGCTGATTTTAATTGGGAAAGGCAGACTTTTTTAGTTGCCAGATGCTTGCGTGCTGCTCAGAATTGCTGAGCTGGCATTTTCCTGCATCCACGTTTAAATCTGTAGAGCTGCCTTTTGCTGATGCAGATTTCAGCACCCAAAGCTCCCAAGAAAGGTCAGGGAGAGAGAGATATAAAAAGAAAGAGATTAAATCCTGCAAAGGCAGGAGAGGCCACAGGAAGCTTGGCATGCATAAAAAAGAAACTTCTCAAGGAATCATCTAAAGACACAGCTACAGATATTTAATAATGAACTGCACTGAAGTCAGACCTGAGGTGCTGACACAACTGAGGCTGTGTACAGCTTAGATGAGATTGTTGCTGGAGACTTAATTCCTTCTTCTGTCTGTGTGCAGAAGTGAGGGCTAGCTGTGTCCTGCTGCCAAGGGCTGCTCAGTGCTGTGGCAGCACATTGGGATTTAATGAGACTGGGAAGGGCCAGAAGCAGACTGTCAATCACACTTGGTGGTCCAGATATTGTAAAGTAATCTGGTTTATGACTCTGAGCTGACTCCAGCACGAGTTCTCCCTATTGTGGATCTATTTGATCACTGATGCTTTCAGAAGGCTCTGACTGCGTTTCAGTGCTGGGAGACAATTCCCTTTCCTGCTTTGCAGTATTATCCTTTCAATACAGACACCTTCACAGAATCACAGAATATCTAGGTTGGAAGAGACCTTCATGATCATCGAGTCCAGCCCATGCCCTAACACTTTGTCCTGGCTTATGGCAAATTTGGGAGAAAACCTCCAAAAGGGGCCCTCCCCCCAGAAAACAAACCCACACGAACCCTCCCCCCAACTGGTTCGGGAAAAGTCACCCTAGGACATACCACAAGTAGATCATGGCACTGAGTGCCACATCCAATCTCTTTTTAAACACATCCAGGGGTGGTGATTCCACCACCTCCCTGGGCAGACTATTCCAGAACTTAATCACTTGTTCTGTGAAAAACTTCTTCCTAATGTCCAGCCTGTATTTTCCTTGAGACTGTGTCCTCTGGTTCTGTCAGTTGCTGCTGGAGAAAGAGACCAACCCCCACCTGACTACAGCCACCTTTCAGGGAGTTGTAGAGAGTGATAAGGTCACCCCTGAGTCTCCTTTTCTCCAGGCTAAACAACCCCAGCTCCCTTAATTGTTCTTCATATGGCTTGTGTTCCAAGCCCCTCACCAGCCTCGTTGCCCTCCTTTGGAGGCACTCAAGCATCTTGACATCCTTCCTATCCTTTTTCCCATGCATGAGTGAGTCTTTACAGCCAAGACACTGGTGGCCTTTCTCATATTTCCCACTGTATCCTCTTTCCCATATGTAACCCCAGGGCTGGTGGGAGATGGAGCAGCTATGGGGTGGCTATGAGCTGGGGCTCAGGGCAGCAATGCCCCTGTGTGCTGCCTGGCTCTGCCAGCAGAGTGGGAATTCTGTGGTGGCAGAATTCCCTCCGTGTGTCAGTGTCACAGGAGAGGACTGTCGCAGATCACTGCTGTCTGTCTCACACCTCCCAGCCTGGCTGGCTGGGGGATGTCACTGGGATGGCCTTCACAGCCAAGCCAACAGCATGTCCTTGTGGGACCTACTGGTCAGGACCCACATGATGTGCAGAACTCCCTGAAACTGCAGCTGAACATAGCTGATGAAGGTCTGGGATAGCAGGAACAAATGCGGGATATGAGAGCAGCTCCATTCCTGGTGTTTGGAATGGCGGCAGCAGCTCGCCCATCAGAGCCCTGAGTTATGTTTAGACATGTTAAGCTCTAGTAAGTGGCCCTCAGGATTCAGCCATGGCGAGCTTCCAAGTGCTCTGACAGGTAGCCACCTTTTTCTAATTTTCCCATATTTATTCCTAGGCTTCTCCAACACATTGTTCCCTGCCCCACCATTGTGTTCTGGCTTGCATGTTTCTTCCCCTTTGCTGGTGTTCACTACCCACATACCTACAGAGATCACAATTCCACTGCTTTCTGCCTTCATTTTCCTAGACTAAACAACATTCCCTCAACAGCCCTGGAGCCTTCCCTGTATGTCCTTAGTCTCTTGCACCATTCTCACAGAATCTCTGTGTCTTCCAATGTGCCATTACTCCAGAGATCTGGAGACAACTATGTCAAGTCCCACTTCCTAACTCTGCATAAAGACTGAGCTCTCCACTTAGGTGATACTCAGAGATGCTTTGGGAACTTAAAATGCCCATGGCATGAGAATGGGATCCAGAGGGTGGTGTGGGCTGCAGGAAGGACCAGGGAAGCCAATGCTATTCAAGGCAAACCCTTGACCCTGCCAATCCTAGGCCAACTCCCCAAACATACCAGCAGATGGTATCCTCCTGTCTCCTGAACCTCAAGGAAGCTGGTTGCTCTTCTGCAGCTCCACAAGTGTTTTGGGAAGTGCTGGTTTCTGCTTGTGCTGTTTCCTGCACCAACCTTGGGTACTGGTTTGCATCAGAGCTGACCTCTGCTGACCTCCTCTGTCCTGCAGCACTCAGGCCCTGCCTGCCCCTCTCCTGTTTACGTCAGCCAGTGCTGCAAGGTCAGATCCCTGGAGCTGCTCTGGAAATCTACCCCCAGCTGCATTTTCTCTAAAGATATTAAGATTAATTTTCTCAAGAGAATTCAGGGAAAAGCTTCTGTGGTTTTTGTGTATTGTTTACTTCTCTGGGACTTGTTGGACATTCTCCAGGGATTCCAGTCCTGCACTTCGAGTAAATATTTATTCCTTGTTATTTGAAGCGAAGGATGAAAGCCCCACCACACTCTGCACAGCATCTCCCACTGATTTGAAGGTGCTGGTGATTTTTAGTGCCATAAATAGACGTTGGGAGGGGGAGTTGTGAAACCCACGTGGTGGATGCACAGGGATGCAGTTGTGCAGGAAGGGATGTGAGATCTGCATTTAATGTGAGTGGGACACAGGCCCCGCGAGCAGGGCAAGGGGCCAGCACATCGTTATCACTGAGTACAGATGTTTCCAGCTGTTACATATACCTGCTGAGCTCTCAAGTAGACTCAGGGCCCTATTACCAAATCATGGGAATCTCCATCACTGAGTTGAAAATGGACTACTCTAATTTATTGTTTCCTCTTAGTTGGTGTCTAATTAAAGTTATCCTGAGTGAGCAAAGTAGTCATTAATTTCTTCATCCTCTAATTTGGTAGGAATTTTGGTAGATTGGAGAGGCGTGGCTGGACAGTAATCTCTCACTATGTCCAGCCAGGTGTTTCATAACATTCTCCTAAATGCTGTTGGAATTAATTTCCCTCACTTGAAGGAATTTTAGTTCAAACACAGAACCAGCTCCTGCTGATTCTTGATGTTTTGTCTTCTTGAAATCACTATGCACTTCTCCCTGCCTTTGATATGGATGGGATTATAGGGAAAGTCTTTGTTAGCAGCTTAGCCACTTCATCCCTAAGCTCATTTGGAAGGAATACTGAGCAATACCGAGGGACACACTGCTGTGTAAGGTCTGCAGAAAAGCTTCTGGAATCCAGGAAAAGCACTTGGAGGGGGGATCTGCCTGCCTGTCTCTGAGCAGCTCATTGCCTCAAGTGCCTACTTATGGAACACAGCTGCTGCCTCTGTGAAGGAAAGAGGCAGGAGATCCTGAAAGCCACTCACTCCCATGTTAGGCAAGCTGGATTGTGTTCTGAAAATGCTCATCTCTGTTTAGTGTGATGACCTGCTCTGTGGGACATTGCCTGGAAAAAGCACACCTAGCAAAGAGCCCCTACCCTCTCTCCTTTCCCCTTCCTCCTAATTTCTACCTTAACTTTGTGCTTGTCATCCTTTGTTCCTTCTCCTGGCTTTGCATTTGCCTTAATGAAAGAAAATTTTTTGTTTGTGTAAAACCTGGAGCTCTGTTCTCCCTCCCTTCTGTTTGGTTTGTGGGCCTTTGCACTGGGACTCATCTCAGCCTGTGTATTTATACACTGCCCTGCACATCAGTGTTACCATCTGTAATTCAAAGTGTAACACTCACAGACCTTCTACTGGGAAGAGAATCTCAGATACTATCAACCTTCTCCCAAGCTCTGCCCACGAGGTGGGCTCTAGTGGCTTTGCAAGTGTTTTGGGGAAAGACCACACTGACCTCAACTTGTGATCACCCCAGAGACAGAAATAAACTCATCCCACTGAGGTTATTCCTCCCATCCTTTCTAAGGTCATAGCTTCCCAGGAATAGATCAGTATGTGCCCTAACTAATGTGTGTCATCAACCAACTTCAGCAGCCCAGTTTTCTGTCTAAATCTTTCTGTCTGACTTTCCATTCCTTCCCCACCCACTCTAGGACAGGCCTTTGGGATACACAGATTTAATTACCTTAGAGATCCACAGTACTGCTAATGAACATCTCTGAACAGTTATCTGGTATGATGCCATTGTACCACAGAAAATGGAATTGTGGCCCTGTACTATGGCTGAGAGCATTAATGAGATGACTCACCTTATGTCTCAGGCAAGCCAGTGCAATCTGCTAGTTGTGAGTGTCCCCGCTGTACTTGTCCTTGCAGTCCTCAGGCTGGTCCCCTTCCCCAGACTGGGATTTTGCCATGTCCTGCTCAGGCACAACAGTCTTGTCAGAGCTAGCTTTCCCTGGGGGTGAAGGTTTGTGGTGTTCAATGCCTTCAGCATCTTCACTTCCTTTCAGTGCAAGTCCCTGTCCCTCAAGAGCAGTGGTTTGGGTCACTTCTTCCCCTCCTTTGCTCACCAGCAGCCCTTGATCTGCATCCGGTCTGTCTCCTGCTGCTGTGTCGAACTTCCCTCCATGGCTGTTAGAAGAGTTCTCAGAGGACTCCTGTTCCGAAGCTGGCTGTTTCTCCAATCCAGCTCCATCTATATTCGCTCCCACGGGCAGTGATAAGGTCTCCTCGCTGCCAGCTCTGGTGCCTTCCACAGTGCCCTGAAGGCTACTCTGTGAAGCAGTGCTGTCAGTGCTCTCCTTCTCCTGGGAGATGTCAGCAGTGCCAGGCTTCTCATTGGCATCTTCCCCAACGCTTTCCTTGCTTGGCTTGGGCCCTGGCTCCGAGTCCCTGATGCTGGCCACAGATACCCCTGTGCTGCAGCCCCTCACTCCCCTCTGCTCCTCCTTCTGGCCATTCTGGGCAGGCTGGACTTTCCCACTTCGCAGCTGCTGTGAGGAGGAGGCCCCATGATCCTGGAGGCTTGGCTGTTTTCCCTTCTCCAGCTCAGCTGTGCAGTTCTCTTCCACCCCCTCATCACCTCTGCTCTTCCGCCTGTCCATACCAAGGCTCCTCTGAGAAACAAAGGACATATTAAGTTCAGCTTATTAAAATACCAGTATATTGTATTTCTTGTCTGTGATGGTTCTGAAAACCTGAAGAAAAAGGATGTAAAAAGATGTAGGTGGAGAAGTGTTCAGGGACCAGAATAGGTGAGGTGGTTGTGCTGACAGAGGGTCAGTGTAAGCAGTCAAGCTGCTGTCATCCCAGGCCATGTGAGGAGTGTTAGTGGCGAGTATAGTTACCCAAAAACAGACTTCTCCCACCTCTAGAATGGATTAGAGATTCCAATTTTCCTGATAGAACATGTGTTGAGAAAACTGAACTGCCAGCCTGCAACTCAGGAACTCACCTGGCCATCAAGGTCATCCTTCACAAGAGACATGTCCTCGCCTTCTTTTGCATCCCATCTGTCAAGAAAAAATAATCAGAATTTAGGCCTCGAAGTTCTTACAAAGCCAGTGTCTCTTGCCTGACACCCAGAGAGGGATTCCTTCCAGGGCTATGTATTCCTTGTCTGAGCCCCTTGTCCAGGCCTATTCAGAGACACTCATTTGAGACAACTAAATCTTAATAAACTGGTTGTTGTAATTCTAGCTGTAATGAGCACATGAACTCCAATTGCCAGAACAGACAGTTGAATCAGACTGAGAAGATAAGAGTTTGCTTGTGCTGATGCCTGCCACAGTCTGGTCCTGCTTGCCTTATAGTGTCCATGTGTCCCAGGTCTCCAGGACAGCAGACAGAGGCAGATACTGAAGACTAAAATTACTTGGAAGTAGCTTGGAAGTCAGAGAGACTATTTACAAGGGCCTGCAGTGACAGGACAAAGGCCAATGGCTTCCCACTGACAGAGGGAAGTGTTAGGTGGGATATGCTTCCATGTGAGTGTGGTGAGGCCCTGCCACAGGTTGCCTATTCATAACTAGGCAGGGAGTGAGATGTAGACGTGCACACCATGGCAGTGCTGCCAGCTCCTCACCTTCTGGCTCTGCCTGTCAGTCTGTCCTTCCCCTTGGCACGGCTGCTCACAGCAGGCACTGCTTTCGGACCAGGGTCGCTCACATTCACTCCATGATGTCCTCCACCTAGAAAACAGGTTGGAAATGCCATGCAAAAGCAGGCAGAAGCAGCTGATGGACCACTGAATAGGCCAACACCTTTGTATCCTTGGAAAGGACCTCTGAGGTGGGAGGCCTTTGAAGCTGTGTGCATACTGCATGTATATTTTCTAAAGTAATAAAGACAAATCAAGAATTTAGGGTGTTTCTTGTGTGTTTTTTTTTTAAATTCCAAATTCCAATTCTAACTTTAAATCTTATTCCTTGGATACAGTCTTACTTGTGCTGTTCTTAGAAGACTTCTCCCCTGCACACAGCTATGAGAGCAGCCACGTGGTGTGTTCCAAATGGCTCTCCAACTCTGCAAGTGTCTGGAGAGAACACTCTCCCTGAGGGGTATCAGAGGTGCTGGTATTTAGTGGGGTGACATAACACAATCCTGTGGTTTACTCACCTCTCCCGTCTGCAGGAAAGGACCTGTGCTGGAATTTCCTTGCATTCCTTCCCCCTGCAAGGACACAAGGAAGGATGCACCAAAGTGAGTGAGGGTCTGTAATGGACAGGCAGCAAAAAGCCTGATGTTCAAATAGGGCATCACGAGGGAAAGCTTTGTTTTGCCAGTCCATCTCCTGAAAAACAGGAGTCAGGATGGACTTATGCACATAAAGAAGCCAGCATGTGCCACAGGGATCAGAGATGATGTGCTCTGGAATAGGATTGCCTCTAAAATGAGTGTGTGGGAAAGGAGGCAGGGCTGCACCTCCACACTGTGTTGTACCAGGTTACAGAAGCCACTGCTCTCCCTGGGAAGGTACCAAAGCTCTAGCACCCAGCTGTTCAAACCCCATCCACCCAGCCCTCTGCCCAGCAGGGAGGGCTGAGCCCCCAGCTCAGAGGTGTTTGCCCAGGAAAGCAGAGCTTCACAGCTGACAGCCACGACAGCTGCTGTGGCACTGGGATGTGCACCATCAGTGTTCACTAGCATCAGGACAGTCTAGGTGTCCCTTGCCAACCTTTCTTACTGCTGGGATTATCCAAGGCTGGCTCCCCATCCTTAACAAAGTCCTCTTCAAACCTGCAGGTTAAAAACAGGCATTGTCAGACCTGACCATCCTCCTCCAGTGTGCAAAGCGTGGGTAGGAGCCCTTGGCACGACGCAAGCTCCGGCCTCAGTCCCTTCTGCACCTGCCCACAGGCAAACCTGGGCAGGTTTCTCAGCAGCAGCTGAAGCTGCATGTTCTAACTGAGGTTGTGAGGTAGTTCTACCCCAAAGAAGAACCTCTAAAACCTTTACATGAGTACCCATATGTATATATTAAATTTTATGAACCTCCTATAGAAGTAGGGTAGCTGTACTACATTCAAATTCAGCTTCCCAAGCTTCCAAACACAATATGAAGTAGCTTCAGAACTTGTAATTTCAAATCAGACCATTTGGTTGGCTTCTAGTCCTGCTTGTTTTATACTATGGCTTTTCTCTTAAAAATGGATTTTTGGAAAAACAGTAGGGGTCAGGGCTGTCTTGACATCAACACTCAGCACCCACTTAAGTCAATTCACCCCTAATTATTGGGGTGTCAGCGACCAAAAATTGATGTGTTTGGTTCCATTCCTCAGCCAAAGGATTGTCCCACCTACATGTCCTGCGCAAACTGTTCTATCACCAAGCCTTTGTAACAGTTCCTAACCCCACACCCTACCAAAAGCTTATCCTGCTACAGGTGCCAAGTCATCCTCCAAAGCTCTCTAGCTGGTGTAACCTAGCTGAACCAGCACAGTCAGAGGGACAGTCATTAAGGCAAGGATGTGTCTGGCTCCATTCTCAGCTCTCTCACATTGCTGTTCTCAGCATTGTCCCTGTATGACACAGGTAGCCTTTTGAAATTACCTCCTTGCCCCGCAGTGCCCGAACAGGCTCAGTTTATGGAGTGGGGAGGATTTAGGCACGTTAGGCTCTCCTGTGCTTGAAAAGGACAAAGAAGCGGGGGCACTTAGAGAACCTGTGGACTAGCAATACACGTTCGTCCATCCACGTTTCTGGAAGAGCACCTGTACCCTCCTGCCATTGCATTTGTTTGTATGGAAATGGAGAGGATCCTCCAGATGCAGACTGAGCCTTGGTTCATGCTCCCCTCCCTCCTACAGTCCATATCGTGGTTGGACCAAAGGCAGGCAATCTTTGTCAGCACATGGTATCCCCTCTTGGGAGAGCTTGTATCAGGATGAAAACATGAGAATCACTCTGATACTAGATCCCACTTATGAGCATGGACTGGAGAGGAAGAAGCAGCAGTGTGGATTTGGTCAGGCACATGACAGGATGGGATTGATAAGTATCTGCACAAGATCCCACCACTGGCTTTAGGCCTGCTGCAGGCAAAGCACCTGGGACTGGGAAGGACCTACATGTGTTCCGACTTCTCCACATCCCAAGCCCGTCGCCACTCGCCCTTGGCATTCTTGTGACGTGCCAGGCGCTCCACATCAATCTGGTCTCGCTCCCTTTTCCACCGGATGTACTCCGAGTGCTCCCGGCCAGTCATGGGGAAATTCAGGTCTCCGGGGCTCTTCTGGACTGGTTTCCCACCATCCTATTGGAGAGAAAAGAGCTTCTGGTTAATAAAACTGTCTGAAACAGCTGCATTCAGGGTACTTTGTACTGTCACTACCACAAATGCTCAGGAATATTTGAAAACAACCTGGGACAAGGTCAGCTCCTTTCTCTGAAGTGATATGTACACACCAGGACTCTGCTTTACCCAAAGCCTAAATACACTGGGGGCTTTTTGGCACTACAGAAGGGAAAAACTGAGGCAGGAACCTTTGCTAAGGTTTACTTATGGCATAGAGTCAGTTCCTGGAGTGTTTGCAACATCTCTCAACAGGGTTTGAATGATAAGTCCCCCAACCTGAAGACTTTGGGATATATAAATCAAAGTTATGCCTGTGAAATCCTTCACAGTGAGAAGGCAGGGAAGGAAGCCAGCCTTCTGTGACCACCAGGTGTCCACAGGAGCCCACAGTCACAGGGCTGTGACCAACCCTGTGCCCAAGAGCATAATTCCCAGAGCAAAGGGGCTCTTCACTGCTGTCAGGCTCTTGGTTTATCACTCCTCATGACAGACTGGTTAAGGGCTGACACTGCTCAAAAATTTAAAGCTTAATGGAAAGACAAGTCAGAGCTGATGGAGCATGTAGGGGGGAAGTAGCCCAGCTGTCAGGTTAATGGATGAGGTGGAAGCAGGAGCTGACAGGCTGTGGTGTGTTGTCAAGCAACAGTGTGTAGGGAATAGCTTAGTGCAGAGCTGAATCCTGGGGTGCTAATTACTAGTGGATAATTCATCACCTCATACACGTGTCCTTCCATGCCAGCCACCCTCACACCTTCCCCAAAGAGGAATTAACTCCTCAGCCTTGCATTGTGGGTAAGAGAAGCAGCAGGAAGAAGGGACTGAAAGCCCTGTTACCAAGGTGACTCACCTGCGTGGGCCAGAGCTGGGGTGGCACCAATTGCTTCTCCATTCCTCAGCTGGCAGGAGCTGAGCACCTGACACCATGTCCCCAGATAGGGAGAGATGAGGTCCACAGAAAGGCAAGGCAAAGCAGGGTAAAGCCAGGGCAAGCACTGTCCCTCGGCTGGAGCATAGCCTGGGAGTGCTCCCCAATGCTTCCAGCCCCACAGTAAGGCACAGTGGGTCCTGCCAGGATGGATCCTGATGCATCCATAAAGCCAAAAGCGAGGGAAGGACTGAGGCTGATGCCTGTGCTCTCTTGTGTGGAGAGGCAGAAACGGCTGGGGGCCTATGGAGGAGGAGGAGTCGGTCCCTCACCTCAATTACAGCATAGCTGTGGTTAGCTGGACCACAGGCTATCATGCTCCCCCTTCCTGCTCTGGGGGGCTCAGCTGGAATTACTGTCTAAGAGCCCATCTGTGTCCTCCTAATGAATCACACTGAGGTGAGGTTATTCTATTTGTGCTTCATTAATTAAAGCATCTGCAGGCTCGAGGAAGCCAGCATGTCTCCAGGCTTTGCATTAAACAGTCAGTGGGAAGGCCTGTGCTTTAATTTACCTCCATCCTACTCAGCTCCTCCTGAAGTGAGGAGCTGTAGCTAATAGAGCCTGAGCTTTTCAATCCACAAGGATATGGTTTTGGGAGAAGAACCAGCCAAAGTTGTGCTGCCACAGGGGTAAGCCTGTTACCCTTCCTAACATCTCTATGGCTGTGTGAAGGGCTTGAGCAGCCACGACAAGGTGTGGAGGCAGATCCCTGTCACCTTTCCAGTGCTGCTTGCTCCAGGTGTGTCAGCCGCTCAGCAAAGCTTTGTATGATGAGAGTGATGAACAGTGGGAGCCACATCAGAGCTTCCTTCACAGAATTACAGGATGGTTTGGGTCTGAAGAGACCTCAAAGGTCATCTTTTTTTAGGACTATGGTGAGAAGGCACATTCTACTGGTTTCCTCTTCCAAGACAAGGGTCCTCACAAAGGTCCCCACTCACCTTCCGGCTGTGCTCACTTTCTGGGCCTCTCTCACTGTCTGATCTCCTCTTCTCTGCTGTTCTCCGCTCTTCTCCCTGCAAGAGAATGGACGTAGGAATTATTTCAAGGATTAAGCAAGGATTCCTGGCAGGGGAATCACGACCTGAACATATGCTGACCAGGACATGCAAGAACTTCTCAGAAAAGATCAGCAAAAGAGGAAGGATTGTTTCTGGGGCCCCAAATCAAACTGATGTAGAAAAAAAAGAAGTCAGAAAGCAAGGGGTGCATGAGAAAAGCATTCCCACAGGTCTCTCCTTCTCCCAGGCTGGAAGCAGAGTGGTGTCCTGCATGGTCCTGCATCTTTCCAAGGGAGACCAAGGTGCAGGTACCTTTACAGATTTGGGCCATTTTAGGATTCCACTGTACAGGATCTGGGAGCTTATCTGAGGTGCAGCTACAACCCAGCATGGTCAAACTAGGAGTAATTTTAGTCCCTGGCAAACATGGCATCCTTCTACCAGGGTCCATCCCTGCTCCCATGGGGTTTACCCATGCTGCCATCAGATTGGCAAACTCTGCTCTGGTGTTGATATTCTCCAGCCTGGCAGGAGGTGACAATCAGCCTCTGTTTCTTACTGAGCTACAGACACCAAACATGGGCCAAGACAGGGTGTCCTGGATTGTAAAATAAGCATGTATTCTATTTGCCATCTGTTAAAAGTGGGGCAGTTATCTTCTGTTAATTGGGCAGTTTTCTTATCTCTTCCACAAACAATCCTCCCTCTGGGGAGATTCTTCTGTTAATGGGCCATTGAGCCTCACTGCATGACTGATAAAATTACATTAGTCCATTGTGAGATGCTCCACCCAAGGCGAGGAGCCAAGCATTCCTACCTGCATATAATCAGAGATTTTGGGACACCAGAGGAGCCTCTTCTCCACTGGATTCCCAGAGAAGCAACCTCTTCTCAAGTGGATTCCCAGAAGAAGACACCATGCCCATCTACACAACCACCAGACCTTCAGAGAAAAACTACACCCTTCTACAGGATCACTGCTTCAGCAGAACTACATCTGTCACCGCAGGAGGACTGCAGCCACCATTCAACTGGACTGTTACCAACACCCTGACCCACAGGGTGTCAGGTCATATCCTGACTCTGTCAGTAGTTTTGTGTGTACTAATTACATTTGTATTTTCAGTATTCCTATTCCCTATATCTTTGCCTGAGAGCCTTTTTATTTCAAAATTGTGGTAATTTTCCATTTCAGGGGAGGAGCCTGCCTTCCTTAAGACACCTGTCTTTTCAAAACAAGACGCAGGGGTTCTCTGTCCCCGTGAGTAATCGAGACAGAGCCATGTCAGAGGCCAGGGTGGGATTGCAGTGGGTCTTAACAAAACAGTCTGAAGAACATAAAAATCTTTTAGGAAAGGCTTCCTGCCTGGTTGGACAGCTACGGGGCTGGAACTGTGTGGGGCTGAGCTTGTCCTGCTGCCATTTTGTAGTGCCAAGCAGAGCTGAAACACAAAGAGGAACATGGCAGCACAAACTGCCAGCTCAGCCCTTCCAAAAAGTGTCAGCGTGGTGAGGTCCAGTCCAGGCTGGAAACAGGACTTTTATTCCATGAATTCACCAGACACAGCTTTAGTTTTACAGGGAAACTTGGGATATCAGTCTTGATACCTGCAGCTCTGCCCAATCTCCTAGGGCAACTCATGCTCCTGCAGCTTGTTCTCATGTACTCCATGGAATCATACAGGGAATGAGCTGGGGACACATTTTTGGGGGGATTGCCCACATATGCTAAGTCTGAGGGAGGTGGGAAGTGTGGCCATACAGTTCATGGACTGTCATTGCACTTGGTGCATGACAGCTTCACTGGTTTGACTGGTAGCTCCAGTACAGATGGAGGTTTGTTCAAACAGATCCTTGGAAATAACAAGGAAAATGTCAGCTATATTGTCCTGGGATTTCTCAGTAAAGATTTGGGAAAAATGCAGAGGGGTCTGTGCTCAGAGAAGCTGCCCCTCACCATATCCTGCCAGCTGCAAAAGGGGATGTGGTGAAAGATGACACTGGGGATTTATTTGAAAATGTTGCTGTGAAAACTTACACAACCAAAAAATTCTCCCTCTGGACTCTGGCAGCCCTGTTTGAAGAACCCTGTAGGGAGAGATTTAATGAGTCTCTGCAGTGTCAAACTGAGCATTTACTGAGAGATTAAACAGCAGAAATCTGGAAACTTTGCTCTCCAGGAGCCCCGCATCCAATGCCTGTCCCATTTGGACACTCATCAGTGCCCACCACAAACCTGGGTCACAGAGACACTGGACAACCCTCCATCCTTTTAGACCCTCACTGCAAGCCAGCTGCCTTTTGCCTTAGTCTGCTTCTATTTTTGCTTCTTAGAGGACACTGTGGAAAATGAAGAAGACCGCAAAAATGTAGTTCTTTTGTACCAGGAGAGCAGGTCTGAGCTGTGCAGAGAACAGTCAGCTTAGCTTTTGCACTGGCTCAGGAGCAGAATTCCCGTTGTCCTGCTGCCCCAGAGCTGCTGTTCCTGTTACCACATACCCAGGTCAAGAGGGAGCAAAACATGTTTTTCTTTTCCTTCTTCCTCTCTGCCCCCAAAATTAAGAAAAATGACATGAACATTATCATTCCTAGTGTGACTGTTCCTGCAGAGCAGGAGGAGAACACAAAAGCCTGAAGCAGCCAAAGAAGATTATGATTGTTTATCCTAAGGTTTCTGCCAAGACTTCTCAGTTTCTCAGTCCAGAATGGCCCAGGGTGAGGCCCAGGGTGGAGCAGAGCCTGCTCCAAACCAGCCCTGGGATCCCAAATGCCTTCTGCCACTTGGTCTTTCTGACTCCCTGGCACATATATTCCCAGCTAATGTCACTGTGCAGTGGTGACAATACTGATGCCATTATCCAGCCAAGCACTGGTTTGTACTAGCAGTTCTCCAGAAGCTTTGACAGGCTTCCACATCTCTGGCCTAGTTCAATGCCTTTTTTAAAAAAAAAAAGGACTATCAGATGAGTTAAACAAACATTTTGGTACCCACTTCTCCAGGTACGTGTTAGCACCATAACTGGAATTTCTTCTTGAAGAAATGAGGAGATTTTTGTAGGAGCTAAAAGCCGTTTTTCTAGTGCTCAGATTCCCCACTGGGCAGGATTTTTGAAACTAGTACATGAGAGGATCTTTTCTATAACTCTTTTGAAAAATCTGCCTCCTTAATTGTGCTGCCTGAAGGGAGCTAAAGACTTTTCAGCCACCCTCTCTGCCTATTTTTTCCTCCTATCTGCAATGTAAAAGCAACAACCAAGTCTGACTCCTCTGTGTTAATTCCTGAAAGCAGCTTTTGTGTCTCTTGATTACAGTAATTTCTGATACACCATCCTGGGAAACTCTGTTAATAAAAGGACAATTTAAAAGCCCTGAAGCTCTATCAACTGCCCATTTAAAAGATGATTTGTAACCTGTTAATTAACCATTGTCCTCCACTGGTCCTGGGCTGCTGGCTTCCAGCTCTAATGTACTAATGAGCCTGAAACACTGCCAAAGCATGGAGTGGCTTTTTAGGGCTAAAAATGAAGGATTGTCTCCAGCCCTACATGCAAGAGAGCCCTGAGGCAAGTTTAGCAGCAGCCAGGCAGGGTCTCAGATGTGGCACTTCCAAGCCAGCAGCAGCACTGGAGATCATGAAGCTGCACCAGTAGAGAGATGGGCTCTGCAAGGAGACAGGATAATTTGGTCCCTTCAGCCCTGTGGGCTAACAGAGAGTGAAAGAGTCTTTCTACTTATGGCACCGGGGCTGTCTCGGAGATCATTAAAGTATCTTTTTTCCCTTGCATTTCCTCTTTGGCAGCTCTTGCCCCAGCTGTGCTGCAGTCCGGGACTGACAGTGTGGGGTTAACCAGAAGCACCGTGAGCAGCAAGAATAGGAGTAGTTTTCCTCTTTGGGGTTTGTTTTGTTTTGTTTTGTTTGTTTTTGCTTTTTTTCTTTATTGAATTTCATCACAAATAAAAATAGAGAAAATGTGTGGTAATAAGGACACCCATCTGTAGAAACCCTGAGAGGCATTCCCTAGATTAAGGAGACACAAGAAGCTTCTCTCATAAGATACCCAGTTCTGTTTGACCTGGTGGGTTCCCTCCCCTTATTCCTGTTCCACTCGGCCACTCCCTCCCTGTTCCCCCATTGGCCCCTCACCTTTAGACTGCCCCAATATCTCAAGCAGCCTGGGCTCTCGATAAAAAAACCTGGTGTCTCCCCATGAGTTGAAGCTTTTAGACCCTAAACATGTGGCTGAATTAAACATCTGTGGATACCTTACAAAAGCCGCTCTTGGTTCCATATCCTGGACCTTATTAGCAGCTCACCCAGACTGCAACACCCATCAAATACTTTAATAGGATAAATCTGACGCATGCACAGAGGAGGAAGCAAATTTGATAGTGGCCAGGCTACTGGAGGGGGAGTGATGAATGTGATTCTTTCTCCTAGGCCTTTGTGGGAACCCCAAAAGAGCAGGGAATCCGCTGGGGCACGAGGTAAAAAGGATGAACCATGCTGGAGTTAATGAGAGAGTGAAAGTTAATCCTTGAATCGGGGGTCCCAGCTCAGGTCCTAATGCACAGCTACCCAGCCAACACCACTGATACCCCACCAGGCTCTCCAGCAGCTGATCGATTTGGAGATGAAAATGAAGTTTCTCTTTTAACAATTGATTAAAGAATAGAAAAGAAAAAGTGGCAAGAAAATGGTGGTTTCCATGGCAGAAGATTAGCAGGAGTGTGTCACTGGAACATGTGCTGCACAACATGCTCATAAATGGTCTGGAAAAGGAGCTGAAGAGAGGGATGACAGTTTGCTGATGATACTAAATCATCCAAGGCAAAGAATGTAATTTGCCCGGAAAGAGCTGCAAAAGATCTCTTGAATGCTTGCATTATAAAATTACAGCTGAAACTCAGTATCAGTAATACAAAATAACTCACACAGAGAAAAATGTCCCTTCTTGTATACACACACACAGTAATGAGTCCTGGGCTATGATTAACAGTCAGGAATGAAATTTTGGTGTTACTATGACTAGTTCTCTGAAAATGTTAGCTCAATTATTTAGAAAAAAAAAAAACCAAAGAAAACGCAAACTTGTTGGGAGAAGAATAGAGAACAAGCCAGAACATTGTTATGTCACTGAGTACATCCTGGAGAGCCCGCAGCTGGAATGCCATGTGCAGTTCTGGTCTGCTTGTACTGAAAGAATATGATAAAAATAACAAAAGCACAAATGGGGACAATGAGAATGATCAGAAATAAAGAACAGTCCTCAGCACACAAGTCTAAATAGGGGCAATCTCTTAAGTTACGTGAGATAGCAGAATGGAGATGTGAAACAGGTCGATAAAATCATCTGTGCTTTGGGAAGTGACCTGGGAATGATCTATTCATTACTTCCCCTGATGCAGAACAGCAAATGGAGCTGTCATGGAACAAGGCTGAACAAGTCTGGGATTCTAAGCTTCAATGATTCTATGGCTTTAGCCAGTGCAGCCTTAGGCCCGCCCCTCATACACACTCTGAATCCAGATGCTTTGAGGCCAGTATGAGCAAGGCATTGCCAAAAACACATACATGGATGCTCAGCTTCAAATTTCATATTCCATAATGAAACCAGATGAGAGACAACCTTCCAGGGCAGTCCATTTACTTAAAAGAGAGCACAGAATCTAAAGCCAACATCCAGGCACTCCTCCTGCTGCTCTCTCCTAGTACAGCGCCAACCTTGATGACCTCAGAGACAAGTGTTTAAACAGGCCCAGCAGAGAGCAGAAGAAGACACTTCTGCCTGGCACATTACAGAAGTACATTTGACAAGCTCATGAGCAGGAACAGCACAGTCACGTCAATCCCATTACATCCAGGAATGTTGGTGATGCCTAGACTGAAGCAGTGATGTCTGTCATGGGGACTTCTGGGGTTATCAGTGGCTCAGTCAGGCAGCTCATTTGAGGTTTATGGCATTCAAAATGCTGCTTGGCAGCCATGAGAAAGGAGCATCTGGGCTCTTGGAGCCTAGGTAAGCCCTGGGGAGGAGGAGAAGCTGAAGATGAGTGTGGGTAGTAGCAGCAAATGGTTGGCACTATTCCAGAGAGGGGCTGCAGATGTCTCCCAGCATTCCTGGGTGTGTTTGGTAGATACACCAAGTGTTGTTTTCCTACACAGTCTTTGCTGACCCTGTTTGCTGCAGGCATTCTTCCTTATCTGTGAAAACTTCCAAAGACGAAAACAGCACATGCCTCTGTGTGTGTAAAGAGAAAGGTGTTTGTAAAGAAGTATTTGAAGTATGTTTCAAAGATTAACAAAGTTCAGCCAGTTCACTCAGCAGGTGATGGCTGGGCACAGCAGGATGTGGTTCAGAGGCAGATATTGCCCAGCTCTGTTAATGTTTAAGTTGTGCAGTGAGTCAGAAGGACACTGCTCCTGTCCCAGTCTGCTGTGTGGCTCCAAAGAAAAGCTGGTAAGAGAGAAAGTGCCCCATATCTGGCAGTGCTTTCATCAATCCTTCCAAAGCAGCACCTGTTTATGAACTCAGCATGTTTAGAAGGCTTCTCGCTTTAGCTAGGATCACAGGGGAGGGAAAAGTTCATGGCTTTCTTCTTATACAGGGATGGAAGGCAGAGATACGGAGATAAGCTGCACTATTAACATATAGTGTCTCCCAACACCCTGTGGCTAGGCCCTCCTCATGCCAGCAGAAGTGGATGCCATGGACTGGTTACAGGCCAGTCACTATCTGTGACTGTACTTACCTTTTCCTTGTTATCCATGGTGATGGCAATCTGCATCCTCCTTCCCCGTCGGAAAGCCACCAAATGGTCCATCTCCTCGCTCCGGTCTGGCACTCGGCCTGGGCCAGGAAAGCTCTCGGTGTGTTTCTCGCTGACAATCCGCTTGCCCTGGAAGTCACAGACTGAGTTAAGAGCACTTCCGATAGCCCTCCTAGGACAGTGGCCATCCCAAACTGCAAAGGATTTTGGTCTGGCAGAACAGAAAAGGAGCTGAACAGTCAGTCCCCTTGGTTTATAAAGCTGCCACCCCAGTGTAAGGGTTCTGTGATATTACAGAGGTCTATTTAGCTGAACACATCAGCATGGCGGGATTTACTCTGCTCAGATAATCTGCAGCATGAACATTGAAGGATGGTTTTATTTTAAGCTTGTGTATGTGTCTTTGAAACAAATGTGAGGTTGTCCCCTCTCCACATAACACATCCCAATAAAATGTGAGCCTACCTTGGAGCATAAGCCTAGAAGGTGGAAGAGAAGAGTGGGGTTCTTCCTCTCCAACCTTGTCCACATAGCAGTTACTCCCTGAAGTGTACTGGCACTTGATAAGTCATAATTTCATAGTCACTGTATGTTTGTATTTCTGGAATTATTTATTCAGCAGTGGAATACTTAAGAAACCTGATATATAAGCTCCTTGAGCAAGGGCAGTTTACCCCTCTCAGATATTATTTACAGCTATCTGTATTAGTGTCATGACTTCACTACATGGTGACACTATACGGACATCTGGTTCTTATTTTGTTAATGATCTTTGTTGCTGGCTGATGTCCTGCCAGTGCCCTCAGCCATCAATTCCACAAAATGAGCACGTCTTTTGTACAAAAAGACATACTTTTTCTCATTTAAAAGTATCATCTTTCAGGTCAGTCTTGCGCCTTTTTATTTTTGCCTTACAAGAAAATGAGAGACTTAATAAGTCATCTCCATCATTATCTCTGATCTTTTTCTTTTCTCCTCATCCATATGAAGTCTGCTCAACTTCACCAGGGATGAAGGAACCTCAGCAGCTTCCCTCACTAAAGTATGATGCATTTTACTCTGTTTTCCACCTTGGGCTTTCACATTTACTGGAGTCTTGATTTAAAAAGTACTCCAAATCTCCAAGAAAACTTTCGTTAAACTTGGGAACTCTTTGTTGCTACGAAATTGTTTTTAAAAACAAAAAGCACACTCAGACCTCTGTAAGGAAGACATGCAATCAGGGCCTTTGCATTGACATGTGATACCAAGAAGCCTCACATTAACCTCATTTTCCCTTGACTCTGCCAGGAGTGCAGATGTTAGCGTAGAAAGAGCCTTACTGCTCACAGCCTCCATCAGCATGACCTTTTTACGGCTTCTCAGTCATCGGGCTTCCTAGCACATGATAAATGTTTTAGGAGACACTGGAGTATTTCCAGCAGCAGAACTTCAGTCTCTTGTTTATTTATCTTTCACATCTGTGTGATTTTGCTGTTTCAGCAGACACAGTTCTTGAGTCAGCCTGATGCAGGGGAGAGGAGTGACCCCTGCTCTGCCTGTCCTGTCAGCCCCAGAAGAACAGACACAGTAGGAACCTCGTTACATATTCCCTTGGGGATTTCTAGCTTTGCTTTTGGGCTCAGTAATTCTAGGCTGTACTGCTGAAGTTAGAGCCTGAACTGGAGACTGGCCGGGCTCTGCCCTACCCAGAGCACTGGTACGAGGTGTTCGGCATTCTAGTTAACCTAATTTTTTATTAAGAAAGTAAGCCCAGAGATTTAGAAGGTAACAGCAAGCTATTAATCCACAAGTTGTACATCAAACATTTATTCATCTTAAGTCAACAGCCGTTCCCTAGAGCTCTTCAGGGTTTAGGTGTTGATGGCTCATCCTTTAGACACATAACAGGGTTACAGATACCTCTTGCCAGGGAGGTCTGGTACTGGGAGGATATTTGAAGGTGACTTCATCTCTTGCTGTCTGAGAAAGTCCCGCATGAGAGCCAACCCAAAGAACCTTGTGCCCCAACACCTCGAACACAATGGAAGCCTCAAAGAGCATCACTGGATTACAGGGAGGTGACAACATCCCTGGGCCACTGGATGTTAAAAGGCATGGTGTGAAGGCTGGTGTGTTGGCAAAGGCTTTAAACCCTGCATTTATTGAGCAGATGGCAAGGAAGACTCAGAGGAAACACAGGAAACAGCTATTTAACAGAGCTGTGGTAGCTAGACACATCCAGGCTGGGAGACCACCAGATCTTCTGTGTAATACCCTTTGCCCTCCCTCCCTTTACCACTCCTTCCCTCCTTTATTCCCTCCTCTCTCCCCATTTTGCTTCTGGCTAAGCTGCCTCTCCTGAAGGCACATTCTGCTCAACAGGTCTGCGGACATGTGTCTTCTTTCCTTGTTTCCTATTTTAACAGTCTGGGTGATCTCTCAGCCTGCTTGTCCCACATTGGGAAATCCTGATCCTTGGTGCCCCCGCTGCCAGAGGGAGAGATGTCATATAAGGGAACACCCATGCAGAGCCAACAGGGACAGAGAGCAGGTTTACAGCAACAGTGCCTGGCAGAGACAACTCCTCCACTCCACAGGGCTTGTCCTGGGTCATTCCCTGACTGACAGAGATCTGGGACTCTGGTACCAGCTCTTTAGCTTAGTCAGAACTACACCACTCACCAGTCAGAATCACCCCATACAGGGACACTGTGAGATGTGCCCATCTCATGGCTGAGGCATGTCCCAGACTGCAGAGGCAGTGTTAAAACACTCATTTGAGGTGTGCCAGGAAAAAGAACAGGGGAACAAAGGAAACCCCTGGACTTCTGTCCAGTTTGTGAAACTTTCCAGCTGGCTTTCCTTTGGGGTGTCTTTCTTGACTATGATTTAGGTTATTGAGGATTGGATGTGAGTGGTTTTCTGCACAGCCCAGGATCTCTGGTGCTGGCACCTTGCAGTGGTCAGAGGAAGGACGGTGGTGCCTCATTCAGTCACCCCAGTGTCACTGAGCAAGTCCCTCTTTCCAGGCACAGCAACAGTTTAACACCAAAGTGGCCCAGGAGGGCAATAAGATGACTGATCCCTCAGAAAGGGAACAGGTTCCACCTGGCTGGGTGGAGGGTGTTGCTGAGGGGGTTAGCAAGGCCTGAGGGCTGGTTCCTGGGAATCAGATATAGAGAAGGAAGCATGTGGTAGTTCTAAGGTTGTGCTGAAGAACTGTGAAATGAGAGGAGACAAACAGTAAGGGAACTATTCCCTTTGGATGTGGCACACTGGACAGAAAGCTCAAGTGAGAGGCAGAACAGAAGCCTCTTTGTAAGTCAAGAAGCTGCAGTGTAAAAGCAATCCTCTTCCCTACTCACCTTTGCTTTGTTGTCCATGGTAACAGCCAGCTGCATCCTCTTCCCCATCCTGAATGTGAACATATGATCTGCTTCCTCTTCCTCTTCCTCCTCTTCCTCACTGCCAGTGCCGAACCCAGGGCTTGTAGGACAGGTGCTTCCCCATTTCTCACTCACCACCCTTTTGTCCTGGAAAACATACCACCTCCATTAGCAAATCCAGGCCCTTGACTCAGGGATGTGATTCCCTTCCCCAAACACACCTGCACACAAGCGGGGAGGCAGCTAAAGAAGAGACAGCCCTTGCCCCCAGGAAGTTCTCTGTGCCCGGCACACTGCCGTGACATTCCTGGGGAACAAGGGGCTTGTTGTCTGCTCAGCAGCAAAACCCACAAAGACAGCAGGACTGAAAAATCCTTTGCACTTACAAATCTGACATTTCAGACTAAAATGCCAGAGTTATGGGAAAGAAATGTAATCCTCTTTCTGCAGCACACTGAGTTAGCTTGGGAAAGCCTAAGTCCTGCTGAAGGTGGCCTTGGAAGCCAAGTGGATGGCTGAGGGTGGTGCTCACCATTGAGAGGGCTGGGCTATCTTGTCCATAGTGTTCAGTCTGGGTAATTGCATCTTTCAGGTCCTGTATGAGAGAAAAATGTGTGCAGCAGTGCACCTTGAGAGAGGTGAGGGCTGTGGCCAGGGTGGGAAGGGAGCGATGAACTGGCCTGGATCCAACAACCCAGAGTGCTAAAAGCAGGGTGGGCTAGCTCAGCAGACTCGGTGTGAGCTCTAGCAGAGGAGTTCACCAAGGGGTTAAGGCAGGACTGGCTTCTCAAGCCCCATGCTGCCAGGATGGGTAGACAGAGCTTATCAGATTTGGTCCAGCTAGGAAGGAAACCTGGGACTCACAGCCTCTGGCACAGGGCCACTTGCTTTGCTCACTCCCAAAGCCTAAGGAGACCATAACTTTTCCCAGCTTATGGCACTCTCAGAGGCACTCATGATGCCTCCAGTGACACACACACATATACCTGATACCCTTTGCCTACATATTTGCAGTGATGCTGACACCTGGGACCTGCCCAGGGCCGAGTGTGCCTGTTCACACATCCAGTCATCTGCCAGTCATCTCTTTGTGCACAGGCATGGCTGAAAACGTATGTGCAGCACCTAAAATCACTCTGATCACACACCTCTGCAGAATTTACCCACACTTTTCAGGGCTTAGGACCTATTTCATGTGCCTCAAAGAAGTTTATTGGTCTCTCTCAGAAATGCCACTTTTCAGTAGCAGTACTGGAGTGAGAGCTGGCCTGTGGTGAAGGAGAGGAACCACTTACATTGTGAGCTTTGGTGATGGTTATAGTGAGTCCATCCTGCTTGGGCCTCCTGGAGGTAACAGCCATTCCCTCCTGTTCTGCTCGCTTTTTGTCCTCTTCTATTTCCTGAAACACAGATATGCTCTTATCACAAGCCTGGATGCTATTCATTTTCCTGTTTAATTCTGCTAAACAGACCCACCTCTAAGAGGGAGCGGACCAACTTGTGTCCCAGATATGGGATGCGGACAGGCAAAGGGTGGCAATGGGCAAGGAGATGCTGCAGCAGTGAGGCAAGCGTCAGTGTCTGTTCTCTAAAGCAACTCAAGAATTGTAGTTAAAGGCTAAGGTAAAGCCTAAGCTAAAGGCAGAGCTCTGCCCACCTGCTCTGAGTGTTTCCAATATAAACATGGTATCTATGTAACATAGTCATTCTGACTGTGCTGACAATCTTCTTTACACTGTGAATTGAGGACCCCAAACCAGAGCTGGGGAAAGTAAGGCCGGCAGACTCACCTGGTACCTTCGTATCAGCGCTTCATTCTTTTTCCGCAAAGCCAAGATTTTCTTATCAAGTTCAACATCTTTCTGCTCTTTTTTCCTTAACACGGCATCATCCACAGCAGCATCCTGGAAAAAGAAGGAGCAAAGCTCTTCTCAGTCATCATACCAACAGGATGAAACCTGCTCCTTCTGTCTGGACAGGGTGGGAAGTTAAAGAGTCTTTTCCCATCACTTCTCCCTGACTTTTTCCTGACGAATTCACCTTTCCTTTTCTTACAATTTTTGTTGAGCAACGAGGTAGTTTGAGAAAAGCGCTGCTGCCCCACTTTGAGGGCTGTCAGTGGGCTCCAGAGTTAACACACTCCTTATCTGCATGCAGTACATGACCCTCACCTTCACATGTTCTTGGGCACGGAGGAGGTGTGCTGGGTGTCAGACATCAGTGAGGCTTTCGAAAGGCAGCAGAACCTGCTCATGACACAGACTGCAGCTCCTGCACCAGCCCATCTCCACTGGCATCCCCCATGGGGGGTGTCTGATCTAACAGCCCCTGCCAAGGGCTGCTCCGCCAGGACACAGGGACACAGGCACACATCTGTGTCCAGGTGGGACAACAAGAACATTTAAACTGCCTCCACACATTCTTCCACTGGACAATGGGATTTTGTCAAGATCTGAGGGAAAACAAATGGCTTTTCCATTGCCATTCATCATCGGGTATGCAACAGGTGAGCAGACTGCCTTTGTAGGTGGATACAGTTCCATGAGCATTTTGCAAGGCTGATTAAAGCCAAATTCAGTGTTTACCTGAACAGAAGCTTTTCTGGGAGCACTAAATTGGCAGGTTCACTGTTTACTGAGCTCTGGGGTGTTGGCTGCTAAGGGTGGGATCAAAGTGGTGCATGCCCTCAAACACACCCCTTTCATCTTCAGATTCTTTTGAGGAAGTGGCAGAGCTGCCGGCTTGAGAAAAAATTTAAAATTCCTGTACAGGTTGTATTTGTGCTCTTTTCTTTTCAAAGCCTGTCAGGCTGTTCTTCCTCTGCCCATTTGTCAGCATTTTGTCTACGCTGCAAGATGGTTGGTGTCGGGGGGAGGGGGTCCTTCCATTTCCAGCTGGAAACAAGTCAGTGAAAGGAAAGTTTGCTGGTGTTCAGCACTTCTCCTCCCCTTTATTAACGAAGCCATTAAGGTCCTTCTCTCTGCACAACCTGTTTCAGCAAATGCTGGGAGCTGTGGGCGGGAGGGGTCCCTCACCCGCACTGCGGCCCTGCGGCCGAAGCACTGGGCAGCATGTGCAGCCCACACTCAGCTCCCAGGGGCTCACCCATTGTACACTGCAGCCCAGTCAGCGTTTGTTCGTCAGCTGCCGCCCCGAGCCAGCCAATAATAGGGGGCCGTGCCCTCTCCTCCGTTTCTGGAACGAACCCGCTGCCCCAGCCCGTACTGGAGCTGATGCTCAGGATGAAAAGTGGCTCCACCGTGCCCTCCCCAGAGTAAAGCTCTTCCGGGGAGCCAAGGTGCCCGTATGTTACCGCGACAGAGAGTTATAAATGGCTTTGGCATAACAAGCGTGCGATGGCTTTGAATCAGCAATCAGCTGAACCCAAAGCCTCCCCAAGACCAGGGCATAGCCACGGAACGAGAGGCCTCATTCTATTGCAAATTAAAATGTCACAAAAAGAGAAAACTGAAAGCTGTCGGCTTCGGACTTAGTTAAATGACGACATCCCGTTGTGTCACAGCCCCTCTCCTAAGTGGCACACACACTAGCTACGCAGCGCCTTGGGGGCTAGAGGGACATCTCGCTTCAGACTGTCTCTGCGTGCAGTGTTTTCCCACACACTTCTACGATCGCCTGCTTCTACAGCGAGACCTCGGAGACAGCAGGGTTGGAAAAGTGTGAATGGCAGGAGGTGGGGGGAGGGAAAGGGGACAGGAGCGGCCCGTACTAACGCTCTTCTGCGTAAGCAAATGTATCCGCTCTTTTTAAGAAATACCCTCTTCCTTGACCGATGCAGCTCAAGCTCTCACCAGCATAGGCACCATCCAGTACTGCCTGCGTTTCTGTTTGTTATCTGCCTCCCGGGGGGCACCTTGTCCTGAGGCAGCCACCACAACCTGCCCCAGCAAGGGATGTAAACCCTGGCGCCCATGATGCACCTCCCCCCCCCCGCCCTCCAAGCACCCCTCCCCGCGGTGCGGTACGGCTTGTTTGCTCCCCGTCCCTGCTGGTAGCCAGGCGAGGCAAGAAAACAAAGCGACAGCCGCCGAAAGGCCATCCCGAAGGAAGCGAGTGAAAGTCCTTGCGTGGCCTTTTGGGGTGAGGGACCCCAGCACCCCCGCCCCTCCCAGGCCCCGCGCAGGCAGCACTCACAGCTCGGTGCATGTTGGACATCGGCGGCGGAGCCCGGCGGATTCCAGAGCAGAGCTAAAAGAGGAGAGCCATCAGACGGCCTTTCTCAGCACTGGTTGCACAGCATACAAGATCATGTTTTGATTACAAAAGCCTCGTCTGGGCTCCCAGCCAAGAGCACTGGCTGCCTAATATACCAAGCACAGACAGGGTTTGGAGTGCCTGTGTCGTCCTCTCTCCAATCTCACTCTCATTTTAAAAGAAACACTCCCCCTTTTCACCCTCTCCTGACTCCTTTTAACTTCCTGATGCCACAAACCCTCGTTCAAAGTGGGAAAAGCCGGGTGAACAATGACGGATGGATCAGGCAAACAGCTTGGCTTCGCTGCATGGCCATTCACGAGGTCGTGTTGTTTGTTATGCATGGCTGGCTCCAAGCCTGGTGGGGCCGGGAAATATCTGGGGTCCTGGATGTCTTATGAGTGTGAGTGTGTGCACAAGCCTGCATGGGAAAACGTGGGTCAGATTTGCCTTTTTCTGTTTAATTTCAGTATTCTCTGGGAATAATTTCCCCACTGTTAAAGTGGGCCTTTCTTTCAGGAAGGAACAGAAGAGTGCTGTGGGGTGGGCATCACCAGCTGGCAGCAGGACTAGCAGGAAGCACACAGCCAAAGCAGAGGGACTCCTGTAAGTCTCTGTCTGTAAGCTGCCAAAACAACCCTCAGAAGTAGTAGCAGCAGGGCTTTGAGGGAACAGCATTCAGCTGCTGCATCTTGGGTCACCACATGAACCCTTACCATAGAATATCCTGAGTTGGAAGGGACTCACAGGATCATCCAGCCCAACTCCTGGGCCTGCCCAGACACCACAACAACACCACCCTGTGCCTGAGAGTGTTGTTCAAACCCTCCTTGAGCTCTGGCAGCTTTGGGACCATGACCATTCCCTGGGGAGCCTGCTCAGGGTCTGACCACCCTCGGGGGAAAAGAACCTTTTCCTGATATCCAGCCTAACCTTCCCATGACACAGCTCCAGCTGCTCCCTTGGCTCCTGTTCCTGGTCACAGAGATCAGAGCTGTCCCCCCACTGCCCCTTGTGAAGAAGCTGCAGACCCTGATGAGTCTTCTCCAGCCTGAACAAACCTCAGCCATGTGTCCTGCCCATGTGCTACATTCTCCCTCAGCACAGACTGGCTGCCCTCTCCATCTGTCCGAGGGACACAGGTCGAGTGTGAGGCAAACAGGAGACGGAAGCACACCAGGGAATATTTTATTGCCCAAGGACTGATATACAGCCCCATCTTAATGTGGGCCCTGCTATGTTCATATGTTAAAAAAACCAAGCTGGTCCACTGCTGCCCACTGTCTACTCTAAGCTGACCTTTGAGCAGGTCAACTCCTCACAAAATCCACCTGAAACCTTGAGTGGTTTAAGGGAAACCTGCCAAAGACTTTTCAGAACTCAGAATCTGATCCCTTCTCTGCACATGACTTGGGCTGTTGGACATCATGGCTAAGGCACTAAGGAGCTGGAAGCACAGCTTAGTAAAAGCTCTTGGAGGGACAGACTGACCTGTAATAATTAGTAGCTACTCAATGATGAAAGGAAATTGAAACCATTTCCAAGGCAGTGATTCTGGATTCAGGCTTGATGAAGGAAATGAAGACTCAGCTGTGGGCAGAAAATTGGGAAAAAGACACAAGAACTTTGCTAGAGCCCAAGTACTTGACCAGAGGTTTGTCATGGACACAGCTGTGCAGGAGATGCAGAGTCATGTGGAGCTTTACCTTGGCCTGGGAATGCAGGGGAACTGTGAAATGGCACTGCCTTGGTTTTCCAAGCTGGCACACTTTTGAGGATGGAGTGATATCCAATTTTTGGCTGGGCTGGTGGCAACAAGGACAAGATCACCCAGGGACTGGGTTGAGTCAGGGAGTCAGTGTTCATGGAAACACTTTGTCCAGCACTGGTGCATTATCCTGTTTGTGTGGTGATCATGTCTCTTGCCTCAAGGAGACTGCACACTATGTTGATGCTGAGGTTCAGGTTAAGACAGAAACCATTACCCCAAACTCCAAGGCCAGGTTCTGTGTGCAGTGCAGGGTGAACACCACGTGCAGCTGGGTCCATTGTGCTGCCATGCTCAAATTATCAAGGCTTAAACCAGCTGCTCACAAGGAGTTTCTCCAGACCTCACAGACATGGTATCCTATATCCCTGCCATTCCTGGCAGTGTGGCCAAGCTCTTCCAGCAATGAGCAGTGCCAGGAACAGGGGTGAAGATCCTGAAAATATCTTTGCCTTTGCTGATGTGCCTGGAGAGCTGCATTTCCTTCCAGGGCAGTCTCAGCTACTCCTGACCTCAATAGAAAGACCTGACAAGCCTCAGCTGTCCTTTACCATGTCTGAGTGGCACAAATGACAAGCACCTACTTCTGCATCATCATCTGAGATCAATGGGAACCCTCAGTGAACACTGCAGACACAGAAACCCAAGGGCAAAAGGGCTCAGCCGAAGGAGCAGCATCTGCAGCAGTGGGGCAAAACAGGCCGGTCTGGGGACCTGCTTGTGCCCTTGAGACAGTCAGAGCAGAAAACAGAACCCTATAAATATGCCAAGATTTATGGGATTATGAATATGCATGTACATTTAATTATTCCCAGCACTGTGGCCAGGAAGGGCTGCAGTAACACCACAGCTGTCCCCTGACAGTAAAAAGCTGTCAAAACCCCTGATTTTCTCTAAAGTGCAGTGTCAATCCCAAAAGTAGCACTGCCTTCCCATGAGGCCTGTGCCTGTATCAAACTATGGGCAATCTGTCTGGACCATGATCTAAGTACCAGGGATTCCAATACCCAGAGGTTTGCTTTTGGGAAGGAGAGGAGCCAGAGAAGGTTCCTAGTCTCCTGCTGTAGTGAGTGGGGTGTGCTGGATGCATGACATTTTGGGAGTCCTGCAGGACTTCAGGACACAGTGAATCCTGTTCACACCAACACCCCCACCTGGGTGGCTGCAGGACACCAATCCTGCTCTCTCCAGCCACTGGTGGCAGTGCTTCCCACACACAGCAACTTGACAGAGTACTTCAGGCAGCGAAGGTATCCTGCATCCATGTGCAACAGGAAGGACATCTGGAGAAACCAGCCTCATTACTCACTCAGCAATTTGTACACCACACCTAGACCTAATCTCTGTATTCTTTAAAATCCCAGAAGACCTTTCATAGGTGAGATGCTCTAATTCTGGGCTCTCTTGTGCTCTGGCTGGTGGCATCTCTGAAACTGTTCAGCACAGTGGGCACATGGAATGTACCCAGGTTGGCTATGTGGTATCTGCTTCATGCATCTGTCAGCTCTTGCTAACCTCAGGCTGCCCCTGAAAGAGCAGTGCCTGGGGTGGACATCAGCTTCCTTCAGGAAAGCCTGGAAGCTGGAGGAATCGAGAGGATATAAAGAGGGTTTTGCTGCATTGCCCTGCTGTGGCTGCACTGCACAGGGGCTCGGCTGATTGTCCTTAAGCACAGCCTCCAGCTGCCTACTTGGAGTCCTTGCTCTCCACTCAGGCCAAAGTTTGCTGGAGATTTTTCTGGGGCCAAGGAAGGAAAGCAAGGCAATGACCTCTCCATTTTGTGCTTGTGACAGTGAAATAGTCCCTTTCTCTAATTGTGTAAAGGCCTTTCAGTTTTGGCACAAAGAACCATCTCTGACAGGACTATGCCATCTCCCTGCTCCGGGACAGCACTCAGCAGCTGGCACAAAGTTTTGCCCCATATTTTATCGGTAAGACTCTGTCTCTCTGCCTTACAGAAAGACTGAAAGAAAGAATCTGATTCTTCAAAAAATGCAAACCCGCCTGCCCTGAGAAGCATTCCTGGCATCCCTTCATCAGCCCTTCCACCAGCAGGAATTGCTTTGGCTTGAAATCCTCTCTCTTTATCCTTTTGCACTCTGTGAAACTCCTCCAGAGCCACTCAGCCCCATGCTGCCACTTTCCCCAAGTCCACTTCACCCAGCCTTTTCCTGGCTCCTCTCCATTTTTTGCATGACCACTATTGAGTCAACAGATGGCACTCGGGAACTGCCAGGAGGATCTGGAAGGCAAATGCCAAAAGCCCACTGAAGGAGCTGAAGTCTGGCTGCTGTGGGAGGCTGTTTTAACATTATGTGTCAGGACTGCAGATAAGGCACAGGGCTGAGTCTCAAGGCACGGCTGTGTGCAGTGATGTGCTACCCGAGGCTCCTGAGCTGAAGTAGCAATGCTTCTCCAGGCCTCAGATAGAGGGAGGGATGGGAACACAGTGTATCAAAGAAGAGTTCCCGGAGGCCTGGAGGCATACTTCCTCCCAAACACACAGCAAACTTCCCCACAATAAGGCAATTCCTCTTGCCTCCCTTGCCTCCCCCAGCTCTGGTCCTTCAAGCAGCTGCACCACAGGATTAAAAAAGTGTTGAGGTGTTTCCTCCAGCCAGGAGAAAGGTCAGCATATTCCCTAGACTGGGAAGAGGGACCAGGCAGGAACCTTAAACGGGCTTTAGCTGGAGAGACTCATGGGGATCAAAGGGCTGCTGAAACATTTGGTTTCAAATGGATCAATAAAGAATTAAAATTAAAACTACCAAAGACAGTTAAAGGATGTAATGGCAACTTGGTCCTGCTTAAAAGCAGTCAGGATCATAGCTGCCTGTTGGTACTTCCCACAGGGATACCAATCATGGCACAGCACAGAAACATCTCAGGATGTGCAGAGCAGCCCTCTTTCCATTTGGAACAAGACATCCCCTATTTTCCCCTTCTCTGTGCATCATCCCAGCCTGCAGGGTCCTGCCTCAAGTCCCGTGGGTGAGTTCTGTGCATACCCATATTTAATACCACCTTGAAAAACCCATGATCTTGTCAGCTCTCCCAATATTTTCTGCTTCTGAAAACTTGTCATTCCAGTGTAAGACCTCTAAAGTGGTCATAGGCTGAGCAAATGAAAAAATGAATCTGTCCACTTAGCTTTTCCCACTTGCAGACACACTCAGCAGGGACAAATACAGGTTTGCTGACCTTGTTCACTATACAGCCTTCAGATGTAGGACACAGGACCCAGCCTTGGAAGGGTGTGAGGCTGTGGAAAGTGGCCAGGACAGCCAGTCAGGCAGGTTTTTTCATCTTTTATGGAAATGTAGTCCTTGGGGAAAGCATGGAATGCTGCAGACAACCACTTGTTTGCCCTGTCATCAGCAGGGGCCCAGGGAGGTTTCTCATTCCAGCCCATAGCATCAGCCCAGATCTAGGAGGACACGGACAGCCCAGTGGCCTGGGCTCACAAGATGCAAATGAGCAGCCAAGAGCCAGCTTGCTCTTGATGTGGTCACATGCCCTTTGTGAACTCCAAAAAGTCAAAATTATTCCACATATGGCTGCTTTAGGGCTACACGAATGGTAGTGACCCACTTTGAGTCTGATGCAAGAAGAAAAAAGTAGCAAATTTGGTGCCTCTCATCCCAGCCAAACTCCATTAAAGCCTAACAAACCATTTCATTTCCCTTTGCCAGCAGAACTCAAAAGCAAGCTCCAGAGACCAACCTTGGCTCCAGGGTTTGAACTGGACCGAAGACTCTCCATGGGCTCCAGTGGTGCCGCTTCACACAAATGCTGTATGGATTCTGACTGGGCTCAGCAGGAAGATTGGCTTTTCTTGTGCAGAGGGTCAAGGTGTGCAGCTGATTGGGAGGACAAACACAGGAAGGACCAGCCTGCACAAGGCTCAGAGGCGCCTGGGAAGGGAGGAGATGAAAAGGGGAGTCAAGGTGGCAATTAAATATTAAAGGACTAGTTCAACAATAATTAGTACTTGGGTGAAGGGAAGGAGTGGAGGTGCATGTGGTGCCTGGAAAATAGAATAGATCTTTCCAACAATGTTAGAGTGAATATAAAAGCAAATGTTTGCTTAAAAGCTTTCAAGTACGCTATATGGCAAAAATCATACATGGTATGGTAATTCTACAATTTTTATAAGGTTGGTCAATTAGTATACTTATTATATACAGTCCAATTAAAAGGTTAGTTGGTTAGGTAATAATTCCTGGGGTGTCCACTGGAAGCAGTCCAGAGCTTTCTTTTGCCCCACTTTCGTTAGGTCTGGTCCAGATTCTGGTTGGAAAACAGAACGTCCTTGTAGTTGGTTCTCTTCTTGGAATAAGATTACACAATATTTAAGTTTATAAAGTTATCTTGTTGTTCCTAAATGTAGGGAAGAAAGAGAGGAAACATACTAGAAGTAGCCATGCTTTAGCAACCTACAAAGCTAGAAATATATGAAAAACATAAAAAGCTAAGATTCTTAGGCATCACATGTAGCATTTGCAGACTTGCTGGGCTGTACCTGGCTGCTGAGTGCTTCGCTCAAGTAGCAGAAAACTTCTGAAAGTGCAAATAATCCCTGCTCCAACAGGACAGAAGTCATCATTCAAGAGGGTGATACCTCTCTCTGGGCATCCATTTTGGGTCCCTGAGTGAGCTCCTGAGCCAAGTGATTCTCCTTTGGAAATGTGGATATTTTGTTGGCCCTTCTGACTTGATCTCTGCAGCAAGGCTGAGGTGTTGCCCAGGCCTGGGGACACTATGCAGTCCAAACACATTGGATTAGGGTGGGCTAAAATACAGGGTTTAGAATTGGGTTTGTAAAAAGGAAAAGTTCAATTTCCTTTCTCCCTGGAATATTTTGCTCCCTTCAGTACCTTCAGAAGGAATTGATTAAAAACACTCTTCCTATGCCCTGTTGTTACTGAAACCTTTTGATGAGAAAGGTTTGGAACAAACACTTAAAGATGCCTTTTTCTGGAAGCACCAGATGAAATACTTGGAGCATTTCTGAAGCTCAATTACTAACCAAAAAAAAAAAGCAGAAATATTTCAACAATATAAGAAGTGCAAGCTTTCCACTCCACTCATGTATCTGCTCTTGAGCCAAAAGAACTGGTTTTCATCCCCCCAAGGCTTTGATCGTCCTGAAATGAGCCCTTTTGGCCAATTTCCTCTGCAAAATGTCAACTGGGCCACCTCTGGATGACACTGACACACTGGCACTGGTGCCACTGGGACCTTGTTTAGGCTGTGAAGGTATTGTAACAGGCACAGTTAGCCAAGGTGTGTCGCATATCCCAGCGCCTTCTCTGGCCTTCCCCGGGCTGAGAATTTATGTCCTAAACCCTCATAGGAAGAATATTTATGTGCAAAGGATGAATTAGTCTGGGATATCTCAGGAGGCTCAGTGGGAACTGGCTCACTGTCAGTCACGCTTGGAAATGGTGTGAACATATGGGCAGCTTCAGAGCAAATGTGGCTGCACTCCCAGCGCACAGCACCAGGGAAAATGGGACAATATTGCTACAGTGAGACTTCCCCTGCCAAGACAAAGCAGAATTGGGTCTCCATGGGCCTCCTGCCCCTGTGCAAATACAGCACATTTCTTATTTGCTTCAGTTTGCAATGTTCCGGTGCCCAGAAACATGACTGCCATATGCCTGCAACCTTCTCAGCCCTGGTATTGGGTCAACAACTATTCAGAGGTTTCCAGCACTGCAGGAGCCTCGCAGAACCCTGAGAGAGATGGGTCCTGCATGGATCTCTCCTTTCTGTGCAGCATGTGGGCCATGCTCCAGCACACACTCTGGGCAGAAATAATGACTGACAATCAAAAACGGCCTGTGAGCCTGATTCCTGAGCCCCTTTCAACCTCATGCCTTAAAATGGTGTGTACTGGCAAGGATGCTTCTTATCAACACAGACAACTGCACAAATATTGGAAGGTGATGGCTCCTCCAAGCCCATCCCAGTACAGAGTGGCCACAAATGGCCACTGAACAAATAGGCACTGAATCTTATTCTTTTAGGTAGTTACACTCCTAAGAACTCGAAATTTTGTTGCATCTATGAACCAGAAAAAGGCCATAATGGACCAGTAGCAAGGAGGAGAAAGGTGGGCACTGTGGGGTGCAAACATCTCCAGAGACACACATCCTTCTGTGCACAATGACATTGCTTGTGTCATGCTGCTGGGACAGCAGCAAATCAAACTGGCTGTGTAGAGGAGACCCGGCATCCATCTGAGCTTTTCTCTTCAGGCACCCAGCACCGAGGACTTTGGTGTAAAATTTAAACGTTCAGACAAATAGCTCTGTCTCAGGTCCTGGCACTGAAACTGTGACTAAATCTCTAAATTAACCCCTCCTGAAGTTTCAGAAGGTGGGCAGCTACATTCACTTGTCAAATAAGCTCTGCACAGTGAAGTGACTGGGCCTCAGTTGGCTAATGCAGTGCTGCCCCTGCCAGAGAGCTGTTCTCTGGCTAAGGAAGCAATTTCAATGGCCGAGACAATGGGAGGTTTATGCAGCAGGAGCAGCCAGGACTGCTGCTGTACCCATGGAAATCTTCCAGCACAGGAGGTGTCTGGCACACTGTCACTGGCTTCGAGCAGCAGGAATACCCTGGCTATTTCATTGTTCCAGTGAGCAATGACAAACCAGAGTTCATAAACTGGCTTCAGATCCACGAGCCATTGCACATTGCCTGGAAACCAGCAGTCTGCTGCAATCCGAGGCAGCTGTGCAATGATCCCCAGCCTTGCTTTGGCCATGATGACTTCAAGGGCTTGGGTGTCCATGAAACTCATGACATGAGTGTTTTTGCACTGTGCAAGACATCATGGTGGTGTCACCACAGCAATGTCAGCTTTGAGCATGGTTTCCCTGAGATTCAGGGTAGCATTCCCTGCAGAAAGAGAGGCAGGGGTGCATCCCGATCCAAAGAGACTGCTCTGGACCACTTGGCCTCCATTCTGCTGACTCACCCATTGTGATTTTCCAGGCACTGTGAAAGAAAGAGTTCCTCTGGATGAAGGATGTTTGCATCTTGATGGAATTGTCTTGTAGGAAGCATTTATGTTCCTAAAACAGTTTGGGAACCCCATTTACTTGTCCTTCCTGCTCACCCTTAGGTTGTTTCCATAAGGAAAGCAAATCTTGGGATCAGCACATTCCTCCCCTAGAATGACACTGAGATCTGCCCCACCAGTCTGAAACTGGCCAAGCACAGGGAGGTCACAGAGAGGCAATATTCCAAATGACACAGTGCATCAGGTTCCAGCTGATGGGAGAGGCAGCTCCTCCTCTGCTGCACTGCAGGAGCAAGAGCCAAGCAGGCTTGAAGTAAGGGACTCCTGGAATCCTGGATTTGGCCACCACAGCCGGTCCCTCCCAGCCTTGCCCATGCAGCAGCAGCCCCAGGAGGGACATGGGCAGCGCTGCTGCCTGCCTCAGGCAATGCTTTGCAGCCAGCTGGGAGCACAAGCCCTGCTGTAGTCCCTGGCTAAGGGCAATGAAAAATAATTAATCCATGTGTTGAATACCTTGCAGCAGAATGGAGGAAACCTGCCAAGCTGTGGGAGTGAGGAAGTGTGATCACCCCCACTTACCAGACAAGGAGTTCACACCTCGGGCTGAGCCAAACTAAAGCTGTAAGATGTGCCTGTCTGTCAGAAGCAGTGGGATGTTTGTAATCCAGCTGATTCCCATCATCCTTGCAGCTCCCATGGCTCTATTAATATCATTACTGTTGCAAGAATTATTATTTAGCATTGGCAAGAATGAAAAGGAAATATCACCCATGTCCTTGTCACCACATTAATGCCAGCCAATCTTTTCAGCAGATACCAGGTTTCAGTCTTCCTGCTGGGCCGCACAATACAAGCTGCTCTGGAGCTGCTCCTCACAGTGGATCTGATCCTACCAGGCAAGTGACATTTCTGTGGCTAAGGCTCAGAATAGCAGGCTGGTCCTCTGGGGCCTAGCCCAGAAGAGAGCACCACACTGGGCCAGCGGCACTGCCTGCAGCCTGTCCTCAAAACTCCCTCCTGCTGGGTTTGAAGAGGTGTCAGCCTTCGGTGGGAGAGAGTCACCCACCCCGGCATTAGGAAAAGCTTTTTGTTCTTTAAACTGCCTCGGGCATTTAAGTCATTAAGGCAGGAAGGGCTTAGTCTAAGCAGCTAGAGGATTAGTGGGAATTATAGGATACTCTCTGCTCTAATACTTTCTCTTTTTGCTTCAGCCGTTCTGTATGTGTGAAGCAAAAAGGATGCCACCCTCATGAGAAAGAAGGTCACTGCCACTGTGAGGTCCACAGACATGGCCACGAGGAAGGAGAAGGTCACAGCCATCCCCACAGCCACACAAAGGATAATTACAAGGCAGAGAAAGTCGCTGCCACTCCCATGGCCATAACACAGCCATGAGAAAGCCCCAAGCCCTTCCTACACGAGTCATTGGCATGAGAGCAGCTACAGAAGGAGCAGCCACCTTCTACCAGCTCTGTGGGAAGCTATCCCCATGCACAAGGAGACACATGCGACTACCACTCAGAGCAATGTCATGGTATGGATAGACAAGGACCGAAGGATCTTGCAAGGAGGTGGACATGCCTGACCTCCCTGTGTTCTCCATGCTTTCAATTCAGTTGTTTCAAACCTATCATCTATTGCAAAAAATAATTTACTTATTTAATGCTTCTAAAAGCCAACAATTCAAAACGCTGCCCCGCACCTGCCACACAGGGCCAGGAGCGCTTGTGGGAGCATTCCCAGCCCGAGCCAACAGGAGTACAACTACGGGGATAAGGGACTTGTCACTCAAAGGATGCTCGGTGCCCTGAGCTCCTGTTCTGCACCCACACGCTCAGCCCCATCCCCGACAGCCAGGCTGGCCCCGGGGCTCACAGCTCCCCCCGCAGCTCTCCTGGTGCCGGCGGCTGCGCCCCAGTCCCCTCCACCCCCGCGCCGAGCCCGCCTCCGCCTCCGCGGCCGCGCAAGCGCCGCGCCGAGCCGGGCAGAGCCGCGCCGTGCAGAGCCGAATCGAGCCGAGCTGGGCAGAGCCGGGACGGGCCGGGGCGCTACCACCGCCGCCGCTGCTCCGGAGCGTTCAGCACCGCGGGCACGGACAGCGCCCGCCGCCGGCGGCCATGGAGGCCGCGCCCTCTCCGCCGCCCCGGGAGCCGCGGCCCGAGGGGACGCGCCTCGGTCGCGACCCCGCCTCGCCCAGGTAGGAGCTGCAGGATCGGGACAGGGGCGCGGAGCCGGTGCCCCGGCGGGTGGGAACTGCCGCTCTGTCGCCACCTCCGGCACTGTGTGTGGAAGTGGTCGGTGTCACCGGGTTTTCCTGGGACCAGGGCCCCCCAGTCCCGTCGAGGTGTGTCCCGTTCTCCCCCCGGGGGTGCAGACAGGGTCCCTCGCTGCCTGCTCAGCTGCCCATCTGCTATTCGGGCACTGGCGATGTGCGCTGCCCGTGCCGGGGGGGCTTCCTGCTTTGGTCTCTCGGGCAGGTTTCGATCCTGCAACGTGGTGTGCTCTCCCTTCTGCAGCAACGGGAGAGCTATTGTTGGGAAGCTCAGCGTGTTTCAGACAGAGCCTTATTGCACTCAGCTGTGGGCAAGCATGGGTTTCAGTCCAAAGATCTCCTCCATAAACCCCCACATCCCTCATCCACCTGTGCCATATGCTCCCTTACCTGGTGTCTTAAGCCAGGTCAGCAGCCACAGTCATCAACATTTTCTGGAAACATCAACAAGCCCATAATCATGGGCAAGGAGCCATCCCATATTCACAAGTACATTGGCATTTGTTAGACCAGGGCAACAGACCTAAGCTCTTCAGATTCTGCTTGACCAGAGCACACCCCGAGGTCAGGAGCACACAAATCCTTTCTGAAAGCCCAAGGGTTCCACTTCTGTCTGGTACAGGATATTCACACTGAGAGAGCCCCACCCGCCCGGGGGCACTAACAGGGCACTCACTGCTCGTCAGACAGCTCCGATGTCCTTGACCAGAGACTGCCGTGCCTGTGAGTCTCAGTCTTCAGCAACTCTCACACAATCCAGCACTGGTTTAGCCCTCATGCATTCAATGGCGGCCGAGCTGTCACTGGAGCCATTTTCTTTCCTTATCTGAGTACTCTTTGGCCATTCAGCCAGGTCTTGAAATGAATACTGGAGCCTGTGAGATGTAAGTTACAGAGAGTTAAGCCACCTGACACAGGTGTATTTAGAACTTCACCCATTTAGAACTGCTCACTGTCTTAGCTCTGTGGTCCCCACCCTCTACCCTAGCCAAGGCTCTTCATCATTAATGCTCACTTCAGCAGCAGAAAAACACAGATGTCAGAAAACACCACCTTCCTCCTGGCCTCTTTCAGCCTGGGCCACCAAGGCAGGGATTTTTTTTTTCCTTTCCCTTTCACTCCTTTTTTTTCTTTAAGACAAGGCTTAGCAAACATGCTTTTCCCAGTGCAGACAGAGCTGTTCTGGCACTGAAGGCTGGATGGGAACCTTGAGCCCTCCATGTCTGGCTCTATCCCAGCACACGCACCTGTACCCATGGCAGCAGCAGCAGCTGCCTAGCGTAAAGGTAAGGCTGTTTGCACGAGTCAGTGGAAAAGATTATAAAACTAAACTTTTCCTGACAGGCTATGTGGAAGCAGAGTTTTGCAGTCTCATTAACTTTTCATGATGATTTAACATACTCAGGAGTCTCACTATCAAAAAGACTGTAGGTCTTCTCAAGGGTATGCACAATCTGCTGCTAGGCTGAAAAAGCAAAACAAAAGAACTCCACAGGAATTGTTCAGTGCACAAGGATTTGCCACAGCCAAAGGAGGATATGGACTGCTCAGGAGTGCCTGTCTCTCCCTGTCAGGGAGACAGGGAGCTAGATAACGAGGTGACAGTGAAATGCAATGAACCCTTCCCTAATCCCAGGGAAAGGGCATTCTTACCTCCTTAGAAAATACAAGGAAAAGAGCTATTTTTCTCAAGAGCTCCACTGCAGTTTTGCTGGTGGTACTTTCAAAGAGAAATTTAAATTCCATTATAAAAGCACATTCTTTAAAAGTCATTTACAGGTCTCCAGGAAAAAGCTATTAGTCTAGAAGCTGACCTATAGCACATGGATTTAATCCAGAAAGAATTCATATTTCTTTTTCATTTGGGAACACTTGTACAGCTGATATGCAAACAAAACTTTGGTAGAGGAAGAAAAATAGGGAAAAGAGAATCAAACTAGCTTCTTTTTTTAACTGAATGAAATTTTGTGGCACTTAATGTCTAATTGAGCAAATGTTCTTGATGAAAAAGGGCTCTGATTGTAGGCAAGGTACAGACTTCTGCTATGTTTCTCCTTATTTTTATTTCCCCTTGAGATTCCTCTGGTAACAGGAGAAGTTGTAGTTTGAGTAAGATATCAGACAGCTCCATTCACTCGGTAGGTGTTTCCCATCTTTCATATGCAAAGTGCTTCTTTCTTGATCCTCTCTTTAGTATGCAAAGGGGGATATTATCTATTTAAAAAAAAAAAAAAACCCCAACAAAAATCAGTGCTTATAGAAATGGGTTTGGGGACGAGGGTGGAATTAGGCAGACAGAAGAAGGAGCCATTCCTGCAAAAGGCTGAATATTTTTGGCCCATTACACTCTCAGAACCACATGTGCTCTCCTGCTGCGTGGCTTGGGCGGGACAGCAAGACCAGGGAGTGCCTGGAGTCACTTAGGAAAAGGAAGGTGACTGTATGCTACTATTTTCCTGCCTGCAAAGCTTCCTCTGTCCCAGCTCAGCTCTGTGTGCTGCAGAACTAAACCATCCTGAGGGGAATGTGCTGGGAGCAAGAAGCCAACATGGCGTGTTTCCAGTAAACACCCTGCTAGGGCCAAGTGAGCAGGTAAAGCCTAAAGCCAGGTCCTGCAGCCATTCTCTGTGAGGCAGAAGGATGCTGGTCTCTCGAAGAGGGAGATAATCACTGCCAGGGGGGTGGACTGACAGCATACAGCCCTTGGCTACTGCCACAGACCTTGTATCCCACATCCCTGCAGACCTGGAATGGCAGAAAGCTGTCTCCTTAGAAATCCTGACCCTCTCTTTCCTGTTTCCTTGTGGGAGGAAGCTCCAGTCCATTTGCTGGGTCCCCCACACAGGGTGTTTGTGCTCTGGTACTCATCTCAGAGAAGCAGTGCTGCACTCAGAGTGGGTTGGGCAGGTCCACAAATTGGATTATTATTCTGCCTAGACATCTCAGGGCAAGAGACAGGGAAGCAAACAGCGAGAGCAACACAGCTCACTGCTGTGGGTAACAGGAGCAGTTAACCGTAGTCCATCCCTTCCCTTACACCCTTTCTTTTCTCCTTTCCCAGCATCTCTCTGGTTGCATCCAGCTGAGCCTGGAAAAGAAAATGGAGCCTGTCAGCTGCCTCTGTAGGTTTTTCTGCAGCTGAGACACCATTTCTGCCCATTTAATCCCAAAGATATCAAATATTTGACACAGCCCAGAGTGGGAATGAATGTTCAAAATAGAAAGTCTTTGTCAGTGTCACCATGGCAAGCAGAGTCCAGTGTGGTGCTCTGCCCCCTTCTCCTCATGCTTGACAGCAGACATCAGAAATCCCCAGAAACATTTTTCTAGCATAGTTCAGGGTCCTGAGGGCCCAGAAAACTGATAGCGACATGGTTTCAGGCAAAGAGGGAGCAGCCTACATGTCTGGTGCAGACCTCAGCAGACCAAAGCTTAAGCTCACCAGCACTACAGCTAATTGGAAGAGCAGCAGGTGGAGACTCGAACTCTGCCGAGCTGCCAGTAATGATTATCCAAACGGATCATTATTTGCAAGCTCCAGGTTTCCCTGGAGATTGTGGATAGCCAAGGTCATATTGTCATGGAGTTGGAGAGAGATGAGCATAAGGGAACTCATATCCGGAGGGTGATTGACAGAGCTGTAATTGTTTAGTCTGAAAAAGAGATAATGGAGAGAAGTCAGGAGTGAATGATCCAAACTTGCCAAAGTTATTCCAGAATCTGAAGTCACTGAGCAGGCCAAGGATTGAGTTAGGAAATGACACGTGAGGGAAGAGCAGAACTTGACAGCATTTCACAGCAAAGATGGTAAACAAGGAGAGTGTGATTTCATGTGAAATATTAGACTCAACATTACCAACGTATGTGCAGAAAACCCGGAGGCAATCTGCAATATCCAAGAGTTTGGCATCTGCTTTCCCCACCGGGAGGTTTTGTAGCCGAGGGGTTTTTGGAGGAAGAATTTTTCATTGCATAGTCTCTTGCCTCTCCCTGACCATGTTCAAAGTGTATTTTGTAAAAGCCTTTTTGTTCTTTCTAGTGTCACATACTCACCCTCAGGTGAGGCAGACAGGCTAATTAAGTAATGAAAAGCCTCTGGTCCCAGATTACTGTGCAGATACAGTTGTTTAAAGCGATAAGAATTTTGCTTTTCCTTTGAAAAAAAAAAATCAGAAATATAGTACAGGTGTAGGAACACCAAAACACAAGATGTCAGTGCAGCAGCGTCTTTATGAATTATTATGCACTGTAGGAGAGCATCACCTATTTAAAGCATGCAAAAACTAGGGAAAACAACAGGATCAATGTCAAGGGAAAAGGTAATTTAGAGGCAACAAAAAGGAGTCAGAAAAGGCCTTGTCAAAGCACAACACTACCAAGACCTCAGCTCTGTGATGAAAATCCCCTGCAGTACAAAACTGCAAACCACAAACAAGTCACTGGACACGTGGGGAGCACTTCAAGCTTGAGGGACCCTCCAGGTCAGCTGTCCCAAACAACCTCTGCCCCTAGAGCTCACCAGCACTGTAGAGGACGTGGTGGTTTAGCATCCTCCCATCAGGTTGCCTCTATAATTAGTAGAGAAGTGCAATGACTAATTAAAGATGTAATTTTATGTGTTGACTGCCACAGACCGTAATCTTTCCCTGGTCTGTCTGCAGCACTCCTGCCCTGTGCTGCACCTGAACCCCTCCCCGTGCAGGAATGGCTCTGATGAGGCTATAAGAACCCCAAACAAGAGTTCAGATCGCATCTCCTGAGCAGCTTTGCTGGCACTACATTTGTAATCTCGTATATGACAAGTGTGGAGTCTCCTGTTGTGAACTACCTTTACACAGAGCTCTAACACAAATCCCACACTTGAAAGGCCAGGTAATCCTGTCGCTCATCCACCTGGGACAGGACAGCAAGGACTTCAAGCCTATTTTTGATGGTATTTGACAAGTTCTGTGGGTGACTGGGATATCATTGTCACAGTTCAGGAGCTTCTGCTTTGCTAGCTGCTCTCCTTGCTGCATTGAACCAACTCAAGTCTTACCAGTACCTTGCCTTGCAGCTTAGAGGCAAATGAGCACTGGAACTGCTGGGGACAACTTTATCTCAACCTTACCTCACTGAGGTAAGATAAGGTGTGGGCACATACCCGTCTGCTGGTTTTCTGGCACATGCTTCAGCACAGAAACTGACTTCTTTCCAGCTACTTTGCATTTGCACATCAGTTACGGAAGTCAGGACACAGGAATGTGCTGTGTCTGTAACTGCTGCAGCTTTCTTTAGGCTTAGAAACTAAATGTAGCATTGGATGGTGCTTAATCAGTCAAGATTTCTCTGTTACTGGTCCCTGGACTGGTACAGTGTGTAAGTGAAGCTATGTGTGATGCCTGTGCCATGAGTGTCCACATCGGCACTGGTGTAACTGCTACCACAAACATGACTGCTGTATAATGATTTTAATGAAATAGACCAATTTTGTACAATCATTAAATATAGTTTATCAGCGTTGGTAAACTCATCTGATGTTGGTAAGTACATAGCACAGACTGCCAAGGCCAATATGTCCTGATTTCTGGAAAAAAATAGCAATTTTCAAGCAATACTAAGCTAATAGCATTTTCCAGATTCTTTTGTCTTTGAGAATCTCATGCCAGTTAACTTTGGGTGCAATTCCAGAGGCATGTAATCACTGAAATTCTGCTCTTTTCCAAGGCTGTGAGAAAAAGAAATGAGAGGGACTCTACAAAATATAAAAAACATCATTTCCCCAACTTTTTATCTTCATTTTTTTCCAACATCACACCAGGTACCTCAGGCTAAAGTTCATCTCACTGCAGTCTTGCTCCAACACTCATAATTCTTTGATGACTTGAGACACTTTGTGATTCTGGCTGGCCTGAACTGTTCATACTTTTTAATCCTGGATGCTAGGCACTGCAGCAAGACACATAATTCAGCTGTAAGAGACCATGGCATGTGCTCTGAACAAGGACCAGAAACTGCTGTTGTTTGCGTCTCTTGGGACAGTAATTCCTAAAGCATTTTTGGGGTCAGAAGGACCTCAGTCTATTGTGTGTGAAGGAGTTTTTGGTGTCACACAGACTAAGCACTCCCTCAAAGTATTATTCAAACTTTCTCCAACCTAGCAAAACCTCTCAGGCTCCATAAATCAATAACTATAGGAATGAAATAATGTTTTAAATTCCTTGGAGACAAGAAAGAGTATTCTGCAGACACCTCATTACTTAGGAACTAGAGTCTGCAAATGTTTTGTCTAAGTAAAATCAGCAGCCAGAGGACAGTCAAGTTTCAAAGGATCTATAGAGATCCCTGTCCATCCCGTTCCTACAAGGTAAGACCAATAAAATTTGTTGTTGTCATCCTTGGGAGACAAAGGATGTCTCCCAAAGAAGTGTGTGTCAAAAAAGTTCCTGAAGAGCCCAGTGGAGCGTGCAGGATGCAGGAGCCATGAAGGAATGTGCCAGGCTGAAGGCTGAAGGCCCTGTTAGATGTCACAGCCCTCGGGTTCACTGCTCAGCTGTGTCAGTGCCAGGGATGACTCACTCTCCTGCTGACCCAGCATGGAGCTGTGCCAGTCCTCCTGCAGAGCAATCACACTAATTAATCCTCCTAAGGAGTGCAGATAATTGAGTAGCTTCTTCACAAACAGATTCCTTTGGTTTCTGTTTGTCTAGACCTTTGTAATCTCTCTGGGTCCTGAGTTCGGACCCCCTGCCACAGTGAAATATCCTGGAGGATTTTTGGGTGGGATATTACCCAATTTTTCAAAGTTTAGGAGCAGCACACGCAAAGGATGGATTACAGGATTCTCCATCACTTGGGATCCCTGAATGAGTCATTAATGTCTTTATAAAAAGCATAATCCAGTTCAGCCCTTAGGCTGACTCCTGGTACAGGATACAGTGGTGAGATTTGACATTTGTGTTATGTGGGATGTCTGTGAGCATCTCCAGTTCTTGCGATGCAATTCCCCAGTGCAGCCTTTCAACCTCTCCCATTTTACCTTTCCCTTCATTTCTCTCATAGGGAAAAACAAAATGCAGGACCTTGCGAGACCTGCCTTGCCATGCCAGAGATTGGGAATGCTGAGCTCAGCTACAGTGGCACTTCCTGGGAAAAAATCTGCCCAGTCCATCACTGCCCCATTCCTGCATCCCCCAGGCTGGGGGAAGACAACTTGCCCTCCTCCAGCCACACGCTTGGGCCAGTCTCCACCCAGTCCAATGGCCAGGTGCCATCAAGCTCACAGGACTCACAGCAGCACCACCCATATTACCCCTGCAACCAGGAGGAGTCCCGAGGCAGCTACAGCCTGCCCTCGCTCCCTGGGCATGGCGAGAGGCCCGTGCTGTGTTCCCACCTTTCTAGTGATGATCTTGTGCCAGCTTCCCACCACAAGGCCTCGGAAACACCCTGGAAGCAGTGGTCCCCTGGCCAGCAGCGGCCAGTGCAACATCATGTTGTCACAGTCAGGTAAGAGGCTTTTGGAGGGTGGCTCAAAAGAGCATCTTCCAGACTTGGTGGGGGGAAGTGGGAGGGATGAGCAGGGTCTGTGCTGAGATGGATGCACATGGGTTTGCTCTTCAGCTTGGGGCAGCAGCTGCTCCAAAACATATGGCAGGATCCAGTTTGCTCTCTACCTCTGTGTGGGTGTATAGAGACCCGCCATGCCTATGCCAGGGACAGGTGGGATTTCCTTCTCAACGGAGTGTCTGGCTAAAGCCAAGGTCACTCCGTCACTCCTAGGTCATGCAGCTGTGAATATGCCCATCTTCCTTTATCTTTGTATTTTCTCCCTTTGCACTCCAAGCCACCCAGCTGCCAGTCCTTTATCTTGGCAGAGTTCTCAGTGATGGGAACAGAGTTCATTCTTTTCCTGCCCCCACATAAGCTGCTGCCAGTGCTGGAAGGGAGTGGCAGCAGAGGGTAAGCACTGACTACAGCTGAGCAATGGGAGATACAAAACAGGTGAACATTATTTGGCTTTCCAGGTTCGGCAGCAACCAGTGTATGAATTCTTTGTTGTCCATGACAGAATCCATTTGTGTGCAGTGCCTGGGTTACAACAGTGCCTGAGCTACAACCTCTGCTCCTTCCAGCCAGCACCATCCTTTCCTCCTGAGTGTGCCTTTTAGAGTCCAGTCTTGGCACAAGAGATCATGATCCCTTCACTGCTGAAGCCGTAGCCATTGAATCCTGATAAAAGATGGCTCAGGATTTCTTTCTTGCCTGTGTACAGCATTGCAGTGTTAGGCACAAAAACCCTTTAGAGTCTCATTTTCCAGCCATTTACACGGGATTTAATTTGCTTGTGTTTGTGTAGAGGAACTGCAGTCAAAGGAGCCTGGGTCCTTTTTCTGAATCGTTTTCCTGGATACTTCTCTGGATTTTTTTTCACTCATATGCTATCAACAAAATTGCCAACCATGTCCTCTGTAACAGGTTGTTTAAGTAGGAAGCACAGCTGGATTGTAAATCCCTGGCAAAGTGTGCAGCACCAGCAGTCAGAAAAGTGGTAACATAATAATGCCAGAATGGGGTTTTTAATCCAAGCAAATCTGTTTGAAGAGCTATTGTGAAGGAATTAGCACAGGATGGGCAGTGTACTGCTGGAGAGAGACCTCACTTTGATAATCTGAGGAGGCTTTTACTCTGCTCCTCTCTGTCCCAAATGTACAGAGCATCAGCATGACAAGCAAAACACGGAATCATTTATTACATGAGCCACCAGGAGTGACTGTGCCATGGGGAGCTCTCCTCCACTGCTTTTCCATTTCTCCCACTCATAATAAGGCTAGGAAGGATGAGCTGCCTCAAGGTCTGCAGTCAGCTGCTGAATGGAGGGGGGGCCATCTGCCCAGCACAGATACTGGAGTGCAGCAGGACCTTCTCCCAGTTTAAGCAGGAGTGTAGGAGGGTGAGAGGAGGAGGGAGTGCTGGCTGAGCAGAGCTTGGCACAGCTGTGGAAGGAAGTGGGAGCAGTTCTCTGGAAGCTGTGACCAAACCAAGGCTGTGCCAGACTGGGGCATGTTTCAAGGGGATGTTTCAGTGCAGAGAGAGAGCAGAACAAAAGGTCCTGTAGATATCTGACCCAACAAGATGCAGTTTTTCTGACAGGATGCTGGTGGAAGGCTTGTCCTCAGGGATTCATTAACAGACTTTGGATCCCCTGGGGAAGGCTTCTTTATTTCCCCCCTCAAAGCCCTTCAAGTAGAAGTGACATGCTCCTCTGTGAAGAAAATCCAGGAAAAATAATTTTAGCAGCTCCACTGGCTTTCTACTCTTATAGCCTGAAAAGACATTGTCTTTGGAGGTACCCGGGAAACAAATGAGTCACCTTTTTGGTGAGCTGAGCTAAACAGGAAATAAAAACTACCTACAGTTGTTGCTAGGGCAGCTCATGAGAATTGATAAAGAGGTTTGCTTTTGTCAAGAAACACTTTTAAAAGCACAGGAAAAGCACTTGAACCAGATAGATTTTAATGGATGAGATCTGCAATGGGATTTCTATAGGACTGCATTGCTAATGTCCAGTACTCTCTGCAGGGTTTTCCGAGAGGGGCAAAATAAGGAGGGTCTACATGGCTTCCCATCTTGTTTGGTTAAAATGGGAGAGGAAATGGCTCTATTATTCGTTAAACTAATTCACACAGTGACAGAACTGTGTCAGCACTGGCTCACCTTGCTGCTCACAGCTCTGCAAGGGTTAACCTGCTCAGGGATCAGCCCAGCACTGGGCTTCCCAGGAAAATAATAAATGAACACATCTTTTTTCCTTTCTGTCTGCAGACATGACAAAGCTTTCAGGATGCCAAAAAGGTATGTTTAACAGCAAAAGCTTCCTGTCCTTGTACCCTGTGATCAGTGCTCTCCTGACCTGCTATTAGGAGAAGCAGAGTGTTACTGCTGGTGACATCCCAGCAGGCCTGGCTCCAGAGGCGAGGTCAGCACTCCTGGGGCTTTCCACTCTTTAGAGAAATCTCCATTTGCTTGTGAGATCAATTTAACCTACATTAATGAATAGTAACACTGTCTCAGTAGCTGTTCTTGGGCAGGTGCCTGGCTCTAACCCATACAGTAGCTTTATATCTACAATAATTCTATAGGTATCTCTGTGTGTGTGTGTGTGTATACATATATAAGATTAATCCAGTTTGTCTTGTCAGAGCAGCAGTAGGGAAAAGAGCCCATCCATTAAATAAACTAATCTTTTCAAAATACAGAAAATTTTAAAGACATTTATCAAAATTAAAATAATTTGATTGCTTTCTACTTCTGTTTAAAATCTGAGTTTTGTAAACTATTGCTTCTGGATGGTTTGGATAAGCACAAGTGACTGCAGCTGATTTTTTTTGTTACTTTTTTTCTGGTAATTGGACATGGAAATACCCAAAACAGCCTCCAGAAATTAGGTACTCTAATGAGTAAAGCGCAGTTTTGTTCATTTTCATAGTAAAGACTTTGTCTATGAAAACAAACTTGATAAGGCAATTCTAAATGGAAAAAAAAAAAAGACAAAATTTTTTAAAAAATCAAAAGTTCAAAAGTCATGTGAAAATGTATTTGATGTGCTTGTGATGACTTCTAATGATGAAATAGCTGTGGTGGAGTCCCAGGCAAAAAGGGCAAAAGAGCAGGCAAGGAGAAACATTCCATCTCAAACATAAATATTTCACTTCACAAATACTTGTCAACTATTTTTGAGCAAAGAATTTCTTATATTTCAGAAGTACATCAGAACACAAAAGAACTAACCTGCCAAACCAGAGCAGGAACCCATTCTGCTATCTTACATCTCAACTGATATTTCTGAGGAAGAAAAAAATCTTGACACAATAAAACCTGCACTGGTAAAAATGTGGGAGAGTAACTTTCATAGATCATCCTATATGGGAGACAGTTTTTCCCAAATATGTTCATTATTAGCTGCACTAGAGCCTCCAAGCTTCACAGTAAATAACTGTGCAAACCAGAGACTCTGATTTTTTCCTTCCTGTTACTCACACCTCATTGGCTCAACAGCAGGTTTAGTGCTCAGAGCAAAAGCATCTTACCAGCTGCATTTTTTCTCCTCCTGTTGACTGCAGTTACTCGCAGCTGATTGCGGAGTGGCCACTGGCCATGCTGGTGCTGTGCTCTGTGGTGGCAGCGATCTGCACCATGGCTGGGCTGCTGGTTGGGAATCTGCCTGACTTTTCAGAACCCCTAATGGTAAGTCCCTACAGCTGAGTGATCAATAGGAACACAAGGAAAATCCACGCCCAACAGTGGTATCATCCCTCCAAGATGGGCAGAATGTGCCAGTCCTGCACAACTGCCGCAATACACATGAAGAACACAGCCCATGGCCCATCTCTCAGCTGTGCTGTGCACTCCCACCAGTGCCTTCACTCCAGTGTGAAGACACTGCCAACACAAACTGGGAATGTTCCCTTTGCTCCTTTTCCAAGGCTGGAAGGCTGGGATTGCCCACAGTGAATAGCTAGGCTTGGCAGAGACTAGATAGAGGAGCTGGCTTTGGCTCCTACAGTCTGTGCATGAGGCTTTTGGACCGCATGCCCTGTTCTGAGCACTGTGCACATGGAATGTTTTCCATGCGGAATGCCACATTCCCTAAAATCATCCCTGCCTCTGGTTCACAAAGGAATCTTGAGAAAATAAGAATACACTAGAGTTTGTCCACAAAAAGGAAAATTAGTGCCATTTCTGTAAGGGACTACTACACTTGAAAAGAAGGAGAAATTCTTAGGAGATCAGAGAGAGATAATTGTGGCCATTGTTGATGGGAAGGGAAGGAGAAAGGGAAAAGGTTAATATTTTTTCTCTTGTCTCTGGGATGCAGTATTTCCAGGGAAAGTTCATTTCGTGTACCTCTCCAAGATGCAGTAATAATCTCACAGTTTCCATGTGCTGGAGGAGGCCTAAGGACAGCTGAGCTGAAGTGGAGCTGTGACAAAGCCCTTTTCCTTGGTGCAGGGTTTCGAGCCACGGGACACTGACATTGGCAGGAAGCTCATTGTGTGGAGGAACATCAAGAGCCATACAGGCTACAAGAAGACCCTTTCCCTTTCTCCCTATGCCAATAAGAGAAGGTATTTGAGCTTGGTTTGGGGGGTTTGAGGAACATATTGGTTGTAAAGTCACAGATTCAGTATTCCAAAATATCTATGCAAATTCCATACATCCTATGCTTAAAAGCAATTGAGGCATTGGAGAGTTTGAAGTCTGTGTGCCTGCAATGGATTTGGGCTCCCTATTGCTTGTGTGGTACCAGAGCCTTGTCAGTGAATATAACTCCCAGCCAGACGCTCTCTTGTTAATAATAATAGTTATTAACAACAATTTGCCCTCTTGGTAGCTATGATGACCTTGGCATTAGCAGAGGACAGAAGGCTGCTCAGACAGAACAAGCAGCAAGGACACGGAGAATGGTGGAAACCATCAACGGAGCAGATGGATTCTTCTGTGGTCCCCCAGGTGACTGAAATCTTGATGGGGCAGTAAATTCTGCATGCCCAGAACTCAATTGACAGAACTGTCAGAGTTCAGGACACAGGGAATACTCTGAATTTGCTCTAAGCAAGCAGTGTGTATGACTCCGCCTGCAAGAGCTCTGACAGTGCCCCCCCAGCACTTCATACCTCAGTGGTTAGAAAAGGCTGGTTCAGGAATTCTGAAGAGTTGTTTCTTCTTCTTAACTCTTTGCCATACTTCTGTTTTCCCTTTTTCCACACATTAAAGGACTAATATTTTCACCATTAACCCATATCAAAAGTGAATACTCTGAAAAAACAGCGTATACCCTGCTTGTTGTCTGCTCCCTCTCCCTTCAGTCTTTTCTTCTTGAAAAATGTAAATGGCAGTAAAATCTGAAGAGAAAAACAGAAAATTCCAACACTCCCAAATTTGTCCCAAAATGGGCACTAGTAAGTAGAAAGAAGAGGAACAGAATGATTTTTATTCTCTTCCCTGCCTTCTATCCACCTCTGAAATAAGTCACACATCAAACCCACAGGTCCTTGGAGGTTTATGGCTTGAGCTTGAGCTCCTCCCTTGTTCCAGGGATGCAGAACCAGATGCCAGCAATCAGTAAAGGCAAGCTGACATTTGATTTTGAAAATGCCCTGATGCTGCTGACCAGTTTCAAGGGGCAGGGGTGAGGTCACATAAGGCACATGCTTCCCCTCCAGGGAGTCCTCCAGAGCAGTCCTATGGAAATATATATAAGAGATATATATTTATTTTTTTCTGTGAAGAGAGAGTCTACTCTAAACAGCCCGGCTGATTCATCTACATTACCTAATCCTTTTATGATTTTTTAAAATTCTTCTTTATTTCAGAAAAGAGCTATTCCCAGCTGGTATTTATGTCCACAACTGCTGGGAGCTTATGGAACTTGCAAGCAATTCAGTCTATGTGTCAAATGGAACAAGACAAGGTCAGTGATGGCAGGAAGAACACATGTACAGGCTGTCTCTTTTCTGTCTGCCACAATCTTTGATGTTTTGCTGAGAGGATGCCAGACAAAAAACAATGTAAGCTACACAACAGGTTTCACCTGGAGGATTCCAAAACATTTCACCTACTTGGCACTATAGGGATGATCCCACCTGCCAGTTGAAAATTAAACAAGAATAAATGGAGACTGAACAGGAGCTGGTCCAGAAGCCAAAGGTGTCCATCAGAAGCTGCCAAAGATTTGGGGCAGCAGAACATAATTACAGAAATTGACCTACCAGCTTGGAGACTGATAGCAAGTTTTACAAGTGGGAAGTTTAATTGGATGAGCTGCATTTGCTATAGGAGCCAAATCTTCAAATCTGCAGTTATAAATAATGGACAGGGTTTAATTTTTGCAAAAGGCTACCAACTTTCCAAACTTTCGTGTTTGGGATTTGTCCCTGGGACGATGGCCAGGGATGGGTGGTACACCTTGGGTAAAGAGGAAAAGGAGAGGAAAAGGAGAGGAAAAGAGAGGAGAGGAAAAGGAGAGGAAAAGGAGAGGAAAGGAGAGGAGAGGAGAG
>VWZP01005797.1:4178-18077 GCA_013396995.1 Dicaeum eximium
AGGGAGGGAGAGCCTTGCTGCACCGCGGGCCTTCAGCGGGCTTCCCTCTCCATGCCAAGGGCACAGTGCTTGTGCTTGTGCCTTCCGAGCTCGGTGCTGCTCCCGCTGTGACTCAAACCTGCCCGCGGCTGCTCCGCCCCGCTCACCCCCGCCTCCTGTCCCCTCCTGCTTCCCGGAGACGCTGGCACGGAGAGCGCATTTGCCGAAGGTGCTGTCAGAAGTTCAACGCCCCCGCAGCCTCCGCAGTGCCTGAGAAGGGCTCAGGAGCTGGCAGCAGAGCCGAGGCTCGCTGTGCCCCGTGCTGACACAGCCCCGGCAGTGGCGGGGCGTGCCCGGGGCTGCTCCGTGTCGCGGAGCGCAGGAATGCGTGTGCGTGGGATTGCCCTGGGCCCCGGCCCGCAGAGATTTATGGACCTGCTTAACCCTTAGCAGATGAGAAATCCCATTGAGACCATGCATATGCTACAGGTTAAAGGCAGGCATAAAGCTTTGAGGAGTCTAAATCTTGGATTATAAAGATTATAAATTTTCAGAGGACAAGGACAGGCTCTGTCTGGATGGCAGCAGGGTCCTGCAGGTGAAGGACAGCTCCTGCCTGCAGCTGCAGGGCCTCACCTTGCCCCCAGGCGGGTTCCTGGCCCGAAGTGCAGCCCCTGAGCGTTCAGGGATGGCTGAGGAGGGGCTGGGCAGGCCGGTGCTCGTGGTGCCGCGTCACGGATGCATTTCTCAGCACGCCGGCTTCAGCAACTCAGAGGAAAGGAAAGAAATGAGAAACATGATTTATCCATTCCTGGAGCTCCTAAAGCCGCCACCAGGCCCGTGGGGCGAGCAGCAGGCAGCTGGTGGCCAGCAGAGCCCGTGGGTGCAGGGCTGGCCATCGGCCCCTTGCCGCTGCTGTGGCCGGGCCGTGGGAGCTGCAGCAGCAAGAGCTGGGTACAGAACGTGGGGCTGTGCCCGAGCCCCGCCAGAACAGCCCTGCTCAGGAGCTGGTGCCAGGCTGGGGCAGGTCTGGGGTTTGGGCCCCAGCCCTGTCACAGGGACACCACTCACAGTGACAGTGGCACCAGCCACCCGGCTTTCCTGGGTACAATTGCCAAAAGGTGGGGCAAGGGGAAACGATTTCCTGCTGCTCTGTACTTTCAATCCATATTTTCACAGCTCTGCCTGTCCTAAATCCCAAGCAGATGGTGCAGCTCAGCCCAGCTCCTCAGTCTGATGATCCCTGGGGCCTTCCTGCGAAGTGTACATTTCAAAGGATAATTCCAGGAGCGCTTCTTACCCTGATCCGGAGCCTTCCGAGCACCCGTGTCCTTCCCTCACCCTCTTCACACAGCCCTGCCCTGCCTCACCGCAGCTTCCACCGGGGTTCCCTGCTCCCTTTAAGAGGTTGGTGGAGCCACAGGCCCTTATGGCCTTTGAAGCAAAGGGAGCTCTGAAATGCAAGAACCAAAAGAAAAATAAAAAGAGAAAAGGACGAAAGTCCCCTTATGACTTCTCTGCTTTATCCTGCAGGAACTGGGGCCACCCCCAGCCTGGGGTGACACGGTGGGCAGGTTCTGCCCTTGCAGAGGTGCCCCAGCTCCTTTTTGTGCTCGAGGAGCATTTCTGCTCTAACAAACCCCGTTTGATAATTGTGTTGCAAAAGCCTTGCTCTGAATATTTAATAGAATTATTGCTAGTTATCAGCACGGGGAGGTGATAAATCACTGCCGCCTTTGCCCACCACCAGCCAGAGCCATTAGTGGGTTTCAATCGCGGTTCCCACCCTGCCCTCGGGCTGGGATGACCATGAATTAAAAATAAAACAAACAATCAACCTCCCCCCCGCCCCCCTCAGCCCTCTCAGCTCCCCAGGCTCCATCCCGCTCAGAAATAAAGGAGAACGCGGTGCGGCCGGGCTGCGGCTGGGTCCCGCTGCCCTCGCCCCCCGCTCTGCCCCCTCCGCGCAGGAACGAGGTGATCTTTTAGCTGCCCTTTGTCTTGGAAAAAAAATTAATTCTCATTTGCATTACCTCGACTAAATGTCACCCACCGATATTTTGTTAGACATTAGCAATGCTGGCAGAGAGGGGCACGGGATAATTGCGTTCTGCCTAGCGCTGGGATTTACATAATTTCAGACAGCAATTAAAGAATCCCTGGGAATTTTTTTTTTCCCTTCCAACCTCTCCTACAAAGAAAGTGTTCGTTTACATTAAGCGCTCAGCTCCTCGCTGTTCATTTGCATAAAATTAAAGGTTTTTGTGTTCTGGAACAGCAGGGTAACATTTAAAATTCCGTTTCAAAAAGCTCACCTTAGAATAATAAAATGTTAATATCATTTCACGGGCTGGAGAAGGTTGCCAGCTGCCTTTCACTTCAAACTTTTACCCAATACTAACTGTTAGGGTGGATGATATTATTATTATTTTTTTTTGTTGTTGTTAAGATATAAACTTTCTTGAAAAAGTGGAGGGCTGTGAATGTGCCTCTGGATGGGTCTCTGCAGGGCTACTCCAGAGCAGAATGTTTGTTTACTCCATAGTTTTTTAATTAAAAAATCATGCAAAAGAGCAGCAGCGGAATATTACAGGCTTTAATGTGCCGTCATACTCCATTCTAGGAGAGGAAATGCAATTTGGACCGAACTCCGTTCATTTGCATTCACGGAACGCCGGTGACATCCCCGGGGCTGCGCAGCCGCGGCCGGAGCGGGGCCTGGAGGGGCCGGGGGAAGGAGCTGAGAGGGGGAAGGAGCCGAGCGGGGCCTGGAGGGGCCATGGAAAGAACCGAGCTGGGGAAGGAGCCGAGCGGGGCCTGGAGGGGCTGAGCGGGGGAAGGAGCCGAGGGCGGTCCCTGCTCCGGCCCCAGGGTCCCTCCCGGCCCCTCCCTGCCGAGGCTCCCCCGCAGCCCAGGGCAGGTGGAGCGGCTGGCGAGGAGCACCACTTGCACAGCTCCGGGCACTGGGAACCCTCCCCCTGGAACTGGGGCACCTTCCCTGACCCCTGGAATCGGGGCCCCCTCCCGGACCCCCGCAATCGGGGCTCCCACCAAGCCGCACGCCCCAGGGCCCCTCGTTGGTATCCCTGCCTGTCCCCTGTCCCCGCTCCGTGTCCCTGCCCGTCCCCTGTGCCGTGTCCCTGCCCGTCCCCTGTCCCCTGTGCCGTGTCCCTGCCCGTCCCCTGTCCCCGCTGTCCCCGCGGCCCTGCGGGTTTCGCGACTCGGGGACAGGCGAGGAGGGAGCGGATCTCGCACCTGGCGTCCTCTTGCCTGCCACCATTTGGGGCTGCTGTAGGATTGTAGCAGAAGCGTTTCATGAGGAATGAACGGGCTCGCAGCCGTGCGGGAGCAGCGCGCACAGCCCGCGGTCCCCAGCGCCCCCCGCACCCCTGCTGGGCCTGGGCCACCGAACCCCCCCCGGGCCGGTACCGCCGCGATTCCTTCAGGCTTTGCACCGGGAATCTGCGCCTCGGGCAGCCGCGGGCACGGGGCAGGCTGGGGCTCAGGAGCTCCCAGCGCACCCGCGCCTGCTGGAAATGCTCCCCAAACTCTCCTGTGCCTCCGGGAGGTGGGAATTGTCACTGAATCCCTCTGGAGATGGAGCCAGGTCAGGGTCAGCGCGGTGTCCTGCACCCCGGAGCTCACAGCGCCGGCCTGGTGTGGCAGTGCCGCTGTCACCCTGTCCTCTGTGCCAGGACACATCCCCGAGCCCAGGTGTCTGTGCTGTGACCCCGCTCCTGCCCCCGCTCCTGACCCCGCTCCCGCCAGGCTTAAACCCAGCACCAAGCCCAGCTGCGGTGGGGGAACAAAGCAACAAAGCTGAGGATGAGCAATGAAAGGTTTTACCTGGGGAAGAGTGGAGTAACCCAAAGAAGCGAACTCAAAAACGGAAAGGAAGAAAGATTTGCTTTGGAATTTCTCTTAGGAAAAGTAATTCATTCCTTTTAATTTTTTTTTTTCATTTCAAAATTTGTTTTCATTACTTTTACATTATTTTATGACATCAGTAGTAGTGCATAATATGACCTGTCATATCATGTCAAGTCATGTCATAATATGCATAATAGTAGAGAAGTGCATAATATTACATGTCATATTGACATAATCAGAATATTCTATTATTATTGACTTCGTCAAACTAATTATAAAAAAGGCATGAAATACTTTGCTGTAGAAAATAAGATTTAGAAGGTGCAACCTATAAAAAATCAGTTATTTCCCTTTGCAGCCACGTCTTTAGGTATTTTGAATGTTTTTTTATGAAAATATATACATGAGCATATTAGATCATGTTATGCACAGCTGTATGCAACTCCATGGAAAAATGGAATAAGATAAATTAAAACAGTCCAAGTCAAGTTTTCTGCTTAAAACGATTCCATTTTTTTTTTTTTCCGTAACAGACAATTCTCAAAACAACAATCCCCCGGGAACAGGGGCAGGAGGAGAGGGAACGGCCTCACTTGTGCCGGGGAGGTTTGGATTGGGTGTTTGGAACCATTTCTTTAGGGAGAGAGTGCTCAGGCATCGGCAGAGGCTGCCCAGGGGAGGGGAGTCACCTGCCTGGGAGGGATTTTAGAGCCCTGCAGATGTGGCACTTGGGGACGCGGTGGCCTTGGCAGCGCTGGGTTGGGCTGGATGATCTCAGGGGGTTTCTCCAGCCCCTCCAGGACCCTCTGTGGATCCATCCCTCAGAGCAGCTGCAGCCCGTGGCAGGGCAGGGCTGGCGAGCTCCCTGCAGGTGTGGCACCTCCGGGCTGTCCCAGGCCAGCCCCCGCCCCTCCCGTGCCACAGCCCTGTGCCCCGAGCCCGGCATTCCTAATTGTCTCGACACCTTATAAATGGCCAAACTTGGTTGTGATTGCTATGAAGAATGGTACTTTAAAGGACTCAATATCTCTATATCTCCCTTTGATAAACATTGGCTTTCTGAGCTTAGATCTTATTTATTTACCCTTGGAGCAGGTTCATTACTATGTATTAGGTAGATATGACATATTTATGGAAATATGGGGACTCTTTGTGGAATATATTAAGATTAAATAAATCATTGACTATGTGGTCAAGAACTACAGCAATCCTGATGAATGACTCCATGATTTTTTTTTTTTTTTTGGATCCTTGTATAATTTTAAGAGGCATCCCCTTTGTCTCCCTGGGCTCCTGCAGAACTTCCTGCACCACCCCACACACCTGGGGAAGGCAGGATGTGCACCTTCCATGGGGGGAGGCTCCAGGGAAGGAGGGAAGGCACCGGGGAGGCTGCCAGGTACCAAACCCCACCCCTGGGACCTGCTCAGCAAGCTGAGAATGGTTCCATTGAGGTTAGCCCACATCCCAGCCACCGTGAGCTGCCCTGCGCATCCATCAGCCAATAAATCTACAGATCTAACGGGGCCTTCCCCCAAATCAGTGATAACCACATTTAAAGCAGCTATTTTGGTACAAACCAAGGAGGCTGAGGGCACTGATGTGATTTCCTGTGTCTCGTGGCCTCGGTGTAAACTGAGAAGGGCAGAGCAAGTCCATGGAGCCAGGGGCTCCCAGGCTGTGCCAGACTGCTCCTCCTGCACAGCCACATTTGCTTTCCAGCACTTTCTGCCATGAAATACCTGCTCCCCACGCTGCCCTCCTGGGCTGCCAGGGTCCTGCAGGGCCCTGGGCACAGGCTGGGCACGGCACCAAGGCAGGGCATGTGCCACAAGTGCCTTTGGCTCAGGACAGCCAACAAACACCTGCAAGTGCTGGGGGATTCTTAAGGGTAGTTAAGTAGCAAACTATCTGTTGATAATAAAATTTGCTTGCTTCTCACAGATATCCAATTTGCCTACCATCCAAAGAAAGGAATTGGGTGTCTGCTTCCTAAATTGTTTTAATCTCTGGCAAAGAGTGCTTCTGGCAGAGTCCCTCAGCTGGAAAATAGGAAATGAGTTAGAAACAACAGACAAACGTGAATAATGCAGAGCTTAAGATGTCTGATCATGATCCTGAGGAGAGAAGTTTAAATAGATTCCTCAGCCCACCTGCCTGTGATCCCTTGGGAAGGAGAGCACTCTTCTGGGGAGATGCCAGGCCAGGTCTGGCAGTGACGTGCACTCCCCCAGTGTGGGAGCGAGTGGGGACGAATTCCCCGGGCAGAGGGGCCTTGGTGCCACCTGGGCAGGCCTGGGGATGCCCACGGTGCTGGGGACAGGTGTTTCTGTGGTTCCAGCAGCTTCCCCAGCCTTTATCACGACTGATCTTGTTTCTCCATGTTCCCTCGAGGCGTTTGTGCACATCCCACTGCTCCAGCCCCCGACACTGGCACACCCACACCAGTGCTGCCAGCAAGGGCTGCTGGCTCTTGCTGCACCCAGAACACCCCCCCAGGTGCCAGGTGCCACCCCCTTCCCCTGCCCTCCCCAGCCTCATCCCCACCTGTGCCCGGGCCACCTGCACGTCCCTGCCATCAGGCTGCACCTTTGCTTTAGCTTTAGAAACACTCCCTCAAAAGATCCTCAGACATTTTCCCACAAGAGCATGAAAGGATTTCAAGAAATCATGAGATCCTGGTGAAAAGAATAACCTCTGCTTGCCCCTGGTGAGAGGCTGTGTCTCCTGTATCTCCACAGCCACGTTCCCTCCCTGCAGCATTGACTGAACCCTTCCATGCACGGAGGCCCTGGGCATGAAGGTGCCCCCCACAGCCCTGGGTAGTCCCCAGAGCAGCCTCCTGCCCAGGCTGGCCCTGTCCTGTGCCCAGGCTGGGCTTCTGGCACCGGTGCAGCCCCTCCTGCAGCAGGGCAGCAGCACCCTCAGCGCCAGCGGGCCCCTTCCAGAACCGACCCCTTTTTCTCCTCCTCACAATCCTCACCCCTTCCGTGAGGACAGAGATCTTGGTGCTGCAGTAGCTGCCCTGAACACCAAAGGAAATGCTCCTTCCCATCATGCTAAGTGAAACAATTCAAACCAGGAAAATCTTGATAAAAGTTTAATTAGGAAAACGGACTCCATCTGTAACGTATCCCTGTTCTCCCCATGTATTAACCCTTTTGCCATAAATCTGCCACCCTTGAAGAAACCTGCCTTCCTCACAAAACCTACTCAGGGTTCACATTATTTTAATCAGTTAGAGGGGTTTAATACATTATTGATTTTTAGGAGAATTGAAAAAGCTCCCGTATTAAGTCCAGGTTGCTTATTCTTTCTGTATATGACATTCAGGTACTTGTGAAAAATTATACCAATTATGAAATCAGCCATTTACTGCTTCAAAGTGCAATCAGTTGTCACACTGGAAAGCACTTGCTCCTGAATATTATTAGTTGGGCTATGTGCACAGGAAAGTGCTGAGAGGAAAGACTTTAACCAAAGGGCAATTGCATGAAATTTACTTAGAAATAGCTATTTATCACCCTTGGATTTCCTACTGTTCAAATCCACTGCAGACACTTTATGGAATGAAACAGCCATCTCACCAACGTAACTCAGCCAACTGAGGGGTTTTTTCCTCACTGACATTAAATGAAAAATTTAGAAGTCATTGTAACAGCTTAAAGATGCATTATCCTTTTTGATGTGCAATTTTAGCTTCATATCAAAAGCCATATAAAATAACCCCCGCACAAACACGAAAAAGGAACTTTTAAAAGTTTTATGACACGTAGTTCATCTTACCTTTTATGCATCTACCAGGCACAGCTTCTCCTGCTGTTCTCAGAGACCATTGCGTGATTACCACGATGGGGGAGAAAATATTGCCACAGCAGCAGCAGAGCCAGCCAAAGGAAGGATTAGTCTCTGGAGCCTGGGAAACAGAGGGGGAAGCTGAGCCTCACCACGCCAGCAAACGCCTCCAAAGTCAGCTGGAGTGGCGGCAGAGCTGCCCCTTGGAGGAGCCTTCAGCTGTGTCACAAACTGCCACCATTAATGGGCTCTGCTGCAGGCAGTCAACTGAGAGGGAACATAAATTACAGAGGGGACGTTCAAGAGAAATTTCTTGCTCAGTAAAGATGTCCTGTCTGCTTGTTTCCCAGAGCAGACAAGGATTTTGGAAGGCAAGGGCAACTCCTCAAGGTGGGAATGAGCCCAGTGAGCCTGGGAGTGCTGGCACAGCACCAGGGCCGTGCAGGACCAGCAGGAATTTGGTTTCTGACAGGTGTGACCCTGCTCCTGTGCGTCTCCCTGGCTGCACGTGCCACCCAGGGTGAGCACTGCCACCCCACACACCTCGCGTGCAAGGCAAGGCTCCTTCCTCTCCTGATTCCTGCAGATAAAGGCACAGCAGGACTGGAATTGTTGCTGTGCTGGAAGCGTGGAAGGGTGGACAGTGGCCAGCCTGGACACAGCACAGCCCCTGTGGGGCTGCAAACTGTGCTCCTGCAGGAAAAGGGGGAAGCAGCTCCTGTCCTGGCCCACTGGGTCCTGAAGATCTAAACCAGGGGTGCAGTGCAGCCCCTTACCTTGGGATGCAGCTGGGTTGGCCACAAGAACAGTGTCAGAGTGGGTTTGGAGCAGCACAGAATGCTTCCCCCTGCTCTGGAAAGGCCAGACCTGGGCATGGAGGCAGCACAGGAACAGCCTCATCCTCCTCCTCGCAGCAGCTGGATCTCCTGCTGGGTGGATTTGGGATCTGCTGGTGCCCCAGGTGAGGGCTGGGCACCCCCTGCCTGTGCCAGGAGCTGTGCTGGATGAGCCAAACGTGCAGCGAGGACAGTTTGTGTTATTTGCCACAGTCAAACCCCACGCTCGAGGAAACAGGCAACTTCAAAATAATGCTGTTGTAGGATTTCAGGTGCAAGTGAAGAAGGGGAGAGGAGATGCTCAGGGGAGCTGCTGCTCTGACACCAGCACTGTGTGGGGGCTCCTCAGTACCAGGAACGGGGTGTTACAAACTGCAGCAGCAAAATCTTAACAGGCAACACCAACCAGCTTTAGAGCGCAGAAATAATGCAAAACCAGAACATTTATGATATTTTAACTTAGCAAAAGGATTGTTATAGGACCATTTAATTTAATAAATAGTAAAGTATCTATAAACGAACCGTTTCATAAAGCTTTACCAATTTCTCATACACAATAATATGATTTGCACAAACGTTTGTCCTTGAGGCAATAGGAATTTTCTTTGCAAATCAATCCTTACAGGGATCGTAATTAGTATCTGCTAAGGCAGCTCGCCGTACCTGTAGCTGTGTTTCTCCCATAAAAGCCCTGATTGCTGCAAGCTCTCACACAAAGCTAACGACACAGAAGGAAAATGCACACGTTGTCTGGACTATTCATTTTAATCAGGCAAGAGTGATTTTTTGTGGCCCATTTGATATGACTTTTACACAAGATACAACCTCACTCCACAGGGGCTGGCAGAAAAGGTCAACACTGCTGTATAAAAATACATTTAAAGAAGGAGTTTTAAAAAGCAAAACCTGCAGCCAAGGCCCAGCATTGCACAGGCAGAGCTGCAGACGTTGTGTCTATCTGCGTGATTTCTGAGAAATTTATAAATCTACCAGTTTTTAATTAAATGCACACAATTAAAAAAAAAAAATCGGGGACTTATTTTCTGCCCAGGATCCAGAGGGGCAAAAGCCACAATCCAGCGGTCCCTGCTCTGGGACATGGCACCCGTGGGTGCTCACATTTCCTCTGGTGGCTGTCACGGGATGCTGGCACCCCTTGGCATGGCCACAGCCACTCAGCCTGAGGTGGGGACAGGAGCCCTCTGGTCCCTAGAGCACAGCACGAGTCAGGGTGTCTGTCTGTCTGTCTGTCCGTCTGTCTGTCTGTTGGGGGGTTTGCCTGGAGCACCCCACTGCCTCCAGCTGCACTCCAAGTGCCCCCAGACTGCACAGCAGGAGCTGGATTATCCTGTGAATGGGTCTGAAATTCCAGCTGTAGGTCTGAGCTCCAGCTTTAATCATGCCATTCATCATCATTACCCACAGTCACTCCGCTCGCTGCCCCAGAGGCAGCACAGGGGGCAGGGGCTGATGCTCTCTGTCCCTTTCTCCCTCCGAAGCAGGAGAAGCCAGGCATCAGTAAGATCATTGATCTGGAGCGTTCCTGTCCTCCTGAGCAAGGAGGAGGTTAATTTATCACAGGTTGGAGAAAACCCAGTCTTTAAATTCTCTGCTTGCTGTTAATTAAACAAAAACCAACTGTGTTTGCTAAGCCTTACTCCGAGGACCCAGCTGCCCCGGCTGAGTGCAGGCAGCCTGTCCTCCAGGCAAAGAGCGGCCTCGGGGGACTGCGGTGATTCCTCTGCTGCAAAAACACCGGGATAGTGCGGCTGGACCTGCCTGGGTAGGCGGCTCAGGGCCCTTGGGCTCCCCTAAGTGCCCTAATCCGTGTAGGACAGCACGGGCACGGCGAGAAGTCCTTCAGAAATGTGAGCAGAACCTCTTCTGTCCGGCTCCCACCCCTGCACCCATCTCCAGCCCCTTCACCCACCTCCCGGCCCTGCACGCAGCTCCAGCCCCTGCACCCAGCTCAGGTGCGCCAGGTGCTCCGAGCGAGGACAGCCAAGTCCATTGCAAACCTGCCTGCAAGGCTGCCCGGAGATTTCCTGGTGTGATGCTCCAAGGTGTGAGGGAGAGATTAATCTCAATAATTACTGTCCTTGTCTCGCCCGGCCCCGTCCAAGCGCCGCTCTGGGTCCAGGTGTCCCTGTGCCCCCCCTGCCCTGCCCGGGGCCGCTCCGGGGGCTGCACCCGGCCTGCAGAGAAACCTCCATCCCAGCTGCCAGGCTCTGCGGCGCCCCGAGGCTTTTCCCCTCCTGTCCATGGAGTAAATGAAGTGGGGAGAGCAATCCAGTGCGCGCTCGCCGAGACTGACAAGCTTGAGCCTCTCCTGGAGCTGCTGCGCTGGTATTAAACAGACAAGACAAGCTTGCAGTCAGTTATCGGCCAAAAAAATAATGAAGGAACAAGTCAGCAGAGCAAAGCCAAGTCACCCGGCCCAGCCAAGTGGAGAATTTAATTTCGCACAGGTTCCCCGGCAGCAGAGTCTCGGCCCGAGCGCTCCGGCGGCTCCGAGCGGGGCCGCAGCGGCTCCTCCGCAGAAATTCCATTTCTGTCCCCTCTGCAGGGCTGGGCCACCACGGGAGCCGGCTCGGGGTGCCCGGGGAACACTCCCCGGTCCCTGCTCAGCCGCACAGCTGGGCACAGAGGGCCGGGGAGCGGCTCCGGAGCGCTGCCGGGGCACGGAGAGCAGAGAGCGGCTCCGGTCCCACCGGGGCACGGGCCGGGTCTGGGCCTGCAGGAGGGGAAGCCACGTCCTGGCCCGGGGGCCAGCAGCTTTTCTCAGTTTGTAACGGGGAGGCAAAGCCACGTCCTGGCCCGGGGGCCAGCAGCTTTTCTCAGTTTGTAACGGGGAGGCAAAGCCACGTCCTGGCCCGGGGGCCAGCAGCTTTTCTCCAGTTTGTAAAGACGGCGAGAGTTTGCAGGAAATCAAAGCAATCCCGATGCCAACAGAGCTGCCTGCTCCGCACCTGGGCCAAGTGACAGGGGACACACGGGCTGGCCCAGCCGCTTTCTGCCGGGGAGGAGCCTGCCCCAGTTCTCAGCTCCACGCCAACATTTGCAGCCAGGTTACAAACTCCGGGAAATGCTGACGGACTCTGCTCCAGCAGCGCGGGCAGCAGCCCCTAATGAATGTGCCGAGTGACCTCCCCGCAAAACGCGTCCTGGGCAAAGAATGAACGCTCCGCGGTCACCACCGACAATTAGGGAGCGTCCTGGTGGGGAGAGCAAGGGAAAGAGCTGAGCAAGCATCCTGCCTTCCCCCCAAATTCCTCCTCTTCCCTGCCCCGGCTCTGATCTACAGCATGACTCACTGGAGCGCCAGTAAAGCTTCAGAGATTGTTATGCTAAATGAGAGAAAAAGTAATTGCCTTTTCCCCATCTAGAACTCCAGATATATAACTTGGAGAAATATAATTAGCTGCTAACTTCAAAGATGCATTGGAATTTTTGTAATGGGCATTGAGACCCTGTATTAAAAAAAGCTAAAAGAAAAATGATACACTCCTTCTTGTAAGTGGAATAAGACTTAAAGGTTTTAATTAGGATTCGCTGTGCATCTGCAACTGGGAAAACAGGAGAAATAGGAGAAATACCCTGGTACCATCTTCCTGCTTGAAAAAAACATATTGGGTAAGGAGCTTTCTGCAAAAATAATTGTGATACATATTTGATTTATGAACAATAATCATCTATGATTAAAAATAAAGTGTTCTTTTTACTCTATCTAAATAATTCCAAACAAAGGGAGATTTTTGCAGCCAAGACCTGGGAGTTTTGCCTGTTTGGCGTGGGAGCAGAGGCACTGTCCCCCAGCATGGCCACACCAGCTCCTAGGAAAGCATGGAACTTTGGAGATGAATCTGCCTGCTGTGTCCTTTGTGTCCCCCTGACTGTAACAGGGGTGCCCAGAGACCCTCAGAGCCTCTTGCTTATCTCTGCAGCCCCCCTATGGATATCCTCTTCCTAGAAAATCACCTGTGTGCCACAGAGACAGGTGCACCCTGCAGAACCAGGAAAGGGTTCAGAGACCCCTCCCTCTGTTTGAGGAGAACCCAGCAGAATCCCACAAAGGGCTCCCCACGTGGCTCCAGGGCATGGCTTGGCTGCTCAGGGGCCAGAGGGGACTGGGGGATCCCTTCCCCTGATGGGGGACACCAGCCACCCCCTTGTTCAGGTCACCTGCACCCTGCCAGGGTGGCACTGAGCTGGGAGGAGCCTCAGAGCTGCTCTGTGCTACTTTGCGTGGCCTGGTTTTGCTGCTGCTCTCTGTGCTGTGTGGGAAAATCTGAGTTAATCTCCTGAAGAAACAGCAGGTTGGTCTCACCTGGAATTTCAAGCATAAGCTTGAACTGGGTTGTACAAGATGTTACTCTAAAAGGTGACTGTAGTCTGCACGTTTGGAGCAACTTTCAAAACAAATAAAACTTACCTCAAGTGTCCACATCCCATCAGGGCCACAGGGGCCTCTGTGCTAATGGATATCTTATTCTTTAATGCCATGATTATAATTTATCTTGTGTGTGACCACTGGTTGCACTGGGCCTTGATGAAGTGTTGATAAACTCTGATACAGACTTGCCATTAGTGAATTTTTGTGGTGTAGGCAGGGATGAGGATGCACTGGGGAAAAGGGGAGCGGGGAAAAGTGGAATTGCTGTTTTCAGCAAGTCTGAGCTGCTTGTCCACGTTTTTTTTTTTAAGGAGAATTCCAGGTACACGTTTTCTACTATGAAATAATGAATTCCTGCTTGATGTGTTCCTTGTGTAACGCTGGCCGTGAGCTCATCTCTGCCTGAGCTGAGCAGGAGCTCATCAGTGCACGAGAAACCCTTTTTGTGCATGCCTGGGCAGGCACATCGGGCACAGGGCTGGGCTGCACCGGCCCCTCAGGGCAGCTCCCGGCCCCGGGCAGCTCCCGAGGGCTCTGCCCAGCCCAGCCGGGACAGGCTGTGCTCACAGACCTGCTCTGGTGCAGCGTTTGGTCTTGTTGAACAGCTCGGCACATCTGCTTCCCCCACGAGGCAGGGTCTGGCAGAGTGAGCAGATGCTGGAGTGTGAGGGGAGCCCGGGAGGGGCAGGCTGGCACCAGGCTGTGCTCTCCTGGGGCAGTGGGGCAGGCTGGCACCGGGCTGTGCCCCCTGGAGCAGTGGGGCCCCAGCTGATAACGCTTACTTGGCTCTTTTTGGTATTTACTGCTTTTGTTTATTATTTTGTTTATTTTGTTACTGATCTCAGCTGCACCTGCCGAATGCAGCGACCCCTTTTCTCTGTCCTGTTCCTGATCCCATTACCTGTGTGGGGCAGGTGAGCAGGGTGGGTGAGCAGGGCAGAGGCTGCACTGCTGCTGCTGCTGCACTGCTGTTGCTGCTCTGCTGCTGCTGCTGCTGCTGCTGCACTGCTGCTGCACTGCTGCTGC
>VWZP01005797.1:18645-30894 GCA_013396995.1 Dicaeum eximium
CTGCTGCTGCTGCTGCTGCTGCTGCTCTGCTGCTGCTGCTGCTGCTGCTGCTGCACTGCTGCTGCTCTGCTGCTGCTGCTGCTGCTGCTGCTCTGCTGCACTGCTGCTGCTGCTCTGCTGCACTGCTGCTGCTCTGCTGCTGCTGCTGCTGCTGCTGCTGCTGCTGCTCTGCTGCTGCTGCTCTGCTGCTGCTGCTCTGCTGCTGCTCTGCTGCTGCTGCTCTGCCGCCAGTCGGGCTCTGGCAGCACGAGGGTCAGAGCCAGCAGCAGAAGGGCCCCGGTGGCTGTGCCTGGTCCTCACGCGGGTTTATTTCCCTGGGATGGGGATCCACGCTGGAGCTGGAGCAGCACGTGGGGCACAGGTGACCCTGCAGGGCTGGTCCCTGCCTGGGGACAGGGAGAGCAGCTCGGCACCTCCCGAGCGAGCCCAGCCCAGCCCCAGGGAGGGGCTCCCCAGGCAGGGGCCGGTCCCAGCAGCGCAGGGAGGAGCTGCCACCCCCTGTGCTGTGTGGAGGACACGATACTGAGCACTGGTAATACAATTTATTTCCACTAGTGAGTGAATTGCCCATAATTCATGACAAGTAGAGCCTCGAGTGATGATGAAGGTCAGCCCATCAGATCTGGAAATAAATTGTATCCTATTACAGCTCCTATTAGAGGTCTATTTATAGCAGGGGTTTGCAAACTCCTGGAAGTTGGGAGGGGTTTGGGTAGGATTTTTGCTTTTTGCTTGGATAGGGAGGGTATGAGGACATGAAAAACCGATCTAAACAACCCGTGCTGCTGACACAAACCAGTCCCGTGGTGGCCCAGCCTGCTTGCTGCAGAGGGATGCTGGCTCTGGAGCTGACCAGGGGATTTAGGGGTGGCTTGGGGCTGGAGGCACAGCCAAGGGGCAGGGGAAACCTGCATGGAAAATGCAGGGAAAGCATAGAAACATGGATGCTTTGAGGAGGCTGATCTAGAAAATGCCATTATGCTTTTACAGTGGCAGCTCGGCTTGTATCTGCCGAGAGCAGAGCAGAGCCTCTCTCCTGTATTTACCCCTCTATTTACCATGCCACCGTAATCCCCAGGTGATAGATAACGTGCAGGATGTGGTTTGCCATGGAAACAGAGCCCTGGTTCTTTACATTTTTAAAAAGATTAATATTTCTCAGCTTGGTTTCATTATTCTGATATTAAAAATCATCAGTTATGTGGCGTTTCACAGCCCTCCCAGGCCGTGACGTGCCCTCCTGGGCACCAGCTCTGCTGCAGGAGATGCCAGAGCCTCGGGGACAGCGCCTGGGCTGCGGGAGGGCACCTGGTGCACCTTGGCCACGGGGTCTGCTCTGCCTGGCCACACCCGGGTGTGACACTGTGAGTGACAGTGCTGAGGTGGGGAGGAGCTGCTGCAGCCCCGGGATGGCTGTGCCCGTCCTGCCCCTGCTCTGAGCCAGGCTGCAGCTGCAGGGAGCACCTCAGAGCCCCGTAAATGCCCCAGCACCTCACCCCTGGCCAAGGAGAGACACTGGACCTTAATGTTGTCCTGTGCCCCTGCTCTGAGCCAGGCTGCAGCTGCAGGGAGCATCTCAAAGCCCAATAAATGCCACAGCATCTCACCCCTGGCCAAGGAGAGACGCTGGATCTTACTGTTGTCCTCCATCTCCTTGAAAAGTACTGGAATTCCCAATGGACTGGGGACAGAGCTAAATTCCTTTATTCTATTGGAGGGCACGGGAGGATAAGTGGTGCTCCCTGCCAGGAACGCAGCAGGGATTTTCTTTCTTTTCTCTCACCAAGGGACTCCCCAAATGCCACCAGCGATGGAGGGGCAGGTGTGTCCCAGGTGGGCACTCAGACAGGTGTGACCCCTCTCCAAGGACCTGCCCAGGTTAAGGAGCATCCCTCATGCTGCAAATGCCTGGAAGTTTGGTTCCTTAAATGCAAAGAAATAAGAAAAACAGCTGTCTTTTAAACCTCATAAATCTGTACAGTAAAATGTTTGGGCAAAAGCGTATTTTATTGTTTTTGCTGTCAGAAACAAAGAATTAAGGGCCATGTGACTCAGTAATTGCCGTGGACTTTTTTTCTGACAAGAAACATTAAACTTAAAACTGTATTAAAATCATTTGACAATTTTTATGCTTTAACAGCTGAGAGTGAATAATGTTTTTTGCATATAAAACACTTTCTCTTGTCAGCCTATAAAACTGTCAGAAATAAATTCATCAAAAAAGATTATATAATTAAAAGTCACTACTTTTCTTTCTCTAGTTTAGTTGGAATTATTTGTTTGTCACTTTTTCAGGACTAAATTACGGCATTCAGAGACAACTTCCTTTGTTCAGGCTATTGTGAAATGTATGATTCTTACAAAAGGAGCCCAACTTTCTCCTCTAATGTATCAATTCAATATCACTTCTTAGAAAATACTTTCAGATAGTTCTGCGTCTGAAAAGCGATTTTGTTCTGCAGAGGAGCAGGACCAGTAATGGAAAGCTTCCACACGTAGAAATATTTTTTTTTATTATTGAGCTGCATATAATTGATGGAAAATTGCTGAATTAATTTTTTAGCAAAGTAAATCATTAGCACTTCAAATGGCAAATTCTCCCTTGCAGTGGGAGCCACAGAGGTGTTCAAAGCTAAAGGAGCAATATTGGTTTTTGTGTTGCAGGGGTCAGGAGAGGCTCCTGTGGCCCGGCTGGGGGGGTGATCTGGGGGGACCCCGGGTCAGTGGGGGAAGGGGTGTCCTGTGGGCACGGGGCTGTGCAGAGGGGAGCCCTCACAGGGCACCCCTGGCACTCACCCCACAGAGGGCACAGCGAGAACACCTTTACCTGCCACCAGCCCCTGCCAGCCTGGCACACCTGATCTCTTTTGGGAGAAGTGGGGGCAGCCCCTTCCTGCAGGAAGGAGTGCTTGGGCAGCCAGGCTCTGTAAAGGAGCTGTCTTGGCCCCTCATGATGAGAAACTGTGAGCCTGCCAGGGCTGGCTGGGTTTGGGGTGACTGGCTTTTCAAGGCTGGAGGCCAATAATGGTTTATTGATCTGTTGTTAAGTTATTGGAGCCTTAATGGAGGCAATAAACTAATGGTGCCCACTGCTGTCATGTGGCTGCATCAGCTGGAAGCCTCCCTGGCACGCAGAAGGAGGCTGGTGGTGGCCACCTCCGTGGTGACCCCAGGGCCAGGGAGCATTTTTGTCCTCAGGCAGCAAAGGTGCTGCTGTGAGAGGGAGCAGGAGGTTAAAGGGTGCTGAGCACTGCACAAGGCTGGGGTTTGCTGGCTTGGTGCTGTTTTCTGATCTGATAAATGATGAAATCCAGAACTGTTGTGAGTAATGATTTAATAAATGGAGGGGGGGTTCATGCTGGGATGCCCTGGGACTGCTGCTCCCCCAGTCTGGATAGATCCTGCCAGGAGCTGGGAGGCGAGGCTGGGCTGCTGAAGCGTTATCTCTGGGTATGGTAATTATTATTTGTGATTAATTCTGCCCATGCTGAAGAGCTGTGCAAGCCTTTTTCAGAGGGTTCATCTCCGTGTTTGCTCCTGCTGCTCGTGCCTAACGCGAGCTGACGTGCGCTGCTGTTGGAGGGAGCAACGGAGGTGCCGCTGCCACTGAGGCTCCTCCTGACAGCCTGCAGTGACCAGAAACGTCCTGGCACTCGGGGTCAGGGTGTGCTCGGGGTGCTGGGGCTGCAGCTGAGCTGTGGGCAGGGTTAACAAAGCCCGGCTTTCCTTCCCTCTTGCTCCTGCCCACCCAGCATGTGTGCCCTGGGCATCGCCAGGCTGGGCTGCCCCAGCAGCCTGAGAAACTGCCAGCCACAGCTCTAGAGCTCGGCCCAGGACCGCCAGCTTCCACCTTGCCACCTTCCATGATCAGCCAGGAAATCCTCTTGCTGGCAAGACATATTTATTTGTGAAAAGCTGGAAATACCTGGGAAGTTTGCTGGACCCTCAGTAGCTCCACAGTCATCATTTAAGCGAGTTCATGCTCCATTAAAACCAGTTATTTAATACAATAATCATTCAATTAAAAACCTCTTGAAGCGCCTGCCAAAGCCTATTTGTATCAATACAATATTTTAATTGTAAATAGCGAAGTATGGTCCTGCCAACTGTGATTGTCAAGGAAACGTTACCAAAACGAGTGCTCGATCTCAGGGGGGCTCTGGCAGGAGCTGGGAGCAGCAGCCCTGGACCAGGAGCACCCTTGGAGAGCCCCAGAGCAGCCCTTGGCAGGAAAGCTGGAACCCTGTGTGGGATCCCTGCTGCCATTCCACGCTCCTGGGCCCACGCCCTGCATTCTGCCTCCTTGCATAGGTGCCATCACATAAATATTCCAGTCACTATCGCTTACTGTCAGACCCAATTTAGAAAAGTACCTGTCTGTTACAAATATTTTATAGTACTTGAATATGCAATTTATGTAACATGCCCAGCAAAAGAAATCCATTATACAGTTTTGTCTGATTGAAATTCTGGCATCGTAACAGTAGGAAAAAATTAAATTATTCTAGAAAGTTGCAGTCCATTATGAAGACCTAACTGCTCCTCTCTGGAAAAGCTGCTGCTCCCTCAGTGGTGCCAGCACTGTGATACGAGCACTGCGTGCCTGGCTTCCTTCCCACACTGCCCAAGGAAAACTGGGCTTCCCTGAGCAGACAGGATTTTGTTCCTCCCCATGGCTGCTCCCCCAGCCTGGGGCTGGCTCTGCCCCAGCAGGAAAGTGGGGCTCACAGCACTGGGGTGCAGCTTGAGTGTCCCTGGAGCTGTCCCTGCCCTCTGCCCTTCCCACTGATCCTGGGTCTCAGCAGCCACTGGCTGGGGGCAGGTTCTGTGTCCTGTCTGGGGTTTGGATGGTCTGGGCCAGTTCCTTCTGCACTCTCAGAGGCAGAGGGACTTGTGCAGGGAGGAGGGGAGTCCCAGCAGGTTGGTCACCCCTGTCCTGGGTGTTGGGGACACCCGTGGGCCCCAGGGCAGGGCAGAGCTGCCCTCACTCCCAGGCTGAGCACCCTGCTGCCAGTTCTGCAGGGCAAGAGGAAGGACCTTATTCCTCTGCCACCCTTTCTGTATTCTAGGCAGCTGGAACTGGGGACAGCCCGTGGTTCTGCTACTCTGGCACCAGCTGCCATTGAATTCTCATTACTTGTGTCCCTGGTGTCGGGTTCATTTACATTTTGCAAAGTTGCCTCTCTTTTACCCTGCACTGATTAGGTCTGTCTGAGGTAAATTACCGAGTTCATTGATCTGAGCAGTTTTATTTCAGTTGGGGTGAAGCATGCCCAGTGAGTGGCCTTGGCAGCAGCCCCATGGCCACAGCCCCACTCTGAGCCCCACGGCCGGGGCCTGCAGCATCTCCTCAGCCATGAGCAGGGGCATTTGAAATTGATGTCCACTCCTGCAGGGAAACATGTCTTCAAGTGTGTTTGGGGAGGAAAAACCAGGTCAGACTAGAGCGGAGAGTATTTATTTCCTGCGGGACTTTGTGCGTTACTTGTGGTATATTTTATGGATAGAGCCGGCCCCATATGTCTTGGGGAAGGCATTTGGCTCAGCAATGTGTTAACAGTTAGTGTGCTAAGGAGCCCTTGTTTGGGTACTTTAGTTTTGACATTTAAATGCATTTTTCAAATACAGTGAGATGAATGTGATGTCACCGGGGAGTCGCGAAGGACTCTCAAGCATAAAAGCAGACGGTTGGGTTTTAATCTTTAACAGCACACTGGCCTCTTGTCCCTGAAGGTCCCTCAGCAGAAGCTGTGTTGGGCTTTAGGTACCCACAATATCAGGTTCTTTATCCACTTATGACACTCTGTGTGAAAGAAAAATGTGTGCAATGCAAAAGTGATATTTAATGCCAGTCAGACCTGATTTTGTTTGACCATGGGAAATCTGGAGGCTAAAGATCTTTGTGGGCTTTGGCAACAGGCACTGGGTCAGACACAGACGGGTCTGGACTCAATGTTCATTTTTATTGATGTATGGCTTCTGCAGATCGTGAGGGTTTTATGGTTTCACTCTGCAAAAATTAACTGTACAACAGGAGCACCCGAGGAGGAGAGCGGTGAGGAAAGAGCGAGCTGTGGTGGCAGTGCAGGATGGAGATGCTGTGCTGGGAACCACCAGGAATGGTGATCCTGTGCTGGGAACCACCAGGAATGGTTCTGGGGCAAGTGTTTCCCCTTTTGCACAACCCCAGAGCTGAGTGGTGCCCCAGGATAACCCCAGGGAGCCCTGGGCTCTCACTGCACACAGCAGCACCTCCATTCCAAGGAGACGGAATCTCCTCTGCACCCACACTCCTCCCACTTTGGAAACATCTGTGGAAACCCTGTGGTTTTCACAGGGTTTTATCTTTGGGGGAAGATTGCAGATAAACATGAACAAGCTTTTAATTATAAGATACTGATTGTTGGTTTGCACAGCAATATTTATTCAGTAAATTGCTAATTAATGCAAGGAAAGCTCCATGTGACATCAAATATTTGCTTCCGTTTACACGACAAAATTTTATTTTTCACAGTGATGACAGTAAATGAGATTTGTGAGGACAGACAGGATAAGGATTGAACCACAGAATTGTTCAGGTTGGAAAAGCCCTCTGAGAGGATCAAGTCCAACCCAAACCCAGTGCTGCCAAGGCCACCACTAACCCAAGTCCCCAAGTGCCACATCTACGTGTCTTTTATATCATTCCTGGCACAGTGGCTCCACCACTGCCCTGGGCAGCCTTTAGTAAATATCCAGGAGAAATTGCTAACAGAACTTGCTGTTAGAAGAGCCCTTTCCAACAGCTGCACTTGACAGTGAGAAAAGACACAAAGCAGCCCCAAAGTGTGTGAGAATTCCGTGTCAGCAGCACAGCCAGAAGTCACACAGGTTTATCTGACCTTGCTGAGGTGACCTGTAGCTGCCCTGCTGACGTGGAGTAATTTATAGACATAATGGAAAAGCTGGATTTACGCCCTGATCATAGGAGAGAAATGCTACTACATAAAATTGGAAGTACCTTTTGCAGTATATAGCTAAATCTTTAATTTTTATAGCAGCTAAGAGAAAAATAAGCTTGCATACTGTACACATGGCATAAACTGACTGTAAATCCTGGCCCTGTGGAGAGCCCCAGCAGGAAGCTGCAGATTCCCCCCTCCAGACTGCTGGCAGAGGTGCCAGAGCTGATGGCTCTTGACTTGAGTCAAAGCTGCAGCCACCAGCTTTCTCCTGGTTTTCCCTGCCCACACTAGAAATGAGGAAAAATGGGAAATGATCCCTTTCTTTGGGATCAGCCTGGCTAAGCAGGAGCCATTGGGTCTCTGAGGCTCTGCAGAGTGTTTGTGTCTCCCTTGTGTGGAATAAACTGCAAATGAAAATGTCCATTTTCAAACTAAGTCCAATTTAACCGTCAAAAGGAAATTAAACTTTTTTAGCTACATTTTAAAGCAGAAATTATTCACTAAGTTCAGGTCTTCCTGACCAATGTCAATCCCTCTGACTCATCAGTAAATTCCTTATTTGTTGAAGGAATTAGCTGAACAAATTTCCAGGCCATCTGGCTGGCTCCTCATCCTGGCTGCAGCCTGAGCCTGGCAGCAGGAAAAGATCCAACTGCTTTCAAGAGTCTTCAGGACTGGGGATTGGGCTGCAGTGGCTTGTGAGGGCTGTGTCAGATGTGAAACACTTCAAAAAAAAGAAAAAAAAAGAAAAAAAACTTTCAGATCCCAAAAGAGCTGCTGAGTGAGTGTGACAAATTGGATGAGGGAAGGGAAAAATGGAAATTAATTCAAAATCATGGTATATATTTCAAAGGTATTTGGGATATTTTCTTTTTTTCTTCTCTGCAGCTCTTCTTGGCTGTTGCAATAAGCAGCTGCCAGGCTCCGTCCCCAGGCCCCCAGTGCCACCACTGGTGCCACCCTCGGCAGGGATGGCACTGTCCCCGCTGTGCTGGGTGTGAACCAAACTGGTGCCCAGCCCTTGGCTCCAGGGAAGCACTTTCCAAGGAAATTCAAGAAACACTTGGAATGCCTCTGTCTATTAAAGAGTGACATTTAGTGTTGTACTTTGAAATATGTTTGAAGTACCACACAGCATAAAGGCCCTAAGGGGACCCATGAGCCAAATGAGATTTCCATGTCAGCACCAGTCACGACCTTTCCTTTACTGCATCTGCTTAAATACGGAAAACACGTCTGCGCTGTAAAGCCAAGTCAAAACAGGGATTCGGAGGAAAATAAAATATATACTTAGGGCTGCCCTCGGGGACCTTTTTAATGGTTTCATATAAAGCAATATTCTGTTTACAGTAAGGTATCTCTCAGCTGAACGCCCCCTGCGCTCGGCGGTGACTCCCGGGGACAGCAGGAGGGTCAGCAGGGTGGGCAGGGTGTCCCTGCAGTGCCACCCCGCAGTGGCACGGGCACCGTGCCTGGCCGCTGGCAGGAGGGCTGGAATGCCCCCGAGACTCACGGAAAACATCTGCAGACCCAGAGAGGGGAGCTGCCTGTGCCCACGCTGCTGCCCTGGGCTCCGGGGGTGGTTCGGGAGCAGCACGGCCCCGCAGCATCCTCGGGGCTCCTCCTGCCTCGGGGCCGCCTGCCACCCTCCTGTCCCTGCAGCAATTCCTGCTGCTCAGGTCCCTGCAGCAATTCCTGCTGCTCAGGTTAATGCCCAGAGAGGCGTTTTTGGGGACAGCCAGCCCTTCTGGGGCTGCCTTGGCCAGCCGTGAGGGCAGGGCAGCAGCGCGGGGCTCCCTCTCACCGACCAACGCAAACAAAGTGCTAATTGTGAAATGTTTGAGCTTGGTATCCATAAAATTACTTAGTAAGCGCTTTGCCTGAGGCACAAAAGACTGGCACAAAGTCTGTTCCAGGCCATTGAATTCCTGTCAAAAGCAATCCCCCTCCCATTAATTACCGGGTGACAGGTGCGGGCGCCCGGCCCATGGCACCGGCCGGGGCCGCTCCGTGATTAATGCCCCGGCCCGGGCCAGCCCAGCCCGGCGGCCCCAGCCCGGGTGGGAGCCCGGCAGGGCCGGGACCGGGGGAACAGAAGCCCGGGGTGCGGAGGCTCGGTCGGGAGGGTGTGAGCAGGGCAGGGCACGGCAGGAGCGGCAGGGACCCCTCAATTTCTGCGCTCAGAACTCCACAGGAGGCACAGAAAGAGCAGCCAGGTGTAGCAGCTCTTTCCACAGCCTCAGGGGTTCCCGCCGCCAGCCCCAGCATCAGGAATTCCAGCAGCTGCTGGAAATGCTGGTGGTGCCTCCCGAGCAAAAAGCGCTTTGGTGGAGCGACTCTTTGTCGAAAATCTTGCTGTGCATTACTCGCCATTGCCCGGTTCGGGAAAGAAGCCGAAGGCGAAGAGCGGTGAGGCCGCGTCCGGAGAGGGTGGCACAGGGGAAGGGCAGCCTGGCCGTGGGCACCGCCTGCCAGCAGCCCCTGCCCAGCCTCTGTGGGCAGCACAGCTCAGGGACGGCCACAGAGAAGCCTCAAATCAGACTTTTACATTCATCTTGATGAGTTTTATAACAAGCTGGTGCTCAAACATTCTTCCTTCCGTTCCCCAGGCTCTGCAGAAGTGTTGGGGTGCTAACAGGGAGCCCCAGCTGCGGGAAGAGGAGCGAGCAGGGAGGCTGGGAGCTGTCCGAGCTCCCAGAGCGTTCTCCCTGCACACACCAGGTGCACTCCCTGGACTTCACCCTCTCAGGAGCTGCCTGGAAAACCAGGGGTTTTACCGAGATGTTAAAACCAAAAATGCCCTGTTTGGGTGTGCCCCTCCTGCTAGTGATGCTTCCGTGCCCAAGTCCTGCCAATCTCTGCAATCCACCGATCTCCAGCCTCTCTGCAGAGATTCACAGCTGCTCTGAAACCAGCCAGGCAGAGGTGGGGATGTCGTGAAAGGTGATGAAATTCAGTAAATGATGCATTTAGCTATACAGAGTTTATACATCATGAATTATTTATTCGTTTATAAACACTCCAAACTTCACATGCATATTCTTCTGGTTGTTTAGTTTCTTGTAATTTATTGGTTCATTATTATTTAATATGCAAGTTATGTCATCCAAGAAGTTTTGGAAAAAAAACTATTTCCCACCTGCTTTGTTGATGCTGTTGGAAGAGCAGAAGGAGCAGAGGCTCCAGGTGGGTGCAGGCAGCCCGGGGCTCCTCTGGCTCTCTGCTGGGAGGGCACAGCACAGGCCTTGGCTTTTCCAAGAGCTCCTGTGCTGGCAGCCAGAGAACACGCTGGGGCAGGAGTGGCTGTGGTGAGGTTCATGTGTCTCCTTCTCCTGGTGTATCTTTGCCTTGTGTCTGCCTGGAAACGTCAGGAGAAACTCCGAATCATCTGGGCGTGAGCCAGGTGGCAAAGCCACCACAGTAAGGCAGGGCAGGCAGGTGGGGGGAGCAGGCTGAGCTCAGCCCCCGTGCCCCAGCCCAGGGTCCCTGGCAGCCCTGATGGGACAGGACTGTCCTGCCAGCACGGCTGAAGCCAAGTGGAAGGGAACTGGCACTGGCAATCCTTTCATGTGCCGTTAGTGAACAGCCATCAGAAGACACTGACACTAACTGTGGGCCTTTTAAGAGTGTAATGTATTAGCAACTTGTCTCCTTGAAAGCTAATGACAAATGCCTTGTTTAAAAGGAAGATCAAAACATCAAGAAAAATTAGATTAAATGGTTATGAAACTCCCAGTGGAGGACGCATTTCTCAGAAGTATTCCCTGTTGAACCTCGGAAATCTGTAATTATTTCCCCTGCTTACTGCATTAGGGCTGGGAGGTGTTTGCATTGCTCCAACAGATGTGTTTGCACTCAGGTGCAGCACAGCGAGTCCCGGCCTGGGCACCTGGCCCTGGCAGGGTGCTGGGGGAGCAGGGACAGGGACACACGAGAGGGTGGCAGCCACGTGTGGGACAGGGCAGGAGCAGCACACACCGTGGCACTCCGGGAGCAGCAGAGCTAGGAAAGGGTTTCCAATAAATACTGAATTGAAGGTGGCAAGGACCCATTTGGCTGGGGCTGTCTGGATTTGCTGAGGTTCAGCCTGCTCACATGCAGGGCTGCCCAGATTTCTGGTGGCCATGGTGCAGCCTGTGAATCCACAGCAGCATTTTTAGCTTTTTTTCTGGGCAGAAAGGTGCCCAGGGCTTGTGAAGCCTTTATTTCAAAGCAGGAAGAGCATGAGCAAAGTTTGCCAGAATTTCCCCTTTGCTAGAGCAAAGACAATTGAAATGGTACATTCCAACTCTCATGCAAAGAACGCAATTTACATGTTTTTAATGAGTTTCCCTATTAACACATGGACATCAGACCTCACTGACAGCAGTGTGCAATTACGAGTTCCTGACCAAACTGTGAGGGACTGACCATTCATCTTTCCAGTTACCAATTATTTTAATATCTAAGTAAATTAATGTTTTCCTTCTAATTTTTGCTGAAATAAGATTTGTAGTTTTTTGCTGCAAGGGACTGCTGTAACCATGTGTTTGAGCACTGAGCCCCTGCACAGAAGTTTGGTGGTGAAGTGGGATGAGGGTCTGTCTTGTCGAGCACTGCTGGTCTGCTCTGGGATGGAGAGCTCTGCACTGGCTGCTGTGTTTGTAATCAAAGGCAGCTGAATTAGGCTCTTTCTCTCCTATTTCTATGTACCAGTTTGAAGAGCTCAGATGAGAAGTGTTGCATTACACCAGCACCAATAAGTCACACTATCTGTGTTGTGACACACAGAATGTTATTAATTGTCAATCACAAACCACCAGGCTTGTCAAGATGTTCTCTTCTGAACAGGCTGCTTTAGACCTGAAGTGATTTTTAATCAAATGTTAATAACACAGCATCTGTCAGTGGACCATTGGCATCATACAATAATAAAAAGTTAACATATGACATGGCAAAGTCTAATGTTTTCATTTTTACTTCTTTCCAATTATCTGTGGAATTTCTGCCAGAGTGAGAAGTGTGCTGACATTATTACATGCAAAACACATTGCTGAAAGATGAACAAGTCTATTAGAGCCTGTGCTCCCCAAAGCACCTTCCCTCCCTGCTCCCAGGGCCGGCTGCCAGAGCCTGGTGCCCGGGCAGGGCGTGCCAGCCGCGTGGAGGGCTCCCTGCGAGCCCGGGACACGACACCTGCGAGCCTGGGACATGCCACCTGCGAGCCTGGGACACGCCACCTGCGAGCCACCACGCCACCTCCTGCCACCTGCGAGCCACCTCCCGCCACCTGCGAGCCACCTCCCGCCACCTGCGAGCCTGGGAC
>VWZP01005797.1:30902-50902 GCA_013396995.1 Dicaeum eximium
GCCACCTCCCGCCACCTGCGAGCCTGGGACGCGCGGCCACGGGTCCCTCCCGGCTCTGGCAGCCCCAGCCAGCGCGCAGGGAGCCCAGCAGGGCTCTCCGTGCCCACAGAGCCCAGGGTTCGGGCAAACACGTGGGCTGTGTCCACCCCGACCCGCACAGAGCGAGCAGGAGTGCGGCAGGACGGGTCCATCCCTGTCCTACCCTCACCTGTCCGGGCAGGGCGTTAGTGCCGCACACCTCAGCCGGGCTGGGATGTGTCAAACACCGGCAAAGCACCAGGGATTGCTGCTCTCCTCAGCACCCTGCCCCGTGCCTGGGAGCACCGAGCCCGCGGGACGCTTTGGCTGCAGAAAGTTTGGGGGAAAATGCCACTGAGCAGGACTGGGGCGGAGGGGGAGGAGAGAGCCCTGGCTGCAGAAAGTTTTGGGGGAAAATGCCCCTGAGCAGGACGTGGGGGAAGGAGGGAGCCCTGGCTGCAGGGCTGGGAGCTCCTGGCTGCTCACAGAGCCTGGCGGCTGCCAGAGAGCCAGAGAGGGGCTGCCAGGGCTGGGCCAGCCCTCACTGGCCGCAGGCACATCTTTGCGGGCCACGCGGAGTTGCAGAAGCTTTGAAAGCTTAACAAGAGAGCTCGGTGCAGCAGGAGCGTGATTGTTATTAATGGTTTGTGTTACAGGATAAGCGGTGCATAACAGATCTGCTGCAATATCAAGTATTCCATCAGAAATTCATCATTTTGAGGACTTTGTCAAAAGTAGGCTGTGTATGCAGTGTATACAAATCTGCAGGAGCATAAAGCGATATGGAAGTTCCAAGCACCTGTATATTTAAAATACACTCAATTTCCTTTCCTAAATGCATTGTTTTCACTTGAATACTTCATAGCATTCAATGGATTGCAGTTGCTTTGTCTATAGATTCAATTTGTGTCTCCGGACAGAGTTTGAATGGATTTATTATATTGAAATGCAATTTTGCAGACATAACCTTATATCTGACCCGTCATTACTTATAATGCTAAACTTTGATATGTTAATTCTGCCTTATGTTTTTATATATTTTACGACACTTGGTTTAAACATTTTTAATCTACATATTGGTTTATGTCCACCTAAATTATTGTTGCTTCCGGGGACAATGCGCACACAAGATCTGGCAATTCATTATGCTGGCCCCGCTTAAATGAATTTCAAAAATTTAATAAAGTTCTCCCCCTCCTTCCATTGTGTTCAAAAGCTCCAGCACAAACACCAGTCCAGCGTTATCAAATCACAGAAGAGGAATAAGGTTAACCTCGAGCAGCCCAGCCATGCTGCAGACCCCGAGAAATGTCGCCTCTGATTAACGCTGCTCTCTAAAGCTCCGCGCGTCCCTCCCCTGCTGCCGCCAGCGAAAGCGATCCGCTCCGGGCCGGAGCTGTCACCGGGCACCCCGGCTGCCACCGGAGGGACAGCGACACTCACGGGCACCGGGGCGGCCCCGCCGGCAGCGGCGGTGGCCGAGCAGCGGAGGGAGGATGGTCAGGAAGGGTGCTCAGGGAGGATGGTCAGGGGGGATGCTCGGGGGGATGGTCAGGGAGGATGGTCCGGGAGGATGCTCAGGGAGGATGCTCAGGGGGGATACTCAGGGGGGATGGTCAGGGAGGATGGTCCGGGAGGATGCTCAGGGAGGATGCTCAGGGGGGATACTCAGGGAGAATGCCACAGCTGCCAGCCAGGGCCACCCCTCGGCCCTTCCAGCCCCAGACTCAGCCGTGCTGGAAGGGGCAGCGCCCCAGGGTGGCCCTCGGCAGGGACAGCGGCACAGCCCGGAGCCCTTCCCCGCCCCAGCTGCGCCCGGCCCTGCCCAGCATGTCCCTCCATCCCCTGGCCTTTTCCCTGCCACAATGTCATGAATTTTTCATCCTTGATGAACTTCAAAGTCTTTTAATGACTCTTCATGAAAAAACAGAGGGGCCAAAAGTTGAGCAAAGGGAGATGATTAAAGGACCTTATTAAAAGCAACCTTGTAGAATTCTCCACATGAAAGAGAGCGCCATTATGAGGGCTTATCCTTATAAATGACACTTCGCTTTTGCGAACATGCCGAAACCTGATTAGAGTGACAAGCACTGAGTGATACTGCAAACCTGTTAATAACATGAAAATTAGAAGAGGCTCATGCAAAGAAGGGAGATTAATTTAGCCCGAGTACATCTCGCGCAAATTGCAAAGTTGTGAATATGTTCTCAGATAATGAGCCTTCGCAGTCATCAGCTCACTTGTCATTTTCTGTAATTAATGTTAAGGAAGACTCCTTCCTGATGGTTCGTATTACTCATATACCAAGAAAATTTCTTCAGAGAAATAATTTACATTTATTATCATCGGTCTGTTTGTGTGGTTTATTTCGCTGCGGAGTAATTTATTGCAGCACCGTTTCACTTGCCTTGATTAGTCGCTCGTCAGCCTGAAATGTAATTTTTTTTTCCTGATGGCAACGTCTGAAAATTGACAGTGGTGCAATACTCTTTTTAATCTGAGGATGTGTTTTCTTAACTTGAATAAACTTTTGGGCTGGAAGTTGAATCTACTTCACAAGTTGAATTACTGTTGGAAACTCAAAGGGTTTTGCTGTCCTGCGTCCCCAGGCTGCACACTGGACTCACCACCTCTGCTCTGGGTGCTTGGCTATGTGGACATACTATAACAAAGTACTTTGCTCCAAGAACGAGCTTGTCATGGGTCTGAAGAATTGTTTTCCCTGCATTTCAAATTTATTTTTTTATTTCTTTTATTATGAACTTCTTTTTTTTTCCTCATCTGAAGAAAAAGAGCAGTTTAGTTGTCTGACAGAAGCAGCAGTTAAATTTTGCACGTCCTCTTGACCTGCCTCAGCAGTTCCCCTTTGGCAGCAGCCACTTCTACATCTGAGCAGTAAAACTGGGAACCCTTTTTCCTCCCAAACATTGCAAACACAGAAGCACTTAAAGTGAATTACTGACCTCTGAGCTGCAAATGAACCAAACGTTACTGATTAGCGTTTTTAGGCAGAGATAATGATTTTTTTTATTGGAGGCCTTCATTCCCAACAAGCTTCACGGAACACTCTGTAGGCAGCGACTGCCTGTGCCAGTTAATGGTAATCCATATTTATAAAACTATAGTCCATCAAAGTAGGATGAATATTTTAAAAGCCATGGACAAATCAAATTGTCTTTGTCAAATTGCACGCTCTCCACATCAAATGTATTTTATGATCCTTCCTTGTGCGTGAGCCAATGGGATCCCTGCACCAGCTGAAAGCCGCCTGCCTAATTTTTGCTTCTGTAAACAGACAAGTCTCTGCTGTTTTAAAGAACTCAATGAGCTGTGGAGATTGACATTTAAGCCATAAAATTGTACTTTATTTGATGAAGTTAACAAATAATGTATGAAGTAGATTTATTTGATGTCTCTGTGAGTACTAGTTGGTTCATCCTGATAGGAACAAACTGACTCTTTTTGAAGGGTTTTAAAGTTGTGGGCAGCACCCTGGGGAGGGGAGCCTGGGCTGCCTGGGAGGATCACCCAGAGAAGGATGAGCCACGGGGCCCTGGTGCTGGCAGAGCTGTGCCATGCAGTACCACAGGAACAACCCAGGCAGGGTCCCCACAGAGGGGTCTGGCCCCGCTCCTCAGCAGCAGCTCAGGGGTGTCCCTGGTCTTTTGCCAGAGAACCATTCCAGGCAGGAAGGCCAGGCATGGTGCAATGTGGGACATAACCTGCCCTTATGTCTTTTGAATCCCAATGAATCATGAACATTAAAAACCTTTGAAACATTCTGAGAAGCATTTGTAAAGCACTGCACTTTGCTGACAGCAGCGTGCCGAGTGCCCACGCGGCTCTGTGGGGTGCGGTGTCCCCTCTGCCAACACAGACACGGATCTTTGGGGGGGTGCCAGCAGGGGAGAGCTGGGGAGGTCGGTCCCCAGCCCACTGCCTCAATCTGCATTAGAGCAGCAACGCCAGGAGCAGCCACAAATCCTGCTGCAGGCAGAGGTGAGTGCTGAGCCAGGGTCACAAATCACGGAGGGAGCAGCGAGGTAAAGCAGGAGCGCGCGAGGGGCAGCGCGGTGATGAGATCCTGGAAGTGATCGTATTGGAAATGTCATCCCAGGAAATAAAATGCTGGCACCGAGGCAGGCCTCACCTCTTCTGTCTGAATTTAACAGCAAAAAGTTTTGCCGCATCTATCTTGTGATGTCAGAGAGACAGGCTGATAGTGTGGAGACAGCTGAGACAGCATGAGGGTTAGCAGACAAATAAATTTGAGAATCATCTGCATAGAAATGGAAAGCTACTCCACGCTGATGAATAATATAACCCAGTGGCAGCATATAAACACAAAATAACAACGGGCCCAATATAGAGCCCTGGGGAACCTTGGAAACAACTTCACTAATGGAAGATGAAAAATCACCCATCGAAACAAAATGCTGTCTATTTGATAAATAAGATTTGAACCGACTGAGAGCAGCGTCAGATAAGCCAAGTGAGCTGCTCACATGAGGATCCGAGGGGATACCTTGAGCAGCAGCATCAAGTGACAAAGACCAGACAGTGTGAGAACAGATCCCAAATGAGGGCTAAAATATGAGTCTTTTGGGTCCATCTTGTTGGACCAGGCTGTCCCAGCTGGGCTTGGCTGCTTCCCACCCAGCCAGCCTTGCCAGGTGACATAAAGGGAGCCTGGAGTGGGCTGCACCAGAGCGGCCCCAGCACCAGGAGCCAGAGCCCCTCTGCCCAGGTGGCCCAACTGCTGTGGGCATGGGGATCTCCCCTGCTGCTCCCAGGGAGCCCCCTGACCATGGAGCACTGCTGGACTTGCAGGAGTGGCAGAGGGAGAGTGTCCAGGAGGGCCCTGGAGCACGGCCAGCCCGTCCTGCCCCGGCAGCCAGCGGGAGCTCCCTGTGTCCAGGTGCCCCTCAACAGCCTGGCCACTCCTGGGGGGCACCTAAAAATGTGCTGCTGATCAGGAACCTCCCTGTGCTCCTTTGTCTTTTGAATTTGCAATTGCTCTCTCCAATTTTGTGTCAGCACAAAATAATACGAAACACAGGTGGGAGCCCTCGAACTGCAAAAGCAGCGAGTGAAATGCTCTGGGAAGCCTCGGCAGGCAGCGACGCAGAGGATGTCACTGCACGCCTGCAGCATTCTGGGGAACCACGGAGAGAAGAGAGGATGAGTCACCCCCAGCTCCCACGGTGTTCCTGCTGCTGGGGAGGCTCTGACAGCTCTCAGCTTCCTGGTGCTGCCCCACTCGCCACCTCTGCTCCAGCAGTTCATGCCTGTCATGACTTTGGGGCTGCTTTTAGTGTTTGCTATAAAAAATGAGAGTTGCAAATTTAAAGAAGAAAGAAGTATCTGAATGAATCCAGCCCTTGGGTTCTCCGCTGCATCCCCAGCCCAGAGAAGTGGACTGTGTACAAACATGTACATTGTTTGGAAATATATTAATAATTCTGTCATCTGCACTAACACTGGCCATTGGTTTTTAACAAATTGGCACCTTCTTAGCTGAAAGAAATCTTTATTAGTTTTCATTTTGATGGCTTTTCCTGGAATAACTATAAATTATGTTTATTTCACATAATTCCTCCTGTCAGTAGTTATAAATAACGGTTTCATATGGAGATTGTGATTCTGGCCTGTCTATGTGTGCACCTTAAACCCAGCATGGCAGCAGAGAGGGGCAATGGATTGCCCAAGTTTCCATTGATGCACCTTTCTAATGTAAAGAGTCACTAAAAATGTACTTGTCTCAGCCACCCTATCTTGGCTTTTACCAGTTTAAGTGCCAACAGCTCTATTGTATCAGTCCCTTTCATGCAGCATTTTTCATGCAGCATGTCTCCCGGCACTTTACAGGGCAATTAATTACCTGGAGGAGAGCGAGGGGATGCGGCGGCGGCGGCCATTCCGCAGCGGCGGCGCTCCCCACCTTGCACGGCTGTCACCTCATGGGGACAGCGGAGCGGGTGGGACAAGGGCTGGCGTGGCTGCTCTGTGCCACTGCTCCTGCCAGGAAAGGTGTCCCAGGGAGAGCGGGGGGCTCAGCACTGGGGCTGGGGGGCTGCAGGGCCTCACTGAGGAGATGCTGCCTGCTGCCGGGGCTCAGAGTCCTCCTTCTGGGGGGAAATCCTGATGGCTCCCATGTTTTTTTCTCAAAATCAGAACAGAGCAAAACATTTCTAAACCTGCCCATACAATGGGAGCAGTGCTTTGCTTTTGCTGAATGCTGAAACTCCTCCATTTCCCGTTTGGAAATTGGGTCCCCCCAGTTCTTTCCAGTGTCCTCTTTTGCAACCCCAGGACACAGAGCTGTGTAACAGGCCCCCAGTCAATATCAGCATCACTCACATCTTAAAACATTGGAAGAGTTTCTTGTGATTTTTGTCCATATGTTTTCATTACAGTTGACTGGATAATTCATAACAAATTGTTTAGACAACACAATTCATCTGGTTTCTTCCCCCACCACATCTCCTGTCTACCAGTCAGCAATGTGATCCTTCATTCTTTTTTTTTTTTTTAACTCCTGGATTTATCCAGAAAATCATTCTCTCTGAACCAGAACTGTCATGGTCCTGATGATCAGGACAAAGGCTAAACTCTCTTTTATTTACTAGCTGACTAGTTGTTACAGGTGGACTTACTTTTGGGCACATCCTGACCCAATGAACAGACTGTGTCTCTGAAGCTGGGTCTTTCAGACCTCTCCCTTCAGGCTTCACTTTTTAGGACTAAAAATGGCATTTTTGCAAAGCGAAACACTAGTCCAAATTTAATTTTGTTGTTGTTGTTGTTGTTGTTGGAAGGAAGTGCGGAAGTGCAGGAGGGAGGGNGGCCTCCCTGTTGGCCGCTGACAGCTGAGTATGTGGGCTCAGCACGCAGCAGCATTTCCTGATCCCTCTCCGAAGCACCAGCTGTTGTTTCATCTATCTTTGTGGCCGGCAATCTGCTCCATGGATTGATAGATACCGTCCTTCTAAAAATAGCAACAGCAGATTTCAACCTGCCCATGGAAGGAAAATGGTGCAGGAAATAGAAGTGTTCCACCTGGGGGCCAGGCAGGCGGCCAAGTTCAGCACCCTGAGCACAACCAGCCCGTCACCCCGCTGGCAGAGCAGCCTCGGGGTGCCCTTATTTGCTGGGAGTTCACTGGGACACTTGTCTGATCCAGAAGTGCCCAGCTCCAGCCCCTGCCCTGTGGCTGCCTGGAGCTGCCAGCCCTGCCACCACCGCCACCACTGTCACTGCTGCCACCACCACCACCGCTGTGGCTGCGCCGTCAGGGCTGCTTCTGCAGCAGAAAGCAGAGGTGGAAACGGCTCCAGAGGCTGGAAAGCTGTCACTGTTGGGCTTGTGCATTGTTCCCTGGCACGTGCACCAGCCTGGCTTTTCGTGACTGTTGGAGCAGAGGGAAATGTGAGAGGGATGCTCCCAGGAGCGGTCTGGGGACCTGCTGTCCCTCGCCTGTGGCACGTTACCCACTCCTCTCCCAACGTGGGTGCTCAGCAGCTGGCACAGCCTGTGCCAGAGGGACCCAGGCCTGCCCTGCACAGGCTGCCAGGCACCCTGAGCCACCCTTGTGCCCCTGCAAGCACCAGTGCTCCTAGGACAGGCTCCTGTGGCTGCCGTGGTGTCCCCGACTGAAATGGGGTCCCTGACTGATCCGCTCTCCCCAGCCCCACCTGCAGAACTCTGCAGTGGGTGGAAAACAAAGGGATCCTGCACTTGGAGCCATATGGATCACATGTATATCTGATACACAATAAACAACACATCTTTCAGTCTGGGTCTGTTTGAAACCTTCCGACATATGTTCTGCTAACAGTTTAACAAATTGATTGCTAATGTTATCCTGCTCGGAAATCTGGCAGAATGTGCAGGAGAGCAAAAAACCAAAACAAAAGCATTCCTACCTCAACAGAAATTCACAAGAAAAGCTATTAGAAAAGGCTTCAGGATGCCTGACAGGAGAGAATTTCATGCCAATTTGTGTGCTCGTTGGAAAAATCATTTATTAAAAAGAAGATATACCTTCATGTTAGTGAGATGAGGGTGTAAAACTGAGCTGGGTCTCCCACTGCTTCAGCTCTATAACTCAAGTTATATTCATCAGAGGCATATATTTAAATCATAGCTTACTTTGCTTTGTGTTCTGAAATTTATTAGCCTACTACTTAAATGTTTTATTCATTAGGCCATGTAAATAATGCATGGTTGTTTCCATGGCAATTTAACCCCTTCTCTCCGGGCCGCCTGCAGATCCCTCTCTCGTTTTCTGCTTAATTGCCACCATCAGATTTGCCATTTTCTCCATGTTGAGGCCATGGCCATTTTTCTCCCTTTTGTGGCAAATTCATTAGGAGGAAACTTTTCCACTAACAAATAAGATGTGTTCAGGCATGAAGAGGAAGGGGAAGGCACTGCTTGCAGGTCCTTCAGCAGAATTTGGGCATAGCTAATGATGCCAGAATCTGCTCTTCGCAGACCCACACAAGGAGGAAGAGCTTCAAGTGCCTGTTCCTGTGTCCTTTGGCTTTCCTGGCCCTGTAACCTGCTCATTGCTGTAACCTGTCCTCTGGAACCTCTTACACGAAGCAGGGCAGCCTCTTTGCTCTGCAATGATAAAGCTCCCTGCAGTTGTCTCTGGAGTGGTGCACTTGCAGTTACACAGAGCTCTTTATAGGCAGCACTAACAGGCTGAGATAATTTACACTGGCAATATGCTTGGAGCCCGTTCTTCCCCCTTTCCTCTGCCTTTTCCCACCCAGGCTGTCCCCATGAAGTCCCTCCTGTGGCAGGGATGCAGCAGCCCTCGCCTGCCTGCCAGCCCCACGGCACAGCAGGCACCCCACAGGCCCTGCCCAAGGAGCGAGTGTCACCTGCCTGGCAGTAGCCTGAGCTGCCCAAGGAACCAGTGTCACCTGCCTCCAGCCTTTTGTCTGAGCCATGTCCTGCAGGTGACCAAGCAGGGAGGTTTGTGAGCAGTTCAGAAGCAGGAGCAGAATTTAAACTCATCCACGTGTCACTGGCCACAGTCTGAAACCAGAGAGGTGCAATCTGGTCAGGACAAGCACAGAGTAGTTCTGTGTGGGAGAGAAAACCTCACACACAATGCAGAGCAGGGATTACTGCTTGAGTAAGCAGAAGCTGGGGAGGATCCCGGGCCTGCAATAACCACGGCATCTGTCAGGAATGTGATGCTCTGGTAAAACACAGGGAAAATGTATCCCACATTTGTAGCCTGAGAGAAAATTCAACTTTGGTCTTTCCAGGAACATCCTCAGCTTTCCCTTTTAAGTGAACAGGAAATGGGAAAGAATCCAGACGCAAGAGAAATTCAGCAGGGTCAGAAAATGCGGTGCATGATAATGGAAGCTGGTGGGGCTGGAATTACTTATTGTGGAGCAGAGGAGCTCTGGCCATTAAAGTCTTTGAGGACACAGAAGTTTGGGGAAAAAGGATGGTTGTCCTTTTTTTTCTCAAATAACACAGAAATATTGTGCTGTCCTTGCAGGAAGGAAAACCTGGGTGAGATAAGGCAGCAACTCCCAAACCATAAGCAGGTTATAATCTAGAGGAATTCCACAGGCTGTGGAGGGTCACTGAGGGGTTTTACTCACTGGGTAGAGAAACAGCTACAAGGAATCTGTGACCTTGCCTGACTGCAGAGAGACAGATTAGGTGAGGTCTGTTCCATGCCTACATGTCTGTAATTCTTTGCATTAAAATGCTAACGAATGCCCCAGCTCAGGGACACAGCTCCTTCATGTCCTACAAACATGAAGTGCAGGAAACAGAGGCCTTCCAGCCCAGCAGCTTGGCCAGGGAGCACAGGATAATCACAGGCAGCTCTGGCATCCATGCTGGAGCTACAGCAGGAAAAGGATTCGGTCCCATTGTTTCAGACCTGATTAGGTTTATTTTCAAAACATTTCTACCAGAATCTTCTCCATATGAAATACAGCAGGAACCAGGTAAAGGTTAGGAGAGAGAAATCATTGAGCTCCACAGGTCTGAATAGCCGAGATCAATCACCCTGAGCCATGGAGATGAGATTTGGGACAACACATCCGTACAGGCCTTCAGAGGCCTGTAGATCTGCCCAGCCGTGCTCCCGTCCATGATGGATGGTAGAAGAGATCCGCTTTTCCTCAGAATTGCCTTTGCCTTAATTCACTCTCGGCATGGAAGGAGAGAAACAAAGGCTGAACAATCAGATTTCCCATTTAGCACCTGGCTGCTCCACGGCCGAGCTCGGCAGGCTCTGCTCGGGCAGGGCTGGGGCTGCGGGACCTGCACCGGTGCTGGCCCGGCTCTCTGGGCTCTGCTGGCCCAGCCTCTGCCAGCCCGGCTCTCTGGCCTCTGCTGGCCCAGGTCTCTGGGCTCTCTGGGCTCTGCCGGCCTGGGCTCTGCTGGCCCGGCTCTCTGGCCTCTGCTGGCCCGGCTCTCTGGGCTCTCTGGGCTGTTCTGGCCCAGCTCTCTGGGCTGTTCTGGCCCGGCTCTCTGGGCTCTCTGGGCTGTTCTGGCCCAGCTCTCTGGGCTGTTCTGGCCCGGCTCTCTGGGCTGCACTGGCCTGGCTCTCTGGGCTCTGCTCTCTGGGCTCTCTGGGCTCTTCTGGCCCGGCTGTCTGGGCTCTCTGGGCTCTTCTGGCCCAGCTCTCTGGGCTGCGCTGGCCCGGCTCTGTGGGCTCTTCTGGCCCGGCTCTCTGGGCTCTTCTGGCCCGGCTCTCTGGGCTCTCTGGGCTCTTCTGGCCCGGCTCTCTGGGCTCTCTGGGCTCTTCTGGCCCGGCTCTCTGGGCTGCACTGGCCCGGCTCTCTGGGCTGCGCTGGCCCGGCTCTGGGCTCTGCCAGCCCAGCCTCTGCCAGCCCACCTCTGCATGGCCCCACACCACCTCCCTGAGGCACCAAGGGCCCTCCCTCTCCTCCACCATCGCAGGGTTTCCTCCCTCACAGCTTCAGGAGGAGCTCACCTTGCCACCCCTCGCCGTGCTCACAGCGGTCACCAGGCTGGTGGGTGGCTCCCTGCCCCAGAGCTTGCTTTCTTCTAATGCAGCCTGCTCAAAACCTCATCTATCTCTGTCTCTGCTTCCCTCCCGATGCTGCTGAGTTTTGCTGCTCTTCCACAAGCTTCGTCCCACCACCAGCAAGGCCCTGCAGTGCCTCTGTGCGGGGATCTGGCCCCAGGGGTGAGAGGAACCCTCGGTGTCCTCCCAGAGGGATGTTGGGCTGTCACTCCACGGGAGGGAGGCGAGCTGTGTGTCATCACAAAGCCTGGCAAGTTCATTGATCTTCCTGAGAACATCAATCTGTCTTTCTAATACCACAATCAGGTGTCTCGCAGAACAATTTGCTGAGTGACAACAGTCACAAAAAGGTGTTCGCTTCCCTGCGGCTCCAGCAGCCAGGAATGCCCTCAGGGCTCAGGACCCTCCTGCTCAGAGAGCAAAGGTTCAACACTGGGGGAGTTAAACACGGGCTTCTGCTCTGTGTCGGAGGGATTGTGACAGGCAGCACCAGCGGAGAGGACACACGGTGACAATAGCCAACGTCACCTGCGAGAGCGCGAGGGCCCCGCTGCCACTCGTGTGGCCGTGTCCCACGCACGAGTGCTCGCAATGCTGGCCCTCTGCCAGCCTTCCACGGAACGTGGTAGGCTAAATACAGCTCAGGAGAAGTGCCAGCCGAGTTTATTACACCGCACGTCTGCTCCTGCAGTCTGTCATTTACATCTCACCCACCATTCTCCATGGCAGCAAGCGTGCATTACATTTGCAGGACACAACAAACGCAGCGATGCCAGGCTGCCGAGGCTGCTATTAGCCGGAGAGCTCCAGCAGCACACAGAGCAATTCACGGCATCCAAATGGATGTATTTTATTAACGAGGCCGCGCTGATTGCCCGTTAAGTAGCTCTGTGTTAATGGCCCACTGCAGATGCCCTTCTCGGAGCCACGCTGCACATCCACAGCTGCTCCGCCGAGCTCCGGCACCCGAGTCACCGTGTCCCGGCTCTCGCACCTGCCTCGGGACACAAGCCATCACCCCTCCTCTCTCACCCACGCCTTAGGGCCGCTGTGGTGCTCCCCAAGCAGGGCTGAGCCTTGGCACCCTGGGGTCTGTCGGGGAGCATGGTTTGTGTCCTGCTCTGTGCCGTGCTGGCACCATGGAATCACTGTCACAGAGCCCGTTCAGTGCTCCTCAGGGGAGCTGCAGCCCAGCGACTCCGGGCTGGCTCTGAAAGGACTCTGAAAGCGCTGTGTCCCTCCAGCAGTGTCACCCTGTGCTGCCAGGACGGTCCCCAGCCGGGCCATGTCCCTCACGGGGACGCTTGGAACAGGATTTCCACCCTCTCCATCGTGCCCAAGCCAGGCAGAGGCAGGTTTTCATCTACAGGCGAGTGCCCTGGGGAGCAACTCACTGCCGAACAGTTCTTAAAGGGATTTGAAAAACAAGCAGCCACGTGAAGGGTTAACAGTTTATTATATTTTTTTCTGAGTGATTTTATCACTGTCGTTAGAACATTCATTGAACTAAGTGAGAAATCCATCAAGACGTGACAGCAATGTGCAGACTAATGGCTGTTAGATGGTAATAATTTTTAATATGATTTTTATTTCACTTAATTTCATATGTGCTTGACAAAAGGTCCCGTGTCACTAGGGAGCTGTGTGAAACTGGGAATACGCTGATGTGAAGGTCTATTAAACCAAGTGTTTGAAGTATTTTTAAGTCCCAACTTCAGAATTCCAGAGAAAACTCCAGCATTTCAAACCTTTTTTGGCAAGAAGTCAATGAGGCAGCAGGAGGAGGCTGCGTGCCAGCTCCACGGGGCGGCTCAGCCGTCTGCATGCGCTGTGTGCTTCTCAGCTCGGGCTCCTTTCCTCGGGCTCCTCCCAAGTGCCCAGGGCAAGGCCCTGCTGAGCCCGCTGGCTCCTCTCACCTGGACCTCAGCAGGGTTTGTTTGGGGTTGGTGTGGGACAGGAGCAGCCCGAGGAAGGAAGAGTCCCCAAACCCTGGAGGCAGCTTTGCCCATGATCACCTTGTGCCCCTTGTGCTGCAGCAAGTTGTGGAGCAAGTTTGTAAAGAAATATGTGATTGACTGCTGACAGGCACCACTGCTAACTAATAATTAATATTAATTCCAATAAATCCTGTCAACAGAAACAGAAACAGAAATAGAAATAGAAAAAATAGAAATAGAAATAGAAATAGAAATAGAAATAGAAATAGAAATAGAAATAGAAATAGAAATAGAAATAGAAATAGAAATAGAAATAGAAATAGAAATAGAAATAGAAATAGAAATAGAAATAGAAATAGCCTTTCCTAATAGAAATAGAAATAGAAATAGAAATAGAAATAGAAATAGCCTTTCCTGAAGTGTCATCCTCTACAGCTGCAGATGAGGTCCAACCCCAGTCTCTCCCAGCTATAACCCCCAGAGCAGAACCATGGCTTCTGTTTCATGTCTCCATGGGTCTTTACCTGGTCCATCTCAAAGGTGAGGAATTTGGAGTAATCACTGATCTCCTTCTCTAGACAAAGTGGTTTTTTTTTTGTTGTTGTTTTCTAGTGAATATGGAGCTGGACTTTGCTTTTGGGCATTTAATGCTGCCACATGGTAAAATCAGAATGTCCTTGGGCAGCTGACAGCAAAGCCACCTCTGGGAGAGGGAAGGTGGGATGAAGAGCTTTCTAATGCACATCAGTGAATTTTCCCTTACCTGCAGCTTGGCAAGGCTCTTCTCCACGAGGAAACCTCAGAGAAGGCTCTAGTGCAGAAAGGAAAGAGCAAAATCAAAGGCTGTTGGGGCACAGATGGTGCCAGTGCCAGAAGAAAATGCAAACACTTAGGGTTTTTTATAAATATATATTTTTAAAATTGATTTGTGAAGGACTGAATCCCTCCTCCAAGCCTCTGAGCATTGAATCCTCAAAGGTTTTACCTTAATTCACTTTGGTACCTTGTTTTAACGTCTCTTTCAAGGATGAGCTGTGCCCTGGTGTCCCAGTGATGGCTCTCAGTGCAGCTGTGGGAGGCCCCTGGAGCCCTGGCAGCCTTGGGGAGCAGTGGACAGAGCCACTGGGGCTGGACTGGCCAGGGGACACGCAGGTGGGGAGCTCCCAGAGCCCTGAAAAGGCCAAGCCTGGTGTGTCAGAGCTCCAGAAGATCCCAATTCATCTGCTTTCCTCAACAGAATCCTGCCCCGGCTGCTGCAAATTTAGCAAATCCTCTCATCCATCATCTTAATCCTGGACTGGGATTCAAACCAGGGAGCCCAGACCCAGGAAGGCTTTCCCCAGAGATGATGTTATAATTAATGGTGGGAGACCTGTGAGCACCTCACAGGAGAGCAGAGCCTCTCAGTATTAATTGCAAGGACTCCAGAGTGTGGCTGTGCCTTTAACACAGAGGAAGGAAGGGTGATGTGTGCGTGTGCACGCGTGCTTGAGTATATAATATATAATATTTGCAGTAAGAGTCAAGTATGGAAGCTATACATTCCCCTGATAAATGGGAGGCTTAATAGAAAAGCCTGAGATAGAGAGATTTTACACAATCTGACACTGGTTTAAGGAAGCAATATCAACCATTGTTTAATGTAATAAAAAGCCAGAGGTGTAAGAAATGATGGTAATTCTATTGTAACTGAACTCGAAGATCCCTGTCAAATATGAGTGTGAATGTGGCAGTTATTTTAGGTGTGTTTGTAATCTTTGCAGGCGTTTTGTCAAGGAGGCACTGTGATATTAGTAAGAGTGCACAAAGGCTCGGCAATGGTGTCATGCACAATTAATGTCCCCAGGTAGCAACTCCATTAGTCTTATGAAGTGAGCTCACAAATGGGAATACTAATGGGGACGCGCCTTGGGGCATTTGCTGAGCTCACTGTGAGTTTATTTCATACCCTTTATGCTCAACACCAAATTTACCTAGCCTGGATTTAAAACGTGTCTCATTACACAGGCAGCATCCTTTTACTCCAGTGCTTCCCTTTTAACATGCAAGATTTGCAATTCTAATCATATCAAACCCTGACTACTCTTGCTAAAAGGGAAAAAAGGGGATAAATAAATGAAAAAAACAATCTTACAATAAAGACTGTCTGGGGTTTTAATCTTCCCTGACAGGTTTTTTCCCTATGTACATACAGTAGGGCATGTGCTGCTGTCTGGGGACTTGGAGCCGCAGGTGACACCGCCAGGGGTGCCAGGCTGGGGTGCAGGACGGGGTCCCATGGCCGGGGTGCAGGTGGCAGCAGCCAGGGAGGTGCAGGGACAGTCCCTGCGTCACCCCAGCTCTGTGCTGCTGCAGGCAGGGGGGAACCAGCAGCTCTTGTGAGCGGGGCCAGCGCAGATGGCAACAGGGACACGGGAGGTGTCTGGACACTGTCCCCCCAGCCAGTGGCACAGGGGGGTCTGCCACTACCTGTGTGAGTGCTGTGGTTTCTGTCTTGCTCTCTTCTCCCCTGAGAGCTTGCAAGGAGTGATACCCAGGCAGTGAAAATGCTCTCACTGCCTACCTGCAGAAACAGAACAGCTGCTTTATTTCAAAGCAAGCAAAACTCCACAGCAAAGGAGCTTTCTGGGAAATAATCTGGAGGAACAGCAGAATGGCACGAGCACCACCTTGTCCCTGTCCCGTCCCTCCCTCCCTCTCTCCTTGGCCTGGTCCCCGTCAGGGGCACCCCAGCTCTCAGCATCCCTCTGGGCACAGCCATCCTGGGGGCCAGGGTGAGCCCCTGGGAATGTGCCCATCTGCAGAGAGGCCTTGCCACAGAGCTCCCACCCCAGAGCATGAGCTGCCACCCTTGCTTTTGGGGAAGAAACTGAAAGAGTGGGAAATAACAAGCTTCTCCTAAAAAATCCAAAGAACGGGAGTTTCATTCCTACTCTGACACACATCCACGTGCTTACCTTGTCCTTCCCCGGCATCCTTCTGCCCATGGGGCAGGAGAGCATTTCACGGGGCAGGAGAGCATCCTGCTCCCTGTCCTGGAGCCCAGCAGCCACCCCAGCTCCCTCCTGGGAAGGGGCATCTCCTGCCCTGGCAGAGAAGCTGTCATGTCACCAAGACACTGCTCAAGTGCCACAAGCCTTGTGGAGCAGCAAACCCTGGAAGGGTTGGGACATGGAGCAGCTGTGGCAGCGTAGCAACCTCTGCCCCAGCCCAGTCTGTCTGGGGAGCCAGACTGCAGGCACTGCTGGCTCACCTGGGCAAAGGGGTCTCAGAGCCCAGTGCCTGGTCAGGGACCAGCAGAGCCAGCTGTGGCTGTGCCCGTGGCCGCAGTGCTCCCACAGCTGGACTGTCCAGCCCACAGCTGGGCCGCAGGAGCAGCGCCTGATGCTGCCTCTCCCAGCACCAAAATGCCAGATGAGCCCCAGACAGATTTATTTTAAAATCCTGACTCAATCACAGCATTGGATTTGTAATCACAGGCTCCAATTTTAGTGGAATAAATATACTAACAAAACTAATAGTTTGTTAGCTGCAAGGTAGGGACAATCAAAGTGTCTGCGGTGAAATACAAGGCTCCTCAGGAGAAACCCCTACATGATAAAGACATTTGGAGTTTTATTTTTTAAAATAAATATATAGTGAGGTGTCAAGCTGTTCCCAGTGCATGCCACTCGCTCACACTGCATGTGTGTGCCCCCATTGGGGAGGAGGTGCTGGGAAAGTTCACCGGTGTGTAACTGTCTCCATCCACAGCATGAGCTGCACCGGAGAGGACATAAACCAAAATGACTCTCAGGAACCCAGAGGAGAAGCAGGAACTGTTTGGTGGAGAATTATAGCTATGGGTGAAATTAGATGTACTCAGAGCCCCAAGGCTGAGAGAAATAAAAAGCATTTTAAATGGAGTGTAGAATTCATATTCCTCAGTCACTTCCAATAAATAAATCCTTGACAATTTTTTCTGTAAACAGTGGTTACACTTTGCTCTATTGTCTCCACACTGCATGTTCCAGATGGGACTGTGGGCTCTGCACCCCAGCCAGGACCTCCTCACCCACCTCTGCCCGGGGACCGTCACCGAGGGCGGTGGCTCCACGCTGAGCCTGGCGGGGTCTAGGGGCTCAGCACACACCTTGTGTCACCAGGGCCTCCTCCTGCCACAAGCCACGTTTCAAGGGCCTCCTAAACCTCGAATCCTCATGCCCTCTCCTTTCCCTTCCAAGCCCGTGGGGCAGGAGCTCCCCTTGGAGCAGGTCCCTGGCGGGGCATCCCTGCAGGCAGCAGGACAGTGCCCACCGCTGCTGGCTGGGGAGCAGCACGCACTGCAAGGGCCTTCTCTGCCCATTCAGATTTCCATTTCCTGAACAAATGATGCATTTTATACTTTACAACTTCCCCGCAATGGCAGCCATCCCGTTACACCTGCCTGGGACAAGAGATGATGGAAGAAGGGCCGGAGTGCCGGGCTGCAGGCGGCGGGTGCTGAGTCCACGGAGGAGTCAGGAGTCCACACTCACTTCAGCTGCATTTTTGGTAAAGAACAGCAAAGTAATAACCCCTAGGGCAGTACAACAGCCTTCTCCTTGCGGGACTGTGGGAACAGAACACAAGCAGGGCACTCTGACTGCGAGGTGTGAGTGCCCAAATTGCTCTGGGTGCTGCTGAGCCCCCGTGCCTGCCATGCCAGCGGGGTGCAGGGGCACTGCCAGAGCACACCTGCAGCCCCTTGTGCTCCTCAGGCAGCAGCTGCTGGCAGGATGTCTGTGACACTCAGGGGACACAGGGCGAGCTGCCACTGCCCAGCGGGTCTGCCTGTGTCAGGGCGCTCCAGGCCCAGCCCAGCACTGGCCAAACTGGTCCCTGGGCTCTGCAGAGAGCGAGGCAGCAGCGCGGGGTCACCCCCGGGAACACTGTCCTGGGGCCAGTTGCAGGGGATTTTGTCTCCAGACTGTTATCAGCAGACAGCAAGGCCCTGGGGAGGCTCTGTGTGAGCCAGGGCTCTGGGCTGGGCACTGCTCCTGCCTGCAGGGAACGCTGCAGCATGGCAGGCACAAACCTGCAGCACCGGGAAATGCACGGAGCGCTGCTGCTGGAGGAGGCAGCTTTGCCAAGCTGAGTCCTTTGTGAGAGAAGGCAAATCCAATCACAGCAGAGATTTAAAGCCAAAATGCATCAATCCAGTTGGTCTTTGTTTGGAGCAGTTGGGCAGCACTTTTACCGGATGGAGAATAATTGATTTTAACAGTTGAGTAGTTGTCACCGTTGTTCAGCATTTCATTCCGCAGAGAACTTTGATATTTCTTTTTTATTTGAAATGTTGGGTGGATTCAACTTCGTTTTGAGGGTTTCTTCTGCAAATGGCTCCCAGAAGCATCTGCAGAGCTTTAAATCCCTCAAATAGGTTGGACAGGTGTCAAGCCTGGAGCAACCCTTCTTTGAGCTCTCCCCTTTCAGGAGCTTTTTCCAGAAAATTGTTCACCATCCACTGGGATTCAGGAAGCAGGAGAGACATGGAAGGGTTTATCTTCTGTTATGGAATCTCCATTTGGGAAACCCAAAGGAGCTCTGTGCATGGAGCAGTAGGGAATATCCACTTTGTCCAAGTAACATCATTCCTTGACACTGAAGCCTTCATTTAGGCTGATGTGGTGCCAACAAATTTACTAAACTTTTTGTAACTAGCAAGTTATTGAGTGTCACTTTAGTACAGTGTGTGTGGAAAACGCATGGAAGGTGCCAAGAATGCTGCATAGTCTTTAACTATTACATTAAGCATCTGCTGCTGCCATTTATGGATCAGATAGCATTTTACTCCTGAGATATTTGATTTTATTACCTTCTAGGGAGAGAGCCAAACAAGTGTTCTTATTGATTTGCACATTAAATATATTAGTAATAAAACAACATCTCTGTAAACCAATTGTAAAATCAATATTAATTGGTACCAAAATATCACAAGTAGTTGAATTACAATTAAAGAGGGTAGCTTCAAAGTCTCCTCCCAACCCAAAGGTGGAGCACCCAAATAAGAGAGGGACACCAAATCTGAGTAGAACAAGTGTTAGAGCAATTAACATCTGTTCCAAGTAAAAAATGAAGGGACACTCAGATGTGTTTGAGCATAGCAAGGGTCATTGAGATTGTTGGTGGAGAGCAGCTCTCTTGGGCTGTGTGGGCACATACTCAGCTGACTAAATCTTGTGGGAAGAGTCAAACCTCCCTTCTGGCTTTGCCTGCAGGACTGTGCTGGGGTCTCTGAGGTCAGGCTGGGCAGAGCTGTGGGGTTGTGAATCTGACCCAGGGTCCCAAAGCCAAAGCAGAGCTCCAAGAGCATGAGTGGTGGAAGCAAAGAGCAGCTCAGAGAGAGCAGAGCCTGAGAAATACCCTCTGCACCCAGGGGTGAGACTCTCAATGGGAGAACCACAGGCATTGCCCGTGCCCAGGGAGCCAGCGCCCTCCTTTGTCCACATGCATGAGGGCTCTGGCACACCTGCGCAGGTGCTGGGCTGTGTCCTGCCCCTGGAGAGGGCACGGGGACACCTGCCCTGAGTGCCAGACCCTCTGCAGTACAGCCAAACACACCTGGGGCTGTCCAGGCTGGCACTGCAGCAGCCAAACAAACACACCTGGGGCTGTCGGGGCTGCCACTCCTGGCCGGGGCACTCCCGGGGCAGCCACAGGTCCCCTCCCATGAGGGAGTCACGGCTCAGCAGCCCCCGCTGCCCGCAGTGCCCCTGTGCCACGGACCCACCCAAAACACCGGCTGTGACCAGCTGAGCTGGGACTGCATCGCCCTCACTGCAGGAGATGAGCCCCGGCTGGAAATGCCTGAGCATTAATTACCTGAACGAACTGTCAGCAAACAAGTGAGAGTCCGAAAACTCTTCTCAGAAATGATATGGTGAATAACTGTAAATAATTAATGACATTGAAAAATGTTCATGAGAAATTCTTAAAAAATACATTATTTATTACAATTATTCATCAAGTTCTGTTTGACATAGATTTTC
>VWZP01005797.1:55902-85219 GCA_013396995.1 Dicaeum eximium
CGCACAAGAAAACAAGATAAACAATCTGCAGGTGGATTTTCCTGTGATGTCCCAGAATGGGAAAGGGTGAAAATACAGACACCACAGCTCTCGGAGAGAGCGCATGCTGTGGGCATGCTCCCAGTCACTGGGGCCACCCAGTCTCTCCTGCTTGCATGCAGAAGTGGGTCTCCACCGTCTGGAGGTCATGTCAACCCTATTTTTGAATAGAAAAATAATTCTAGCCACTTCCTAAGCCAAACCATGCCTGAGTTAAAGTGTCCCCACTTTCATGGGTCTGCAGTGGTGAAATTGCATCTTCTTCCTGGAATGTGATGCGGAAATGCACAATTTCCTGCTTTGCATAACTCAAACCCAGAGCTCTTCCAGCTCAACTTGCCTTCACTCTGCAAAAAAACCAAAGCTGCAGATACCTGCCAGGCTGTTACACAGGGATCGTGTCACTGCCGAGACTGATTGTGTTCACACACGGCATCTCCCCAGTATTTATCTGTTTTACGTGGCTTATCAGGTGCCAGTGAAACCTCTGTTCCTGACGGGGTAATGCAGGCTTGAAGGCAAGAGGAACCCTCTGGCTCCCAGCACATCCGCTACCGATCCCCCGGGACGCAGCGGTCCGGGGGGAGCGGGCGGGGAGCGGGGCAGTGTCCGAGCGGGGCAGTGTCCGAGCGGGGCTGTGTCCGAGGGGAGCGGGGCAGTGTCCGAGGGGAGCGGGGCAGTGTCCGAGCGGGGCAGTGTCCGAGGGGAGCGGGGGAGTGTCCGAGCGGGGCAGTGTCCGAAGGGAGCGGGGCAGTGTCCGAGCGGGGCTGTGTCCGAGGGGAGCGGGGCAGTGTCCGAGGGGAGCGGGGCAGTGTCCGAGCGGGGCAGTGTCCGAGGGGAGCGGGGGAGTGTCCGAGGGGAGCGGGGCTGTGTCCGGGGGGAGCGGGGCTGTGTCCGATGGGAGCGGGGCTGTGTCCGATGGGAGCGGGGCTGTCGCAGCCCTGCCCCGCACACCCCGGGCTCCCGGCGCTCCGGAGCAGCTCCCAGCCTGCCGTGCTGCCATCCCCCGGGTGCTGCCCACAGCCCTCCCTTGCCACGCCGAGCCCCGGGCAGCCCTGCAGGCACTAAAACCCTCCTGCCTGGGCGCGGAGATGGGCTGCACTCAGCATTTGGGATTTGGGAAAAGCAATTGGGAAAGCCTGGTAATTTTGCAGGGGTTAAGCAGGGAGGAGAAAAGCGGTGACAGTGCCTGTGCCAGGAGAGGAGAGAGGAGCTGCCCCGTGTCCCTGGACACCTGGAAAGCAGGGGACACCCAAGAGCTCCCTGTGCAAGGGTGACCCCCTGCCCAAACCATTTGTCATTAACTCCACTTAAGAGAAGAAGGGAGCTGTGCAAACCATTAGGAAGATAATTGGTCTCTTCTCTGTATTTCAATAAAAGCCAGGGACAAAACACCATGTATGTGAAATAAGTACTTTAGGATAACAGCACCCGTCACCTTGACAACTCGGTCAGAGGTCTCGGCGTGGCGGTGCCTGCTCAGTGAGGTGTGAGGAATAGAGGACGCCGGGGACAGGAGGAAGATCCTTGTCTGACCAGCAGAGCCGTGAGGACCACAACAGCCTGTTAGCTGCGGGATTTCTAAACAGCCGGCAGCTTTCACAAGGAAACATTACAAAAATAACCCCTGCGGAGCCGGGGGGACAGCGGTGCCCGCGGTGGCTTGGCCGTGACACGCTGTCACGGGAGAGCCCGGAGCCCTGCCGGCACAGGGACAAGGGGGGGCAGCAGCCCAGGTGAGGTTCCACAGCTCGGGTGGGGTTCTGCAACTCAGGTGGGGTTCCACAGTTCAGTGGGGTTCCTGCAGCCCAGGTGAGGTTCCACAGCCCAGGTGAGGTTCCTGCAGCTCAGTGGGGTTCTACAGCCCAGGTGGGGTTCCACAGCTCAGTGGGGTTCTACAGCCCAGGTGGGGTTCTACAGCCCAGGTGGGGTTCTACAGCCCAGGTGTGATTCCTGCAGCTCAGTGGGGTTCTACAGCCCAGGTGAGGTTCCACAGCTCGGGTGGGTTCCACAGCCCAGGTGAGGTTCCACAGCTCGGGTGGGTTCCACAGCCCAGGTGGGGTTCCTGCAGCTCAGTGGGGTTCCTGCAGCTCAGTGGGGTTCCGCTCGTGCCGGGACAGGGACCGTGGAGTTCCTGTGGGGAGCAGGGAGGGCACAAAGCTCCTCTTGTGCTGCCCAGCCGGGCGGGCCCGGTGCAGGGTGTGGTGGCCCCCGCGGGGACACAGCTCCCCCAAAGCCTCCGAACACACCGACACGTAAAACAACATAATATCGCAAACAAAAGGTGACAAGGTAACATACTAATATGAACAGACGCAAAATCAATAGGAATTTCTATTTAGGTAGGAAATCAATAGGAATTTCAAGGTAGGAAAAAGGGAAATTACTTACATTTAATTTGAGCTCTCTTCAAGTCTGGTTCTCCACAGAAGGGCGGCGGTGGCTGGCAGGGCTGGGGCATGGAGTGCCGTGGGGATGATGGCAGGGCCACCTCCCGGCCCTACCGGGGCCACACGTCAGCCCCGTGAGGTGCCCGAGCGGCCCGAGCCAGCGGCGGGTCCTGCCCGGAGCCGGACGGGGCTCTGCGGGGCCGCGGGGCTCGAGGGGCGGGCGCTGCCCAGCCTGGGCCGGGGGCAGGGAGCACCCACCGGGTGTCCGAGCAGCCCCAGGGCTTCCATTTCCAGCGCCCTCGGCCAGCAGCGATGGCATTGCCGTGGCAGTGTTTGCAAAACAGGCCATCCTCGGGGGAAAAACCAAATCAGTGCGAGGTGCCTGGGATGTGGCAGCTCAGCCCTGACCCGCAGGACGATGGTGCAGAGGGCTCGCTGGTCCCTGCAGAGCCCTCCCGACCACAGCACGCCCGGCCGAGGCTCCAGCTCCGGCTCTGCGGTGCTCTCGGGAGGATGGGGGCCTCGGCTTGAGCCCCTCAAATCAGGAGATGTTATAAACGTGAGAGATTACTATGTTGTTAAAATCAGAGCTTGCTGTGCCTCAAACTCTGCCCCTTCGCTCACTTAAAGTTAAAAGACTTCTCCAAGTATTAGTATTCCACTGAGGATCTCCAAATCACCTCCTGACGTGGTTGAAGGTGGAAACAATTTTCAGCCACTGTTTCCAGCTAGGTCTGACTGCGGCAGCAAAGTCCAGCGTAGCAGCGTTCTGCATTTGACTCGTTCATGAGTGCTAAAATGGTCTGATGCATTTAGGAGGCGTTTTAGGAGTCAGGAGCTTTGGTAAGGCTGGGCAAGGTGGCCTTGGCCAGGAGCCTGGGGTGCAGCTGGCTCTGGCTGCAGGGGCACAGGGCAGCGTGCTGGAGCTCCAGCTCCGTGCCTGGGGCTGCCAGAGCTCTGCTGTGGCAAGCAAAGGTGCAAAGGTGCATTTCTCCTCCTCCGGCCGGGACTGGGCTGCGCACTGGGGCGGTGCCTCCGGGCAGGGCAGGGTCCATCCGGCCCCGGCTGCTCATCCCGGGCTGTGTCTCCGCTTTTCTGCCCTTGTGGGCTGCGTGAAAAGCACATTAACCCCGGGTTTAACTGCACTGGTTGGAACAGTCAGCAAGGGGAGACTTTTCAACAGGATATGAACAAAAAAAAAAAAAAAAAAAAAAAAAAAAAAAAAAAAAAAAAAAAAAAAAAAAAAAAAAGAAAATAACCAGGTGCAAGGGATTTTCTTGGCATTTCTCTTGGTTTCTTTGCCAGAGGTCCATATCGTGCTCTGTCCCACCACAGAGGCATTGGAGACCTCCTGAGGGGACGATATCTGGCAAAGGGAAAGAGGCAGTGGTAGAGTGCAGCACAACCTGGCAGTGTCTCAGCCTGGACCTCTGTGGGAACCAGCAACAAATCAGCTCCACTTGCTGGGGACACTAAATTGAGGTGAGTGCTGAATGAGCTTGCAACAGCACAACAAAAATCCAAAGGATTTTATCATCTCTGTAGCAGAAGGGACATATGGTAAATAAAATTTAATGCTGCCAAATGGGGAGAAATGTAAAATGGCCTAAGAACCATAAAGCAAAGAGCAGCATGAATGGAGGCAAACTGGTGCAAGAGGGAGGATACTGAAGATAAAGAAACAACTGAGATAATTACAGAAGCATTGAATGCATCCATGGATATTCACCCTGGTTGCAAAGCAGCCCCAGCCCTGGCAGAGCCCCCTGGTCCAGTGCCACGTGGGGACTGGCTCCTGCAGGCACTCACTGTCCCTGTCCCTTTGTGTCTCACTTGTTCCTGGCTGGCACAGAGCTGCTCTGAGCTGCCACCTCCTCTGCCAGGGCAGCACTGAGGGCTCTCCCTGGACAGCCCCTCTGTGAAGGTCAGGCCTCTCCCCACATTCCATGGGTTTAGTCTGGACTTTCCATTCCTCAATTCTGGCTCCCCAGTGAGACCCAGTCCTGAGCTCCTGAGCATCCCTGGGGCAGGAGGGCCCCATCCCAAACCCAGATTGTGCTGGGGCTCAGAGGCAGGCTCAGAGCTTACGGGCCTCTTTCACCTTTGTTGAACAACACCTTTTTTTCCCACCATGGAAACTGCAGCCAACTTCACATTTCCCTGCAACACCATGCTTGTGCCTAATTAAGCTCTATTAATACTAATGAACAGACTCACCATAGCCCATCACTTTAGTTCTTAATCTAATGCCATGTTGTGACACTTGTTCAATGATGATTTCAGCCCATGAATCACATCATTGTGGTTCAGCCCATATGCCCAGCTCCTTTCTCACATGGGAGCAGAGAGAAATCCGGGCCAGCAGAGAGGAGAACTGGCTAAGGAGCTCCTAATTAAACAATAAGTCAGGCAGGAGGCCAGGCTGTCCCGGGGTGGGGCAGCAGCTGTGGGGAGGGACAGAGGTCTGTGCAGGGTGCTTCAGCCCAGCAGAGCCCAGCCTCAGAGCCCAGGAGGGGAAGAGGCACGGGAAGGGAGCAGAGAGGGACACCGGGGGGAAGGTTCACTGATGAGGAAACCCCAAGAGTCCTTTCCTTCTTTTTTTTTCCCCCCTCCACATCCCAGAGAAGAATTGAATTCAGTTATTCTGGGAGGAGAAGCCACTCCTGCACTGAGTTCTGGCTCTTGGAATAAATGGTTTGTGTCAGATTTGCAAGTTCTGAAAAAAAACAACTCCCCTTTAATCCCAAAGGTTCCATGAAATCAAAAATGCTCTTTATTCCTGATACGTTCCCATTGCTTGTCACTTAGCTTTGTAGGTGATGTGGAATTTAATTCTTTCCATACCTGCAGACAATTCCCGCACTATTTGTGTTCCTGGGGTGAGGGTTTCCCACTGCAATGGGTACAAAGCACCGTGTCTGTGTTGGGTGCTGGACTGGGGCCTCCATTCTGTGCTCCCTATTTAATGCTGCTGAATTATTCAGCTGGGAGACTCCACTGAACACAAAGGTTCAAGTAAGAAACATTAAAGTTAGAAAATCCCAGGTTTTCAGAAGTACTGGAAGCAAAAGAAATATTTCAGGCGGGTTGATTTACGTTTAAAACACTGAAATATACTGCTGCACCGATCGCTTTGAATTGTGCTGTCATGCTGGGTGGCAGAAAGAGATGAGATTTTTCAATATGTTAAAGTGTAAATGTTGTTAAAAACACAGCATTAGGAGATTAAGATTCTGACCCTTTACGTTCCAATGATCGTAAAGATCAGACTTGCAGCCCATCAGGAGCAGCTTGGCGAGGCCTCTCACTGAATGCAGCACCAGGCTGCCAGAACCCTGCCCCAGCTCCTTCACAGGCATCTGCTGATGTGGCATCTGCAGCAAACTGAGAATGCAAATGCAGCGTGCGGGGCTGGGATGTGCTTCAATAAACCCTGCCAGCCCCCTGCTCGTCCTGGAGCCCTGGGGAGCAACGGGCAGGACAGCCACAGTGGGACATGGCAGCCACAGTGGGACATGGCAGCCACAGGGGCCACCAGAGCAGCCACAGGGGCCACCAGAGCAGCCACAGGGGGACATGGCAGCCACAGGGGCCACCAGGACAGGCACAGTGGCCACCAGGACACCCTGTCACAGCGCCAGCCCCGCCACTGCAGCCCTTCCTCTTTCTCCGTTCTCCCCAAGCAGCCTCGCTGTGCCCTGGTGCAGGGAGCAGCCCAGACCTGGAACATTCCATGGAGAAAGCCCCATCGATTAGAGCTAACCAGGCCTCACTTCTACAACCCCAGCTGGCTGCTTCGCTGTGGAAATTGTCATTTCCAGCTACACCTTCAGACCAGAGGGCTGCCAGATGGGGAAGGGATTTGCACCCAAGACCCTCCCTAGGACCTGCCCTGTCCCCTTCAGCCAGGGCTGGTCCCCAGAGGGACAGCTGGGCTCATCTCCTGCCAGGAGAGGAGGGGACAGGCAGTGCCACCAGCTGCGGGTGCAGCCTCTGCTCCTTCCAGCAGCAGCAATTATTTAATGGAATGAGGAGGATCCAAGCACGGGAACTTTTCAGAAAGATTTAATGTTTTATGACAGACCAAAATTGTGTAATGGAAAAGCCTGATCTGGTGTGTGGGAAGATATTTAGAATAAAAAGTGCTGGTGCCTGGGAGGCTGAGGCAGAGGAGTTCTGGAGCCCCCTCTGAGCCCAGCCTTGCTCCTGGCCACCCTCCTCCGATGGGACAGCACTTGTCACCCATCCCCTGGTCCTGTGGGCAGGACACACCCTGGCAGTGGCACCACAGGGACTCAGGGACAGCTCAGCAGCCAGGCTGGAGCTCCAGAGCCCTCCTCACGGGCAGCTGGGCACAGAAACACGCAGATTCCGGCTTTTATCCGAAGCAGGTTGGAAAGAGCGGTGAAGGTTATTGAAAACATAACGAAAGCTCCTCCTTATTTCATTAAATACAAATGTGAGTGGGGTCATCAGTTTTTATAGGGGCTCGTAAAGCATCCCTCTTGTTCAAATAGGCTATCAAATCACCCAGGGCTCCTCTCTGTGAGGAGCCAATAAACCCCGAGTTTCTTCTTTAAGAAACTCATCTCAACATCATAATAAAATAACCTTAAATAATACAGCGTGGAACAGGTTTTCAATAACATAATTATAGGCTTCCATTTTTTTCCTGGCAGGTCATTTCTTGGTATCTGTTTTGGATGCCATGTTGCAGAGGAAGGGGGCAGGGATGGAAGCACAGGTGGATTTTGAAGCCTGTCCTCAGGTCACAGCAGATCACCTTGCCTTTCCCCTGTGCAATGTGGGCACCGAGGGGCTCTCCCTTCCTCCTCTCTTCTGCGTGATGGGAAGCCTGGGGTCTGCCCAGAATACACAGAATATACAAGAATTCCCCTTCTTCCATTACCTGGGGATGGGGCAGTCCCTGCAGGAGCTTAGCAGTGTTCTGTTTCCCTTTTTTGTGTGATTGGTGGCTGACCCACCTGTGCCATGGAGTGCCATTAGTCCCCAGGAAATGGCTTGCTGGGCAGGCAAATGCTGTGTGTGTTCCAGACCTGTCATGATTTTAGCCCTCTGCTTATTTACCTGAGTTCTACCTCCCCTGTACTTGGAGCAGCGGTCTGATTTTTAATGTGTGGGTGTCCACAGGGTGTCACTGATTCCACTTGGGCATCCTCGGTTTTAGAGAAGGTGCATTGTTTTTTCCATGCTTATATTTGAAGTTTATTTACAAATTATGTTTATTTACAAAAATATAATATATAATATATATGAATATATAATATATTGTATAAATATATTATACAAATATATAATGTATTTACAAATATAATGCAAATAATTAGCAGATGTTTGCATTAGCCTTTAAGTCTGAGCTTTTTCAAGGCAGCACACACAAAAGTGCCAAACCAGAGTGATGAAACTGCAGAGCCAAGTTCAGCGCAGGAGTTACGTGCCCAGGTGTACCCACACACCCCGTCCCACACACTCGTGTAAAAAATCGATCTGTGCATCATCCACACGCGTTTGCAGATAACACAAAGTTGTGTTTCAAAAAAAGGAAGGAGGAAAAGCCTCAAGTGGCAGAGCAGTTAAGGAACTCCTAGGTGTTTTTAATAGCATTGATCAGCCCAAATGAAAAAAGCCGGAGCAGTGGGAGACAGGAGCAGCAGCAGATGCTGACATTCTATCACAGCAGACACATATTGACTGGCGGTCTCAACAAGTCACTCACTCATCAGCGGCCGGCCTGATTGAGTTGCCTGCAGCCAGTAAATGAGCCTTCCATCCACTGCGGGTCGAAATGAACTGCAATCTTTTCAGACCTCGTTGTTGGCCAAATGAGAGATTTAAAACCCCGGAGGACTCCAAATGAATTTACCAAGGAGGCACGGTGAGTAACAAAGCTGCAATAGATCAGTGCTGGGGCGCTGGGCATTGCTCACACTGCTGGGTGATCAGCACTGGGCATTAGCTGGCCCTGCTGGTCAGCCCTGCCGAGCCACGCAGAGCTAACCAGATTAACCAGCGCGGGCTGTGGAAACCTTTCATGGCTTCTTTAAGGATTTAAAGGTTTTGATGAGAAAACACTACAAGTTTCCCGGGGGAAATTCGCTGTTATTGATTTAATGTTTGCTTGCATGCTACCTGTCAATTTTCCAAGAGCTTCAGCAACAAAATTCGTATTTGATAGTTGACAGATCTCTTCCTAGTTTGCATGAGCTGAGCAGCAGAGTGCTTTTGGAAAGAGCTCCTTCTGAAAACAAAAGAAGGGTGACTCCTGCACACACCCTTTTAACCAGGACATAATTCAGGCTAAAACGAATTCCAGGACCAGCTGCCAGCTCCAAACGCTTCAGAGGATGGCAAAGGATGGATCAGACTGGCTGGATTCGTCAGTCAAAAGGGGAAATTCCAATTTTTTTCAGGGACTGGTTGATGAAACCTTCCTCACCCATGCACATGAGTGTGTGTGTGAACACATTGCACGTGGTCATGATGATGGAGGGATTTTATTGACTCTTCCTGCTGAATTGGGCCAAGATTAGGAAGTTTGGGTGTCTCAGGTCCGCTCAGGATGCTGTAAGTGTGTTAGGTGTGCTGAGGCCAGGGGTGTGAGGGGAGCACACAACAGCATTGGTCACGACAAAAGCTATCAGAGACCCTCCAAAAAGTCAGAATTTGAGCACACAATTATCCAGTGAAAAGACCACAGAGGACAGGAACCGAGAAAGGAGCTCTCCCTGCATGGTGTGAGGTGGGAGGGGGGATTTCTCAGAGTGTCTCCAGTTTGAAGGATCCTGGCAGAAAGGCAGAGCCCTCTCGTCCCCGCACTGCCCCACAGCCCAGGGCTGCTCCCCCGGGCAGTGAGTGTTCCATTGCCAACATTTCCATGATAACAAACTGCTCACTAGCGGGGCAGACAAATGCAACGCCCCTGGCCTCTCACAGCTGATTCCTCCCTGTGCAGGGCTGGCTGCTCCCTCTCTGCTTGAGCAGAGCGCTGTGCTCTGATTCAGGCCAGGCTTCGCTCCCTGCTCCCCCCGGGTGCTCCCCCAGCACCACACAGCTCTGTTTGGGGTTGCTTCATTCCAGCTGAACGCAGTAAAACGGTTTGTCATCTCCATTTTCTGCCGTAGTGTCCTGGAGGAATGTGCTCCGGAATGCCTTCAGCACCAGCCTCCAGTCTGGAGGAGTCATTTCTGCCTCTGCAGCACAGGAGGAACGCAGGGGCTGCTGGCTGGAAAATTAGCCCAGGGAACTCTCTCCTCTGTCTGTCTCTCACCTCATTAGACTAGTGAGAAAATGTAATTGTGAGTCTCTCAGGCTTCCCCCTCACCGGCTGGCGGGGGATTGTGCTTCACCAGGGCTGCGAGAGGCAAAGCTGCGCTGGCTAACGTTAGCCCTGCGGTGAGGCGAGCCCCGCTGCTCGCCCTGTGCCCACCCTGTGCCCACCCTGTGCCCACCGCTGTGCCCACCCTGTGCCCATCGCTGTGCCCACCCTGTGCCCACCGCTGTGCCCACCCTGTGCCCACCCTGTGCCCACCCTGTGCCCATCGCTGTGCCCACCCTGTGCCCACCACCACCAGGGCAGTGTCCCCAGGGCGGTGTCCCCAGGGCGGTGTCCCCAGGGCGGTGTCCCTATGGCAGTGTCCCCAGGGCGGTGTCCCCAGGGCGGTGTCCCCAGGGCAGTGTCCCCGTGCCACCTCTGGTCCCACCGAGGCAGGGGCGGGTGGCACCCGGCTCCACGGGGCTGGGCTGACCAGGCAGAGGCCACTGCTTGCCCACACACCCATGAGCAGGGCTGGGCAAGCACACGTGGGGATGGGCACACTCTGCAGCCCCGGGGACACTCATGGCACGGCATGGGCTGCACTGGGACAGTGTGGAACACAGCGGTGGGCACGGCTGGCCTCTGCACACCGTGGTTCTCCGGACACGGCCACCACAGGGCTCGTGGGGCCAGCACTGGGCTCGTGGGGCCAGCACTGGGCTCGTGGGGCCACCACTCTTCAGACCTTCAACCCCGGGCCGCAGCCCCGCTCCTCCTCTGGGTGTTACTGCTGTGTCTTCTCTCCTTAAACCATTCCACTCCGGATGAATTCCACGGCTGCTCTACCAGCCCTGGGGTTGCTCATTGCGAGCAGCAAACATTCGCTGGGAGGTGGAGCCGCGGGTCCGAACGAGACCCAAAATAAAGAGGGATGTTTCTCACGCTGCCCCTGCTGCACACACGGCGTTTGGCCAGGTTAACAGAGATCCACAGGCAGAGCCTGGTTCTGGTGTAGGACGGGAAATGCTGAGGCCAGGCAGCTCAGCAATAACGTGTCCAGAGTGTGTTTTAAGGCAGGAAGCAACGCCTCAGCTGAAATCACTTAAACAAAAAGATTGCAGTGAGGGGCATAATGCAAGAAAGTAATAAGGTTTAAAACAGGTCAGAGCCCTTTCCCTGCTCCACTGCTCCTGAGTGAGATGCATTATTTAATGGTCTTTGGTCACCGCTGATATACTGTTGATGAAATAGATGATTTTGTTCAAAAGAGCATTAGAGAAGAAATATACAATACTGCATTACACTCCAGCACAGTTCCCTCTCTGGTAAAAGCCGATAGATTGAAGGTTTTTCCTCTTGACAGGAAAGCAAAGCAGTTGAAATGAAAAGTCTTATGAAATGGCAAATACAAATGGTAATAATGCCACCATATTCAAAATTAAATTGTTGTAATTTTAGTTTCTGAGCATAGCAAAGTAATACAATATTCAGCACAGGCTTGGGGAGCAAAACCTTTTGGCAATAACAACAGTGCCTCAAGAGCTAACCAAACGATCTTTTATAAAAATGTGGAGCCTGATGGGGCTCTCCATCAGCCACAGGACCTGTCGTGCTGTGGCACCCCAGACGTGGAGCGAGCGGCTGCAGTGCTGCGCTCAGCCTGGGGAGGTCTCTCCTGGAAGAAAGAGATGTTGGAGCTGTCCAGATGTGTTGGATTGGAGCTCGGATTGACGGCAGTCTGCAGCCAGACCCGGTGGTACCATGACAGAAGAGCTGTCTCACCCTTGTGCTCCACCCGGTTATTTCCAGGCACGGCTGGAGAGTTTGGCGTGGCGCTGGCACCGAGTGGCACTGCCACCAAAGTGGGGTGAGGGTGGAAAGGGCTGATCCTGCCTGCTGTCTGCTCGTGGGTTTGCTGCAGCTCACGGGCGAGTGCCGCTGTTCCCGCTCCTGCTGCCTCTGCCAGCCCTGCAAAGAGCTCTCGGTATTGAATCTGCGGATTGCAACTGCTCCGTGTTTGAATAGCCTGCTGACCTTTCCCAGTAATGCCTCTTTTATAACCTTCATCTTCTGCGGGGGTTCACACCATCCCTGTGCTTACAGCCCAGGATCCAGTGTGCAATGATAACAGGAGCCGGGCTCCAGCCCCGCGATTTTTCTCCGTGTCCTGTTTGTGCTGCGACTTTCATCGCCGTTAAATGCTGCTGTTTGCTTTTGCCAGGCCCTGGAGAGACTCGAGTTGGCCCTCGACAGGTTCAAGTCTCTTGTGCCAACAGGAAGGTGTTACAGTGCTATAATGTGCTATATATAAAGTACTATAAATGGTGCAGAGGGGCCGGGCCCCTGGCGGGATGGGCACAGGGGGGTCCCGGGGGTGCAGGGCAGCCCAGCCCCTCCTCTGACACAGGGCAGCTGCCAGCCCTGTCCCTCGGGGAGCAGCTGGCATCCAGAGCAGTGCCTGGAACCTGCCAGGGCAAGTCTGGAATGGTCCCATGGGCAGAGAGGGCAGCACAGAACAGGACTGGCCCCATGGGCAGCACAGAACATGACTGACCCATGGGCAGAGAAGGCAGCCCAGAACAGGACTGACCCATGGGCAGCACAGAACAGGACTGACCCATGGGCAGCACAGAACAGGACTGACCCATGGGCAGAGAGGGCAGCACAGAACAGGACTGGCCCCATGGGCAGCACAGAACAGGACTGACCCATGGGCAGAGAGGGCAGCACAGAACAGGACTGACCCATGGGCAGCACAGAACAGGACTGGCCCCGTGGGCAGCCCAGAACAGGACTGACCCATGGGCAGCACAGAACAGGACTGACCCCAGCCCATCCCCTCTGTCCCTGCACCCCAGATGGAGGCCCAGTAAAACCAGCAGGACCGTGGTGCTGGGCCAGCCCTGGGCCAGGGGCTGGGCTGGCAGTGGAGCCCCTCTGGCCAGGGGCTCCCTGGGCCGGGCTCCCAGCTCCACGGCAGCCGTGCCACACATCCATTACACGGTAATGGGGGAATGCAGCAAAAGCGGCGCTGAGAAAAAGGAATACATCACTGGTAATTATCTCTAACCAGAAATCTCCTCCACTGCTCCAAGCCCCATCATTCCAGCCCTATTCTAATAAAGTGACACCTTTTTAATTATGGTAAGGACAAATCTGAAATTCCGGTAAGTAATTAGCAGGCATAATTTGCCATCTCTGACACAATGTGACTTTATCACAGGTTACCTCAGTACAAGGCAGGAGTGCAAGGCTGCTGTATATCCTCTTTTAATTTTAGAGAAACCCAAACTGTCCATTTATTTTTATTACAATGTATTTCTCAAGTAGTTGAGTGGACAGCACTGAGAGTGCTCTGAGAGTGCAAATAAACAGCAGCAGCCTTGGAATGTTAAATTTAAGGGTTGTTTTCAAGAACAGGACACTTAATTTAACAATAAACTATGTTTTTATGTACCTCCATGATACCCACTGTTACCAAGAGCACAAGCTGGCTGGGCCCATTCAGAGGTGTGCAGGACCCACTGAGCCATTCAGCCTGGTTTATTTTCAGTGAAAGGAGGTGCCCATCAAACCAGAAAACACTTCCACATTGCAATCCAATTATTTATTTGTGCTTCCAAAGGCTGCTTCCAGCTTTATTGTCTTCCTCCATTCTCCCCTGCTATTTGCATGTGTGCTTCAAGGGTGGTGCTTGCTTCTGCTAATGGGCATAATATTAAATCCTGCAAAGAGTGGCTAAGAGAGATTTTTCCTAAAGAATCACAATCTTTTGCAGAGTGGATGCACAGTGTGGCAAGGTTCCTGATGTCCCTGTGTTTCCTGGGGATAATATTCTTACACCTAATATATTTTTGAGAAATGTGTACTGTGGGCTAAATCATGAATATTTTAAGTTTGAGCCCTGCTGCCCAGTTGGGATTAGTTAAGCTGCGTGGGTTTGTTTCTCCTTGACAAGGGGGCAAGTGCTCCAAACCTGGGTGCTTTTCTGTGAATAAAGGGCTTGAGATCTGAGGAACCAGGGCATGCAAAATAGGCTCAGAGCCCTGTAGGGGCTCCTTTCTGTGCATGGCCCAGCGCAAATCCCCACCTTCCTTTGGGAGCAACTGGGACGGCAGCAACTGTTCAGGAAGAAGGAAACAAAATTGGAGCCTGTGCTCCAGGAGGTGGGCATGGGGAGGATCCCAAGGAGCAGCTGCATTGGAGGAGCATCCCAGAGAGAGAAACTCAGCTCTGTCCTGGGACTGCTGTCACCTGTGCCCACACAGGGCTCTCCCCTGCTGTCACAAGGACTTCAAGCTCAGCAACTTAAACAACCCTTTGAGACAGACTGGATGTTTCTCATGGATATCTTTCATTCTGCTAATAAAGGCTTCAGAGGTATTCCCAAAACCCCCAAATCCCAGGCTGTTCACCTCCTAGGAGGTGGGAACAGGAGGAGGTTTGCAGGGAGCCTGAGCCAGTCCCAGCTGGGCTGGGTGGAACCGCGGCGTTGGGCTCCTGTACCTGGTGCCAGGGCAACAGCAGAATCTGAACTTTTATTTGGCACTGCACAGCCCCCGAGCACCCCACAGGCACGCAGGGCTCCAGATTTGTCTTTTCCTGCCGGCATTGGCGAGAGGCAGGTGCATCAATGGGGGGAGCAGGGCGGTGGCAGCCCCGGCCCCGCTCGGGCAGGAGCGGTGGCTGTGCCCAGGGAGGCAGCAGGAACAACCCCGGTGTCTGCACCTCAGGACACGCCACTAAAAAGGCATCAGCGCTGACACACATCTGCTGGTTACCAACAGCCTGACAGGGTTTGCCCTGCAGCTGGGAGCCCCTCCTGACACGGCGCTGAGCAATGGTGTGCCCGTGCCAGCCCAGCCCAGCACACGGGTGAGAGCTCGGTGGCAGCAAAGGGACAGCGAGCAGGGTGGCAGGCAGGTAAAAAGTGCCACTGCTTGATCATGGCTATTTGCAGCTCGGTGCTTCTGTTGGAGAATTGTCTGGTGTTTTATATCAAAGAGAACTTTTACCTGTAAAAACGGACCTGAACCAAAAGTGAAAGGTAGTGAATATATCAAATAAACCAAACATTTTCAGACTGACAAAAGCATGATTTTCTGTCTGGCTTTCCTCATTCGTTCCCATAATCAACTTTTTGTCTTTTTCCAGCTTTCCAGCTTTTTCCAAACTGCAATATCACACTCACCATCCCACCTCCTCCCATTCTTGTCTCACAATTCCTATGGCACCGAAATCCTCGGGGTGACAACGAAATCCACGTCACAGAGCCCAAAACCATGACCACATCCCTTCCCAGTTCAGCTCCATCCCCTCCATTCCAGCACAGCACAAAAAGATTTACAGTGTCTCAGCCTCACTGTGGGGTTTCTCCCTTCCCTCCCTCCCACTTCAGGTGCTCCCAGCTCCTCCTCTGCACCTGCCAGGGCGGGGGCTCACCCACCCCTGCCCTCTGTCCAGGGCACAAATGAGTCAGCACTGCCTTAGAGCCTCACATTACATGTAGCTTTAGTTAATTAAATGTAAAATCATTGGAATAAAATTATCCTTTCATTAGAAATTAACTCAGTGCTTAAGACCTCAATAATTACTTTTTTCTCCTCAAACCACATACAAAACGGTCAGTTAAACAGTATGTAAAAAAAAAAAAAGTTTAATGACCACAGAGCAATCAAGATTACTATTATTTAAGCACAAGCTATTAACATGTGCAATGAGGTATTAGCTAATAAATTATCTTTATAAAATTAAATTGTAATTTTATCACAAATTTTACGGAGGTTATGGGTTTTAATGGCTGTATTTAGCTGTGGCACTGAGCATGCCGCTTTCCTTCATTACTTCATTAACACATTGCATTTAGGCTCTTTCTTCTTATTATTTTCATTTAGGAACAGGATTAATTGATTTATTTCTCCCCTCTTTGGGAGCCACTCAGTTCTGCCACTGCCCAAGGCCGGGTGCCTCCCGGCTTCTGTGCAGAGCTGAGCACTGGGACACTGCCGGGGATTCATCCTCGGGCTTGGCACAGGGAGCTCAGCATGGAGCAGAATTCCCTCTGGGATACCCTTGAGCTGCAGAAGAGCCCTGTGCTGCTCCAGGTGCTGCTCCAGGTGCTGCCCCAGGTGCTGCTCACCTGGCTGCTGCAGCCCCCAAGCACAGGAGCCCGTGCCCTCACCTGTGCCCTCACCTGTGCGTCCCCCGCCGCGTTCCACTCGTGTTTCCTGGAGGCAAAAGCCACGAGGAGATGCCTGACAGCTCCTGCCAGCACGGGGAGGTCCTGCAGGGCCCCCACGCTCTGTGCCACTGTCCCTGGCTGTCCTGGGGCTGGGGTGGCAGCGCTGGGAGCGGCGCTGTGGGCAGCACCTACAAACTCCCCCTGCCAGTGCCCTGCAGACAGATATCCTTGAGACTCACCTCCATCTCCCGCTCGGGTCACAGCGAGATTTAGAGATGGGGAGCTGTAGTTAAGGTCCAGATCTGCTATCTGAACTTGAGTGATGGAGGACACATTCCCGGGACATGTTTATTGTCACCCGGCGGCCGCAATCCCGCTCGCGCAGAGCCACCGCCATTCCCGGTATAATTCATGGCCTGACTCCATGCAGGAGTGACTGATAAGGCCTTCATGCCGGGCTTGCTGGCCACATGTCTCAAGGAGACTCCAGAGGAGCTTCAGCACAATATAAATGTGGCTCCGTGTCAGCCTCAAACCCCTGGAAAATTCCCCGTCTCGAGAGTGCAGCATTTTAAGTAATAAAACCATAGAGAGATTACAACAAAATGTGACAGGAATTTATAGCCCTCTGCATGAACCTTTTACCTTAAGATGGAACAAAGTTGAGGGAAAAAAATTGCGTGGTTCACTTAGGTAACCTTTCCAACCACCCCCGCTCAGCTCCTGGCCCCACATTCCTCTTGGCTGATTTAATAGCAGGAAAAAAACAGCCAGGCAGGGAATGGGGAGCAGACAGGCACCGTGCTTTAACCCTCACCGCCTCCTCCCTGCCTGCAGCACCAGGATTCCAGAGCAAAAAGAGCCCCAGCTTGTGCTGAAGGTTGGGTTTGGCCCCTGCTCCTTGCTCTGCAGGCTGGGACATCAGGACAGGCTGGGACACTGGGACAGGCTGGGACACCAGGACAGACTGGGAAATCAGGACAGACTGGGACACTGGGACAGGCTGGGACATCAGGACAGGCTGGGACACTGGGACAGGCTGGGACACTGGGACAGGCTGGCTTGCAGGCAGGGATTTCTTTATCCTTGCATTTTATTTTCCCTTGAGAGCCACCAAAATTCCTACAGTATCTCGAATTCCTGATGAGAAGAAGGGCTGGGCACAGGCTCCTGTACATGCCATACCCCAATGACACGGGCTCTGCCTCCAAGTGCTCCATCCCTCCACGCAGGGAGGGGTTTTTATTGCCCATGAAAGGGTCATGCAGCACAGCTAAGCAGATTCCTGGCTCTCCCTGATGCTGAATTTACTGCCACTTTCAGCAATAAACAGTGGAATTAATTCTGAGTTTACTAATCCAAAGAGTAAACAATATCCAGAGGAGACACTCAGGCAAGATAAATGCAGGGGATTAAAAGCAAACGGGGTGAAATCATTCTGCTCCCAGCTAAGGAGTCATTGGAGGAACGTGAAGCCTCCACATGCAGTATTATCAAATTGTTAATAAACATTTCTAAAGTCAGTTATATTGGGAAGCTTTTCTTTCCAATTCGCCCATCTGGGGGTTTTATACAGTGGGTGCTGAGCAGTAACTTCCCACTGTACAGGCTGACAGTCAGGGAAGGACTGGGCAGAGCAGAGCTGCTGGTTTGAGAACACACAGCCAGGACAGAGCTGCTGCCCCCTTAAATGGAGCCAGAACTTTTGTCTCCAGTGCAACAAACACACCTGCAGCACTGCTGCATTCCCATACAGCATTTTGGTACATATTTTACATCATCCTGGGTTACTGCTGTGCTTGTTAAATAATTAAAGGCAGAGAATGTGTTATTTACTGTCCATTTAGTGCAGCAGGCCCAGAGCTTTGCTTTGATTTTCAGTCTGGAAGGAGCAGTGACACGGCCCTGGGGAATTCTCCCACAGCGCTTAATTAGCGTGGCACGGCGCAAGCCGGCATCACCGGCTTTATTTGTGGCTCAGAAATAATATTTGATTGTTAATTTTATCGGTTAATAAATTTTTAAAATATTCATTTATATTTTTGCAGGCAGTATTTTACAGCCACCAGACAGGCAGAGTCAGGTCCGATGGTTTCAGGGACCCTTTCAGCAGCAGCACCTCCTTTCTGTGTGTGAATCAAATACAGCACCACCCCAAACCAGGCTCCAGGTGCAGCTGCTCAGTAGCTGGGTGAGCAGAGCAGGCCCTCCTGTCCCTGACATCCTGCTGATTGTCCCCACCCTGGGAGTGTTTTGTTGCCCAACCTACATCTACACTCTATTTTCACTATCAGGGCTGTATCCAACTTCTTTTTGAGCCTGAAAAGTGCAGGAAATGGAAAGAGTGTGGGGAAAATTCCTGATAAATAGAAAACTTCTTCCTATAGAAGAGTGTTTGAATTTGTCGTCCTCAGACAAGAATAAGTTGGTTCTGTGTAGAAAAGAGTACAAATTATCAGCCCTTCAAAGCTTTCCCATTTAACCACTTTATTGCAATACAACTGCCCATAACATTTGCTTTTAGAGCCCATGATGCTGAGTGTAGTTATTACATTGCATACATAAAAGATGTTTACAATTTTTTATATATATATGTAAAATGTTGATCCCCTGGGCCACATCGATTTGTGCCGCCTTCACGGCTGGGTTGGTGCGGGAATTTCCCTACGAGGTGTGATTAGGCTGCAGGGAACTTTCATCCTTCTTCCCTTTTTTAATCTCCTGCTTACCCATTTAACAGACCTGTCCTGGGCTCCATTTATGTCAGCATTTTGGGGCAGAACAGGGGTGTTCTGAGCTCGGGGGTACACAGCACGCTCAGGCTCTGACCCCTCATTTTCACCAGGTGCTCCAGCTGTAGGTGCAGCTGGGTTGATTTATTAGTTCTGGTTGTTTCTACAGCTGAAAACAGAACTGGGACAAATGCAGCAATTAGCACTTGGTGGAGCAGGGGGAAGGCAGTGCTGGGAGGGCACCCTGGGGCTGCTCTTGGGGATTGTCCCAACTCAAAATTATCTCAGCCCAAAAGTTCCCCGGGAATGGCCTCAGCTTCTCCCTGTGCCTGGGGCAGGAGCACAGCCCCATCTCCAGGGGTGGCACAGGTGTCCTAGGGGTGGCACAGCCTGTCCCAGGGGTGGCACAGGTGTCCCAGAGGTGGCGCACCCCCATCTCCAGGGGTGGCACAGGTGTCCCAGGGGTGGCACAGGTGTCCTAGGGGTGGCACAGCCTGTCCCAGGGGTGGCACAGCCCCATCTCCAGGGGTGGCACAGGTGTCCCAGGGGTGGCACAGGTGTCCCACAGAGCCACAGCTGCCAGCACACTGCTGGAAGGACAGACCACCTTGGCTTGTCCCCGTGCTGGGAAGGGCCAAGCCTGCAGGGAGCTGTGGGAGAAGTTCCTGGTTTTATAAGCAACAGAAAGAACAAATAATTTCCCAGTAATTTGTTTTCTAATGAGCAGTGGGTTGCAATTAAGAGGATATTCATTCTAAAGAAATTAACTGTTCTCCAACAGAGGAGAAAAAACTGGTTTATCGTTTCAATCTTCAAATTTTGACAAGCTAATGTGTAGAGTGAAATAATAACAGGGGGAATGCCAGAGATTCCTTATAAAAACTCTTGGGAAAATGAACGAACTCCAAGGAGCTGGGAAGTGCCAAGGCTGAAATGGTGGCTCTGCAGAGAGGGCCTGGATCAGGAGGTCTGGTGGGAAGGAAAAGGTTAAATTCAGTCACCTGTGGGGTGCTCTCTGCTCCAGCCCGGCCCCAGGTGTGGGGACTGCAGTGTGTGTGCCCAGGTGAGAATACAAATGTACAGTTTATTCACATACCCGTTGTGAATCATCCTACAGCTGATTTGAGAGGAAAGAAAAGGCCACATATTGAGATACTCACAGCATTTAAGGAAACACACAAACACAGCAGCAATATTTGCACTGTTTTCCCTTACTGGAAGAAAAGCAGAGGGGTTTTATCTGTATATTATACATTTTTAAAAGACTCTAAGTGTGATCCAGGATATTAGACACCATTCAGCTTCACACAGGTATCTGGCAAAATGGTTTAAACATTTATTAAATATAGAATGATAAAATACCTTGAAGATCACATCCAATCAACACAGTTTCTGCTGTGGAAAATCATGTCTCATTAATCTGTTAGAATACTTTGAACCTACCAATATATAAATGGATAAAAGAGAATATCTTGACATATTTTTAGACTTTCAAAAGGCTTTTAATGAGGTCTTCCCATAGGATTTCTTAGGAAACAAGATAAAAATGGGGATAAGAGATACAGTAACATTATGAATCAATAAGATGGACTAAGAGGAAGGAAACAAAAGTGGGAGATAGTCAATGCAAAGGGTCACTAGCAGTGTGCTGCATGGTTACACACTCCATCTAATGGCATTAATATATTAATTACTGACCTGGAAAAGGAAGCAGGGGTATAGATTGGTTAAATTCAGGAAAGATGAAATAAATTCTGATAAATTTGGCCGAGGCAGGATGAGCGATAGTTAATGAGGGCTGGTGCTGATAAATGTGAATGCCCTGAGCCCCAGAACTGCCCAGCATGGAACTGACCCGTCTGGAAAGCTGCTCACTGCAGAGGCTGAGGGCAAAGAGGGAAAGGAGCCAGGGTCTGACCCAGGGAGCTCGGCCAGGAGGGTGTGAAACCACAATGGGTGTGACCAGGACAGGCAAAACCAGGAGTGCCCTCACTGCTCTCCCCAGCACAGCAGCAGGGACACCAACGGGAGATCAACGATGAAAATTCAAAATATAAGGAATTAACCTTATATTCCTTATAAGGAAAATAAGGTTAATTCCTTATATTTTGAATTTTATATTCCTTAAGGAATTCCTTATATTCCTTATAAGGAAAATAAGGTTAATTCCTTATATTTTGAATTTTATATTCCTTAAGGAATTCCTTATATTCCTTATAAGGAAAATAAGGTTAATTCCTTATATTTTGAATTTTATATTCCTTATAAGGAATTCCTTATATTCCTTATAAGGAAAATAAGGTTTTCACAATGAAATGGAGGAGTGCTCCTCACAGAGAGACCACAAGAGCCCTCAGCTAAACACTGGTGGCCCAGCCAGGGGAGGGACCTCCGTATGCCTGGCACTCAGAGATCCACTGCTGTGTCTGAGATCCATTCCTGTGCCTGAGGGGACTGCTCTGGGGAAGGGGAGACACTCAGAGATGCATTCCTGGCACTCAGAGATCCATTCCTGACACTCAGAGATCCCTTCCTGGCACTCAGAGATGCATTCCTGACACTCAGAGATCCATTCCTGACACTCAGAGATCCACCCCTGTGCCTGAGGGAACTGCTCTGGGGAAGGGGAGGCTGTGGCAGTGCTGCTCGAGCCCTGTGGCTCCAGGTGTGCAAACCAAGCCCAAACTGCACAGCGCCAGCGTGGGCAATTCCACCCACACATTTTAGATCTATAAAGCTTAATGCTTCATGTTTAGTTTTCTGGATAGTTTCCCTTATTGCTGCTGTGGAAATCCATTCCAGTTAGACACCAGGACTCGGTTTCCAGTCCAGGCAGGGGGTGCAGTGTGGAGAGGTGACACTGAGTGGTCCCTGCAGGTGCAGCCTTACAAGCATGGCTCACTCCACAGGCAGTTTATAATAATCATACTTCTCATGAAGCCCGAGTTCCACTGCCTCCAAATTAGATCTCAGCACTTAAAAAAAAAAAAAAGGTAAAGGAGGAAAATCAATGCAAACCCCGTTCCTCCCTCTCCACCCGCCATCGCCCACAGTGCCCCTGCTGTGGGGCAGTGGGGTGGGGGCTGTGGGGTTCAGGGGGCCCCAGGGCTCGGGGGGGGGCAGCAGCTGCCCAGAACAGGCCCAGTTTGCCCAGTCCCACTCCAGTGCCCCAGCAAGGCCACGCTGCAGAGCACTGCTGCACTAGGAGAGCTGGGGAGCTTAATTGTCTTGTTAAATATAAATGGGCTGGTGATTTCTTCAAACTGGAAGAGTGTGGAAAGCCATTAGGAAGAGGATAATACCAGTGGTATTTAAAAATTAAAATCAGCTGTAGCCAACCCCAGCAGCAGCAGCTTTGTCCTTTGGAGCCTGACTTTGACAGTCGCTCATGGATGCTATAAACACAGGGCTGTGCTCACAGCCAGGCAATAAAGTGACTGGTGCATTTCTTTTTGCTTTATACACCACTGTATTGATTTTGTAGTTTATTTTTTCTTGGAGAGAAACTAAGGTATTGCGATTTCATTTAGGTACTGCATTATAATTTCCCTGATGATTTTGTCAAATGTTCCTGGAGGAGAACACCTTCTCCTGGCGAGCAGGATTCAAAGACACCAAGCCGACTAATCCATACCTAATTGGATGAAATCGTTATGCACTTTCCCTCCTTTTGGAGGTTTTTTCAGAGTTCCCGGTTCCTTAGGGATCCTAAAAGCCACTGAAGAGGTTATTATAGTATGTCCTCGGGGATGTTTAATACCCTAGCCCTGTTCAGACATGCAAATAATCTAATTCAAAAGCCTCCTAATTAGCAAGCCAGCTACAGTTCTGGATAAGGGGAGAGAGAGAGGGAGAGAGGGAGAGAGAGAGATCTAAAAGGACGGTGCTTATTCCTTTTATAGGCTGCTATTGTGCAAAAGGCAGCATAATGGATAAAAAGTAATTGTTCTGATTTTAATTGCGATCCACTATTTATAGTTTTGTTCTGTCATCTGAATAATGAGGGGATTTTGTTCCTGCAGCTCATGCTAAACACGCTGCAACTGCAGCAACGCAGGATGCAGCAATTGCCTGGCATCTCCTCCTGGAAGCACAATCTTGCCTAGCAAAGATGCTCCAAGTAAAGGATGTTAAGCTCGTTAATGAATTAGCCATTTAATTGACATAATTAGGGATAATTATTTTCTTTTAATCTATTGCCAATTTTAGGACAATTAGACTAAACAACGGTGAAGCAGATCACAGAGGGTCCTGTGCAGTCCCAGTGAGAGCTCTTGCCCTAAATGAAATGGTTGAAATGCCAGGGATGTGCAGGTGGAGGGAGCTGAGGGTGGCTCCTGGCTGGTCCTGGTGAGGAGCCAGGGCAGCCTGCACGCCCTTCCCTGTGAGCAGGCCCCTGGTGGCTGCAAACAGCTCCTCACTGGGACGTGTGGCACTGGGACGGCCCCACCAGAGCCAGCAGACCTTATTCTTGCTGCTGAGAGCTCTGCATCCAGGCTGGAGCTGCACCGTGCTGCCAAGTCCAGACAAAGATTAAATTTATAAAGACCTGCTCAGTCAGCTGGTGCGAAAGCACGGCGAAACCTGGATTCGTGAGGAGCAAAATGCAGAGAAAAGCGACAGGACTGAGGCCAAGCCTGTGCTGGGCAGGGCAGGAGCATCACAAGGGCTGCAGGTCCCCGGTGGCTCGGGGCAGATGCAGCGCTGCAGGAGGGGGCAGGGGCAGCAGCCCCATCCCTGCACCTCCCGCGGAGGACGAGGGGCTTCAGGTGCCAGGTGTGCACCTGGGGGAGCGAGAGAGGCCCCGTGAGAGGAGCTGAGGCCGCAGCAGCACCAGGGGGGAGTCTGGTCCTGGCCTCACAGCGCCCAGAGCCACCCCGGGGTGCCCAGGCTGGTGGCAGTGCCCCGTGCGGAGCCGCTGCGCTCCTCCTGGCCAGCCCGGCCGCACCTTCCCCCCTCCCTGTGTGGCTCGCAGCCCTGTGGCCATGACTGCAGCGGCCCGTTCGGGCAGGAGCCGTGGCTGAGAGCGGGGCTTGCCAAGCCGTGTCCCCAAGTGATGCTCGCTGTGCCGCACGTGGCACCGCTCGTCACTTCATTATCCTGTTAGAGACCCGCACAGCACCTGCTCAATTGGAGCCTCGTGTGCTCGCAATTAATATGTTATGCCCTGATTAATTAGCAGGGTTAATTATGATTGCTGTTGCTCAAGCCTATGTGGAGAGAGGCGGCATGGTGCTGCTGTGAGTTGCGGAGCTGAGGATGCGCCCCGGGAATTGGGAGCAGCCGGGACGGCCCCGCCGGCTCCGCCGAGCCCCGCGCTGGGCGCTCACGTCTCTGCTGGCCCAACTAGCCACTCCTTCCAGGCTGGCACCTCACGCTTCCTTCGGGAGCTGGAGCCCAGCAGCTGAGCCTGCAGGCACTGAAGGGACCGTGGGCTCCTGTGGGTTTGTTCACATTTCACTCAGTGCACCTTCAAAGTGAGCTCTTCACCTGTTCGGGAGCAACCACTCTACACATTCTCCGGGCTCTCCCCGTGCTCAGGAGTTTCTGGCCAGTTCTCCCAGGCAGGCATCCGTGCCCAGAGCCAGGGGCAGCACAGCCACGAGGCCAGGGGCTGCTCATGAGGGGCTCCTCAGCTTCACAGCCACAAGAGCTGGCTGAGAACCACGGGGCAGGCTCCAATCTGGCACACAGCTGAGCAGCTCCCATTTCCCATTAAGGTTTTGATTTGTCTGTGCATGAAATAGTGAGACTTGGGGTCTTTTTGGCAGTTGTGAGTGAGAGATGACCACCCTTCTCATTGACTTATCCCTCTGAAGCTATCATCACTCATTTCTCTTGGGAAGAGAATGTGAGGCACTGGTAAATAATATAGGGTTGTGTATTTCTTTATCTCCCATAGTGTGTTGTCTCCTACATGCTGTTCTGTTCTAACAACATCCATCAAGACAAATGCATACCTGAGAACAGCCTCCCTCAAACCTCAGAAATCTGCTTCTGAGGTCACCAGCTATACAGAAAAGACAAAGAAGAAACAAGAAGGAAATTGCACAAACAATTAAGCATTTTTTTTCCAGAGACAGAGAGGACTCCCCTTGTCTGCACAAGGCAAGCACCAAAATAAGAATGCCACATCTCAAACACAAGGCAATCTATTATTCTCAGAGCAGTAACATGATACATTATCAGCCACCTTATCCTAGCAAAATGTATCATTACCTGCACTTTCTGCACTTTCCAGATCAATCCACTTTAAAAATGTAGTAATATAGAAGGGTATTAGGTACTAGAAAACTCATTATGAAAATGGCGCACTCAAATTCTTTAAAGGTGATATTTCATAAAATATACTATGCCTAGCTCTTGGCTCAATCATTCTTTTTAATAGCTCCATAGCAGCCAGAAAATAAAGTATTCATGAAGATTGAAGAAGATGATCCCATGAACTTCAATTTAATTGGTGCAAATTAAAACGATCCATCTTTTCACGCTGCCCGTCTATCTCCAATCATCAGTGCACCGCACGTCCAGCACCCTGATTACAATTATCTTTTAATAGGAAAACTTGTCACTTTTTGTGTGATTTACATAAGCTTGCACAAACTTACTGGTATCATTTAGGGTTGGAATGTGTGATTTTTTTTTTCCATTCAAGTCCCCTGATGTGGTTGGGGGAGGGGGGGCCCAGAGGTGAGGTGAGCTCTTGGCGGGGGGCTCATTTACTGCACTTAAAGCCTGGACTTGTGCAAGAAGAATGCCAGAACGAAGCCTTCAATACATCTTCATCCAGCAGACCTCCCCCCAAAGAAGTGCTAATGCAGTCAGATTTCATGGTGTCTTTGCAATGACCATTGCAATTACAATACAAAAACCTAGATGACATTTTGACTTTTAATTAGGAGGGAAATGATGCTGGTCCCTGCTGATGGCTCTCTCTCTGCCTCCGACTGCTCCTGGCACTCCCATCCTGAGAAGGTACCCTGCAGGGTTTAATAAGCCATCAAATCATAGTGGTGTGGGACGTATTCTCAAGAGTTCAAATAAAATTACCATAAATGTATGTTTACTGTTCCTGGCCTAGTGTCTGGGATCTGGCTGAGGGCCCTCCAGCCAGCAGCAGCACAAAGCACCCACAGTATTAATTATTGTTACTATCATTATTACTATTTTCTTTGTGATGACCACAATCCAACGGCGAGGACGCTGCAGAATGATTCATTGCCTGAAGCCATTTATGTATAATACGTTTCAATTTTTTTCCTTATCTTTGAAAGGCAACCCTCCTTATCACAGATGGCTTCTATCCCTTAAGATGCTGGGAGATTCAGCTCTGTCTTCTGAGGTTGGGATTTCCTATGCATGGAAATAATGAGCATTGTTTAGCTGCTGTCCGTGTGTTCCCTGATAGCCTCCACCTGAAAGGCGAGCCTGGGAACTGCAGAGCAGCCTGTGCCTTCCCCACGACCCCCTGGACCCGCTCAGCTTCACTGGAGCACACGGGGGCACAGTTTTTAATAAGCTCCAATTTCCAGCTCCCTCTCCTCGCCAGCGGGAGCAGCGCGGGGAGGCCCCGCAGAGGTCATCAGCCTGCGAGCACTGAACTTTTTAGCACATCCACTGCAGAGCAATTTTTAGGACTCCTTTGCTGGTGGAGTTCAAATGAAACTCATGGCTGATCTCATTAAGCACTCGTCTCATTTTGGTGCATGAATATTAAACAGGAACATGTGTGAGCAGGACGCTGCAGAAAGAACATTTTTCCTCTCAGCAGTGCTGGCTGCAGCGCTGCCTTCCAGCAGTCAGCCCTGCCATCCTTGGGGTCAGCCCTGCCATCCCAGAGGGGTCAGCCCTGCCATCCTGTGGGTCATCCCTGCCATCCTTGGGGTGCCAGCCCTGCCATCCCAGGGGTCAGCCCTGCTGGGCAGCAGCTCCGGGGCTCAGCCCAAAGGCGGCTGTTCCCTGTGCCCGAGCTGCTGCCGGAGGACGAGGGTGGACAGTGAGGGCTGCAGTCCTGGCAGGAAGGGTATTTGGGAGAATATGCCGAGGCAGAAGAACTCCCCACACCTTCCCTGTGCCAGGTGCCCCAGGAGGGGCGGCGAGGGACGGCCGCGGGGCAGTGGCAATGGAGGGAACCCTTTCCTCCCACCCCGCAGGTGGCCAGGCTGCTCCCCAGAGCTCTCCCCATCAGTCTGTTGTCACAGCACACACCAGCGGTCACCGTGACCCAGATGAACTCCGATGCAGTTGATCCATCAGGGAAAGGCGCGGGGCTGACCCGCCATAAATCGCGGCCGGCGGGAGCAGCCCCACTCCGGGTCCGCGGCCCGGCCACCCGCACCTGCGGCGCTCCCCGGTAAGCAGGTAATCATGAGCTGCCACGGAAAGGTGACCCATTACCGTGATGGATTCGGTGTGAAAAACAAATGGACTGAGACCTGCGGGCTGCTGTCCTTGCCGCACCTTGGCCTTCGGTCCTGCCGGATCCAAACCGGGCTCGTTCCGCCGGCGGAGCGCGGGCTCAGCCCCGAGGCCGGGACACGCTGCCCGCTCCTCCGGCCGGCTCTGCCCCGCTCCGCTGGAGGCTCCCCGAGCTTGCTCTTCCTCTCCTGGGGAGGCTCGGCCCTCGCCGTGGCGGACGGGCTCAGTCCCAGCAGCGCCGGGCAAGCAGCTGCCAGCACAGCCGTGCCCAGAGCGCGGCACAGCCCAAACACCCGGCCGGGCTCGCTGCGGCACCCCCGGAGCTGCTGCAGTGGGGGACGAGATGTGGGAACGTCTGAGAACGGCTGCCATCGCCACGGGGAGCAGCAGGAGGAGGAGGGTGAGCCGGCAGAGCTGACCTTGAGGCTGCCTGGGATTGACCCTGAAGCAGCGAGATTCTCCATTCTGTTCACAGGCACTGTCATCTCTCACCTTGCAGCCAGCGCTCTCCTTGCCCATTTATCATCACAAATGTTTCTATTTAGGCTTATTTGTTTGTACAGTTAAGCCCTGTTACATGTACACCAAGAAGAAGGACAAATTGTGATTTTATCCAATGTTAGATCATATCACTCCTTGCTACAACTTTCACAGCATTAATAAGGATAAAGGGAGACTTTGGAGAAATTCAATAATACAGCACATGTGATAACAGCCCAGCCAAGTGCTCTGGGGAGGGGATGAATTCCACAGCAGAGCCACGGCTGTGGCTGCCCCTTTGTGCCCAGAAGTGCTAGTCTGCCCAGGAAGGGATTTCTGCACTGGCTGAGTGTGGCAAACACCACTCCAGTGATGGAGTCCTGCTCAGCATGGAGCATTAGTCTGCCCGCTGGAACCCTTCATTCCCTGAACAGTATCTTGCTCTGACACAAAACTCCAGATGCCTGTGGAGCTCCCAGCTCCTCCTGCCAGCACTCACCAGGCACAGAAATGGGCTTTTTGTTTTCAAGACAGAAGTGGTGGCAGAGACATGCCAAAACAATGGCGAGTCTGGGAAAGCAGAGCACACAACGACGGAGAGCAGAACCCAGAAACCAGAAGTGCCAGGATGCACTGGAGTGCCGAGGCAGAGGTCACTGCTCAAAGCCTTGGACATCCCCAGGAACTGCCAGCACCCACCACTGCCAGGCAAAGCTCTGCAGCTCCTTGTGCTGTCCCCTTGGTCCTGACGTGGAAGGGACCAGGAAGCCCCTGTGCAGATGCGTCACTTGAGATGGTGGGAGCATCTTCACCAGCACCTCTGCTCTTCCCAGTGTCCGTCTGAAGCTGCTCCTGGCCCAGGAGAGCTCGGTGCCCTCCTGCCCGAGCCAGGAGCAGCAGTGACAGACACCAGCACCCACACGCACCTCAGCCCAAACTCCATCCCACGGGAAATCTCCCTGGGGATTGGCACCTTTCCCAGTGGGAACTCCAGCAGGTGCAAATCTGCATGAAAATCCTGCTGTGCTGGGACAAGCGTTTGCTGAGGCCGGTGTCAGCCAGGGCATGGGCCGGGGCTGTGCCACAGGCTTCCCCTGCTCCCCTCAGCCAGGGCCTGGCAGCAGAGCTGGGCGGTGGGTGGCCACCCAGGGGTGCCCCGTTTGCAGGGTGGCCACCCAAGGGTGCCCCGTTTGCAGGGTGGCCACTCTGGGGTCCGTCCTGCCGGTGGCCACCCGGGGTCCCCTCGGTGGTGGCTGTGCCAGAGCGTGCTGCCGGCTGCACCTGCTGGCTTTGGCTGGAGCTGCTGCCTCAAACCAATCATCATTTGTGTTATCCTTCCAGCCGAGGGCACGGACCTTCAATCATTCTTCCTAGTTAGACACAATCATCGGCCAGATTTGTCTTGTTTAGCTGGAGCGCACACGGTGGCTGCAGAGCCCTGCGGATCCTCCCAGGATGGTTTGCTAATCCTGCTCGCCGAGCGCTCCCGGCCCTGCTCGCCTTTTAAAGGGCAGGGTTTGGCTCCAGGGCAGGGTTTGGCTCCAGGGCAGTTCTGCTCCACGCCAGCTCGCTTTCCACGGATGCGGCCGCTGCTTCGGAGCAGATGCGGAGGTTGGCAGGAGCAGGGGGCCGTGCCAGCCCTGTGCCAGCCCTGTGCCATCCCTGTGCCAGCCCCGTGCCATCCCTGTGCCATCCCTGTGCCATCCCCTGTGCCATCCCTGTGCCAGCCCTGTGCCAGCCCCGTGCTGTGCCTGTGCCATCCCTGTGCCATCCCTGTGCCATCCCTGTGCCATCCCTGTGC
>VWZP01005797.1:87596-116021 GCA_013396995.1 Dicaeum eximium
CTCGGGGGCTGTCTGGGGGATCCGGGGGTCTCTGGTCGCTGCCCCGCCCCAGCACGGCCACGGACGGGCCCCGCCGCAGCCCTCCCCGCTCCTCGGGCACCACGTTCCCACTGCCACGGGCACCCCGCGGCTCTGGCTGCAGTGCCAGCACTTCCCAGACAAGCTGCATGTCTCCGATGTCACATCAGGCCCTAAATCAAGAGCTCTCTGAAATCCTGCGAGCCCTGGTCCCGCTCCAGCGCCTGCCCAGCCGCGGCCAGGTGTGCCCGGACCCGCGGGGCTCGGGAGCGGCGGTGGCAGCCCTGGCACAGGTGCCCTGAGCAGCGGTGGCAGCCCTGGATCCCTGGAAGTGTCCGAGGCCAGGCTGGACAGGGCTTGGGGCAGCCCGGGACAGTGGAAGGTGCCCTGCCCACGGCAGGGGTGTGGGATGAGGTCAGATTTTAGGTCCTCCCAGTCCAAACCAGTCTGTGATTCGATGATTCAGTGATTCCGTACAAACCCAGAGCCTCGCCCGGGGCTCTGAGGGCTCAGCCTCAGCGCTCTCTGCCCGCTCAAAGGTTTTCCTTCCAGCCAGCAGGCAGTGGGTGACCTGGATCAGGCACATGCAGCACTGGGAGCAGAATTACGAATTTCCTCAGCCATGTAACACCAGGGCTTCACAAATGCAGGTTAAAGCACCTGCACGCTCGTGCTGCGGGGACGTGCTGATTCCCCGTTGGGGAACCGGGATATTTTTATGCCTCTGCACTCATCCAACATCTGAGTTTCGCTAATAACTAGATTTATGCAGTGGCACAGCTTTAAAAGAACAGGTTAAGGAGAAAATTGATCTGTATTCAGGAATGCCAAGTACCTGGATTAAGATGCTTTTTCCCACCCAGAGCACTCAGCATTTCCAAAGCTTTGCACATGTTCCAGGCATGGGCCCCTCTCCATTGCTTTCCTGGTGGGTTATACAGCTATTCCAAAGGATTTAAAAAATTAATGATGAAATGGCTGCGAGATCTGTGGGATGCCTCCATCCACCAGCATCTCTCCACAGTTGGAATTAGTTTCACTGCAAAATGCACCGGAGTATGAGCAAAGACAGCCCGAGAGCAGCTCCCACTGAACTCCGGCAGGTTTTCAGAGAATTTCTGAAATGTCCTTCCTGAGGGCTGGGCGAGATGCTTCCAAGCCTTTTGTCTGGAATATGAAGGAGCACAGTAGGTGCTTTGAGGAGGTTGTTATAAAAATTGCTGACATAACAGTGCACGTCTGCTCCAAACCTGCCCGCAGAGATGGAATCCCTAAAATTATCTCTCGGAGCATTATCTGCTTGTTCAGGGCTCTGCAAAGGGCTCAGGTGGGGGAAGCTCCAGCAGCCCTGCCCAGGAGTGGCTGCAGGGCTGGGGGCTGCAGCCCCTGCCTGACAGAACAGCCAGCATTTTAATTGTATTTTTTCTAAATTTCTGTTTTGTAAAGAATTCAATTTGGTTTATTGTTTGCGATTCATATGCAATGTTGCAGAGTAAATTTAATACACGGTGGTTACACTTGAAAGTGGTCTAATTAATAAAATGCATAAAAACAAATAGGAAAATCAATGCTTTTGTTAATATTCTGTCATTTTTACACACTTTAAAATTCATAGCAGCTCTAAGAGCACAGCACAAGTATAGTGGGCTCTGGTTTGGTAAAAAGCTGAAGATGCTGAGCAGACAAAAATATTTTTCCAAATGAGATTAGAGAGTCGGGACACTGTCTTGGGCAAAAAATGGAATTTTTGATGGTATTAGCCTGGCTGTGGCTTTGCAGTTTGCATTTCTTCTGTCCACAGAGAGGAGAAAATATTCTGTCAGAATAATATAGTGAAAATTAAAAGTAAATAAACCAAAAAATTTAAAACTTGGCTGGTGGAAATCTATCCTACACACAGTTAAGGTTCCCCCTCTAGAATTCGTGCAATTAGAGAGGTAACTGTCCTCCCGTGCCTGCAAACATAGAGATCCACAATGAGACAGAAGCTGGAGGAGGAAATCCCATTTTCTTTGTGACTTTTTAAACCACACAGTGTTAACAGCCACATGGAAAATCTTTCTCATTAACACCTAGGGCTCGGGGGAAATGTTGTCGACGAACGCCTTATTGCATATAACCCCAAACCCTTTAGGACCTTGAGACGCTCAGACGAACTGGAGTAATGACCTGGAAATAGTCCTCTGGGCCTGCTGCAATAATGATGTGGCTGGCTGTATTTTTTTAATATGAGGAAAGAGATTAAAGAAAATAACAGCCCTGCTTGACTCGTTCATTATTACTGAGGTGAAGTGACCACTAAGAAATGATGACAGAAACCTTGCTCACCAGTCACCAGGCCCAAATGGGGCTGGGGAGGTTTCTGACACAGCCTGCCTGAAGGCAACATAATAAATTCAGACATTATCTGATATGGATGTATCGTAATGAAAAATAAATTTGCAAAACAGTCTGATATGAGTTAATCCATAAAGTATTTTATTACTTCATTTTCTTACATTGAATCCATCATGCGTTTTTCTGGCAGCATATTTTTAATTACTTTTAATTTAAATATATGCGCCCCCTGCTCAGATTGCTTTTGACACCGGTTAAAAAAAAAACATTAAAAAAAGAAAGCGATTATTGTCCCTGTGCACCGTGCTCCCTCCCCTGCAGACAGTGTGGTGCTCAGCCAGGGCTCAGCACGGGGACTGTCACCAGTGAGGCTCTGTCCCCACGCCCGGAGAGGTGGCAGGGGTGACACTGGGTGCCCAGAGCTCCTCGCTCCTTATTGCCCTGTTGGGATGGGGCTGGGACAGCCCCAGAGCAGCTCCAGGGGCTCTGCAGACGAGGTGACACTGGGTGCCCAGAGCTCCCCACAGCTGTGCTGGGCGTGGGCAGTGCCAGCCCGCGGCCACCACGGCCACGCTGGGCACATCCATTACTACTGATGCAAAAATGACCATTAAGGAGTGGTGACAGGGCCCTGCTCATTTGTGGCTGGGACAAAGCGCTGCTGCCCGGGGCTGCCTAATGAAATCTGAAACCATCACATTTATTTGTCATATGGGTGTAACACATTTGCTGAGCGGTCTAATAAATGTAATAATCCAAATATTCCTCCAGTTCTTTTAGAAGAAATACATTTATTGCCTGTGAAGCCTTCTAATAACATTTCTGAGCCGGTTCCCTGCCTGTGTCCCCCCACCATGCTGGGAGAGGGCAGTGGCCACCAGGAGTGCAAGCCCAAACTCTCCTCAGGAGTCTGCAGAGCTGTGAGGGGCTGCCTCAGCAGCACTGGCAGCTGGCACAAAGCTGTGCCTTCATCCTCACACATTGCTCTGCAATAAACCTGAGCTTTTCCATCTCTTGCAGATCCGCTGGGACTCAGATTTTGTGCCAGCGTGTTCTCCTGGCAGTGAATGGGGAGCAGAGGTGCTGCGAGCCAGGGGCAGCCCCTGAGAGCCCCAGGGAAGGAGGAGCCCCTCACGGCCCCGTGCTCTCACCTGCCATGAGCACCGTGCCCACGGGCTCCGTGCCACTCTGTCCTGCTGCCCAGGGGCCACAAAGGCCAGGGGCTGCCCAGTGCTGTGCTGTGCCACAGAATCATGGAATCATGGAGTGCTTTGAGGTGGAAGGGACCTTAAAGCCCATCCAGTGCCACCCCTGCCATGGCAGGGACACCTCCCACTGTCCCAGGGTGCTCCAAATCCCATCCAGCCTGGCCTTGGGCACTGCCAGGGATCCAGGGGCAGCCACAGCTGCTCTGGGAATCTGTGCCAGGGCTGCCCACCCTGCCAGGGAGGAGCTCCTTCATGAGATGTGACCTGAACCTCCTCTTTCGGTTTGGGTCACACCATGCTGTGCCACGCCAGGCTGTGCTGGGCCAGCTGCTCGCCCTGTCCGTGCTGGAGGCTGTGCCAGGCTCTGGCTCCTGCCTGTCCCTGTCCCTGTCCCTCTCCCTGTCCCTGTCCCTGTCCCTGTCCCTGTCCCTGTCCCTGTCCCTGTCCCTGTCTCTCCCCAGGCTGATGAGCTGTGACCTGGCGCAGGGGGCACACACCACATCTGGCCAGGGCCCTGTAAACAATTCCATCGTGTCTCGTGCCAGCTGTTCTGGGCAGAACTGTGCCCAGGAGCTCCCGGGAGGGCCCCGTGTGAGGCCACCTCTGCCAGCCTCTGCCAGGGGCCGAGGGCACAGGGCTGAGGCTGTCCCTGTGTCCAGCCACGGCACCAGGACACTGCAGCCACCTGGGCTGCTCAGGCCAGGGCTCCGTGCAACTAAAGAAAGGTTTGTTGTATGTGAAACCCCGTGGGGCTCCCAAGGGAGCAGAGGAGCAGCAAACACTTTCCCTGACACAGGGGAACTCGGAGCCCGAGGGCCACACCGTGCCCAGAGTGCCCCGGGCTGCCCTGGGACATCAGAGATGGTTGGACACCAGCTGCCAGCACACTCAGGGCTCTGTGAGCCAGGGAGGAGCCTTTGGTACCTCTCGTGATGACTCACCTGCAAAAAATTCCCCAATTCAAACCTCCCCGTAGTCCCTTCCCATAACCAGAGGATTTCATATGCCTGAGATGCTGGGGCTGGCGATGCTGGGGGAAGTGGGAGGCAGACCTCTGTGTTAGCAGAGTGTGAGCCAGCATTTCACACACCACCACGCCAAACAGAACTTTGATATGCTGAGCAAATATTGAATTCTATTGGTTTAATTTAATTAAAATTTATTAACCTTTTATTAAACATATACCCTCATTGAAATTCTCATTCCCGTCTCCTACAAGAGCCCAGCCATATTCTCATTTCCAAGCTCATTAAATATCACCCAAAGAGAACCTATTTCTTAAGCGCTGATTGTTGATAAACTACAATATTAACCCAGGCATGTCCCACAGGCATTGGAAAGGAGACAAAATGAAATCCAAACATGAGGCCTGGTGCTGCTGTTTGGAAAGGAATCCTGAGAGGGACAGAGGTCCAGGCTCAGCTCTGCCGTGGCACAGGGACATGTGCTGGTGCAGCCGGGCTCTGGGACACCACCCAGAGCAGCACCAGCCTGTGCAGAGCTCAGGGGCTCGGTGCCTGCATGGCCAAGGCTCGCCTGGTGATGCCAGACTCAGCCCTGTGCCACGGCTACCTGCTGCCCTCGGTGTCCCTGTGCTGCTCTTGGTGTCCCTGTGCTGCTCTCGGTGTCCCCACACTGCTCACAGTGTCCCTGTGCTGCCCACAGTGTCCCCACACTGCTCACAGTGTCCCCATACTGCCCACAGTGTCCCCACACTGCTCACAGTGTCCCCATACTGCTCACAGTGTCCCCACACTGCTCACAGTGTCCCTGTGCTGCCCACAGTGTCCCCACACTGCTCACAGTGTCCCCATACTGCTCACGGTGTCCCCATACTGCTCACAGTGTCCCCGTGCTGCCCACAGTGTCCCCATACTGCTCACAGTGTCCCCACACTGCTCACAGTGTCCCCCTACTGCTCACAGTGTCCCTGTGCTGCTCTCAGTGTCCCCACACTGCTCACAGTGTCCCTGTGCTGCTCTCAGTGTCCCCATACTGCTCACAGTGTCCCCGTGCTGGGGTGGCATGACTCTGTGGCTGTCCTTGTCTCTGTCCCAGCTCCCTGATGGACCCAGCTCCTTTGGCTCATTCCCCAGGAGCCCCTGTCCCACCCAAGGTGCCCATGGCCCCCTGTGTCCAGTCACATCTGGGGTCACAGCCAGCCCCTCTGGTCTCACAGTGGAGCAGCTCAGCACAGAGACAACCTGCACCCCGGAGCAGGAGCAGGAGCCGTGCCCAGGAGCTGGAGCGGTGCCCAGCAGCCCCAGCAGCCCTGCCAGGCTGAGCCCTCCGGAGGCAGAGCCATCCCTGAGCAGAGCCACCCCTCAGTAGAGCCATCCCTCAGCAGAGCCATCCCTCAGCAGAGCCATCCCTGAGCAGAGCCACCCCTCAGCAGAGCCATCCCTGAGCAGAGCCATCCCCCAGCAGAGCCATCCCTGAGCAGAGCCATCCCTGAGCAGAGCCATCCCCCACCAGAGCCATCCCCCAGCAGAGCCATCCCCCAGCAGAGCCGGCAGCGCTCGGGCTGGAGCGGGGGCAGCGGGTCAAATGGTTGGAGCCCTCATGAATATGGAGCAGAGCGGAGCAGATAATTGATTCCAGGGGAGCGGGAAGGGCCGAGCGTGACAGAGGTCAGGGGACAGAGGGATGTCTCGGAGAGGGCAGACGGGAGAGCAGCTGCGCGGCTCGCAGGAGGGACAGGGAGGGGACGGCTGCCCGCAGAGACCGAGCGCTGCGGCCGAGCACAATGGGCTCCGTGCAGAGCGTTCTGCTCCGCTCCCTCTCCTCCACCTCTGCCCGGAACACCTCCAGCAGCAAGCACTCCTCCAAAGATTATGAGACTCCAGAAATTCGGACAAAATGGCTGTGTCGTTTTGTTCTCTTTACAAAGCCAAGTGTTTTATTTCAGTATCTGGGGAAGGCTCTTGTCCTCTGTGATCCTAGAGCTTTGCTCTGTGATGTCATGTGCTGTCCCAGTCACAGCATGCCCACTGTCATGGTGCCCTGGGCTTTCCCCAGTGCCCAGCCCATCCTCTTTTTGACTATTGAAATTCCCAGTTTTCCAGCAGTACAATGATCAGGCCCTAAAATCCAGACCTGTCTTCTCCAAATCACAAAACTTGGGGAAGAGATGGCCCTTCTGCAGGTGCTGGGGGAGCTGGTGCCACAGTCAGTTCACCGTGGGCTACTGCTGCCACTCAGTGAGCAGCCACTGGCCAGAGGCTCCCACTGTCCATGGTGCAGGTCTGGACCTGCCCTCAGGAATCTGCTGGCCTGGAGCACAGCGTGGCCGTGCTAGGCACAGACAAATTCATGTGCAATAGCTGTAAAGAAAAGATATGTTAATTGTGCCACATAAAATCTGTGATTACTCTGGCTAATCTGTCAAAGCTGGGAAATATTGACTATTGTGGAAGGATACCATTTGCTGCTGCATCTGTGGAGCTGAGGCGAACGCCGAAGGCTCCTGGCCATGGAAGGAGTCTGCAAGGAGGGAGAGCAGAGCTGCAGGGAGGGGAGAGGCTGCTTGGCTCTGGGGAGGGGCTGCAGTGGGTCCAGCAGAGCCCAGGGCACTTTTGGGACACGTTGCCCCAAAGAGCAGGACACACTCATCCCTAATCAACAGCGTGGCTGTGGTGGTTGTCCAGCAGTGGCCACAGACAGGAGCTCACTAGCCACGAGAAGGGCCAGAGAGGTCCAGAGAAGGCCGTGGGACACTGAGAAGCCCAGTGCTCAGAGAGGGAGCAGCCTGTGCCCAGCTGAGCCACCTCCCCTCTGCTGCAGCTGCAGCCTGGGGCAGGAGCTCCAGGTACGTCAGGAACCCTTCACCTGTTTGCTTCCAGCCTGGTCTGAGTCTGACTTCTCTTCCTAGATCCTACAACAGCTGCCCAGGACATATTTTTGGCAGCCCCATCCTATCACAGCAGAATGACCCAAGCCTGTAAAGGAGGTTTTTATTGATACACATACCCAGTCTGTGTATATCACTTGTGGCATCGTCCTACCCCTGTTAATAAGATTAAAAGCCACTGCTTGCATGTGCCAAGCTTACCAAATCATTACCTGCTGTATATTAAGTGTTTAATTGCATGAAATGACATCATGTTTATCTGTGCAGCATTAGCATCTCGTCCTGGTGTCACAGTGGTAAACACGCGTGATATCATCCGTCATCACGGGGACTTAAAATCAATTGCTCTCCCTGCACCTCTTGTACAGAGAGGAGCACAATACAATAATGAACTTGAGCAAGAGCCTAAGTGACAAGATGAAACAGCATAAATAATAACACTTAAAATGTGTTATCTGTAACAATGAAGTGTCTCAAATAATAGAATTATGGATTCCAAAGAGGAAAGCAAGTTGTTGAAATTCACACCATGGGAGCATCAGTTTGTGCTCATCAACAAAATCACCTATAAATTAATCTGATTTAATGCTGGATGGAGGTTGTATAAGACACCAACATCACTAATCAGCTTTATTTTATAAACCTGACCCATTTTACAATCTATTTGCCTGCATAACTTGACTAAGCAAGAATTTAAGATGTGGGTCAAAAATTTTTCCCCTTGCCTTATGATGATTTCACTTAGGCACTCGTAAACAGTTCTTCTGGCAACTTATTAGTCCCATTATTTCAGAATTTTCTTCAATGAACCATTTTTTAGTTATCAAAACATTTAGTTCCAACTGACTTCAATGATACAGACTTCAGACCAACTGAATTTATGAGTTTAACAAGATTACATAGTCAAATAGCCATTCCTAACCAAGTTCATATTTCTAAATAAACTGTCAAGGTACAGCCCAGAACAAAGTCTATTAGAAGAGGACACGCAGAGTCCATTGACTTTAACTGTATTGATTATGGATAATTATTTGGTCTCTACTGTCTTCTCACATTTTTACTAATTTTCTCCGGGAAGGCTTAAACTTTATTGTTTACTTCTCAAAACGAGGGAGAAGGACAAGGGCAAAGATCCTTTCTTCCATCTCCCCTTAACCATCACGGAATGCCGCCGTGCCCCGTGGCGGTGCAGAAGTTACGGCTGTCTTGGAGCGAGAGCGTTCATAGCTGGAGGTGGATTATTTGCAAAATCAAAGCCAAGCCGGGTGATGTTCTGTCAGATAAACAAACCGCTCAACCACGAGCCCATGAGTACTGACCAGAAAGAGAAGGGATCTCACACCTCCCGCGCCGGCACTGCCAGCCCCGCGAGCACGGCACCAAAACCCAGCGGTGCTGCAGGGTGTCACACCAGGCCTGTGACAGCTCCATGAGCACGGCACCAAAACCCAGCAGTGCAGGGTGTCACACCGGGCCTGTGACAGCTCCATGGGCACGGCACCAAAACCCAGCAGTGCAGGGTGTCACACCAGGTCTGCTCTCACGGGCAGGTGACAGCCCTCCCTGCACAGGGGACAGCCCTCCCTGCACAGTGACAGCCCTCCCTGCACAGGTGACAGCCCTCCCTGCACAGGGGACAGCCCTCCCTGCACAGTGACAGCCCTCCCTGCACAGTGACAGCCCTCCCTGCCCTGCCCTTGCAGCCCACCCGAGCCAGCCGTGCAGCGGGCGCTGTGACGGTGCCTGGTGTTTCTGTGCGCGTCCCTGGGGCCCGGCAGGGCATCGGTCCGGGTTTGCAGGAGGCATCCCCCTGCACCCCACAGGGTCTGCTCATCCAGCAGGGTCTGCTCATCCAGCAGGGTCTGCTCATCCAGAGTCTGCTCATCCAGCAGGGTCTCCTCAAACCAGCAGGGTCCCCTCACCCAGGGTCTGCTCATCCAGGGTCTGCTCATCCAGGGTCCCCTCACCCCAGCAGTGTCCCCTCATCCCCCAGGGTCCCCTCATCCCGGCAGGGTCCCCTCATCCCGGCAGGGTCTGTTCATCCAGGGTCCCCTCATCCCGCAGGGTCCCCTCATCCCGGCGGGGTCTCCTCCTCTCGGCCGTGTCGCTCTCACCATTGGGGGTCACTGTTCCAACAANCTCAAACCAGCAGGGTCCCCTCACCCAGGGTCTGCTCATCCAGGGTCTGTTCATCCCCAGCAGGGTCTGCTCATCCAGGGTCCCCTCACCCCAGCAGTGTCCCCTCATCCCCCAGGGTCCCCTCATCCCGGCAGGGTTCCCTCATCCCGGCAGGGTCTGTTCATCCAGGGTCCCCTCATCCCGCAGGGTCCCCTCATCCCGGCGGGGTCTCCTCCTCTCGGCCGTGTCGCTCTCACCATTGGGGGTCACTGTTCCAACAAAAGCCGCGGCTCCGCTGCTTTCTCCGATTATTAAAAACAATATTTCTGCTACAGCTGTTTCCTGGTTTGGCTGATATGTTAAGCTAGAATGAAAGGGTTTGTTGGGAATTTTTTTTCTCATTTACAGCAACTTCCTTAACTTCACTTTGAATTTCCTTTAAACTCGGATGAAATACAGTTCATCTGCCACCAAAACCTGAACCAAAATGATGTGAAAAAGAACCCACGAAAGGGGTTTTATGAGATCTCATTCTCCCTGCACAGGCAGCCCTGATCAGGGACTGTAGGCAAGGAAATAATTTCTTTTAAATGAGTGTCTGGTTCCCTTTATATTTTTTTCTTTCGCTTCAGATTGCAAGGGAAAAAACCCAAGGTGTCAATCAGCTTTAAAACAGTTGAGCTGATCTTATTTCTTCTCTGTACTGTGTTCAAGCCAAACATTCCCTGAATAGAAAAAGCATAGAAAACTCATAATAGCTAAATTGGTGCTTTTAAACCCCAAATTTAACATGCTTCCTTGGGGACATTTTCCCAGCACAGAGGAAAACAAATATATGACTGTTATAGAGGTTAAAATTTGCACCTATTCTTTCCAACACCCCTGAGAGGCGAGAGTGGATTTCGGGTGGGAGAGGAGGGAGCCCAGGGAGGGGCAGGGAGAGGGAATTTCTCTGGAACGCAGCGCCCGGCACAGCCAGGTGATTCATCTCACAAGTGACACCATCTTTGTGAGGAACAGGGAAGATCTACAGCATTTTCCTTTTGAACTCAATAGATAGTGGGAAGGAAGCTGTTTCTCTTTCCTTGGTATTTAATTTTTAACTCCAGGTGTTTGCTGGCTGGTTCCTGCTCTCCAGGCAGGAGCCCGAGCTGAGGGGGATGCTCAGCTGGGAGGAGGAGGCTGCAGGGCTGCCCTGGGTGCCTCATGCTGCTCTGAGGAGCAGGTTTCAACACTTTTAGTCCTTGTTCACCTTGGCCTTGAAAGCTCTGACCTGGGTTGGAGCAAGCCCACAGGTTGTGCTCTCATCACGTTTGGTATTTTGGTTGTACCAGAGTTAGACTTCAGCAGCCACTGCCATCCCCTCCTCCACCACCACCTCTTCTTCCTCTTCTTCCTCTTCTTCCTCTTCTTCCTCTTCTTCCTCTTCTTCCTCTTCTTCCTCTTCCCAGAGTTATACTTCAGCAGCCACTGCCATCCCCTCCTCCACCACCTCCTCTTCTTCCTCTTCTTCCTCTTCTTTCTCTTCTTCCTCTTTCTCCTTCTCCCCAGGGAGTGCCATCCCTTGTCCTGCCCCTTACCTGCCTCGGGTCAGCAGTCTGGGAGAGGGGGAGTTGTTACAAGTCCATCAGCCAAGGGGGCTGGCTGTGTTCCTCCTGCGGCTGAGGAAGAGGTGGAGGGAGGAAGAACAGCTCTGGTGGTGTTTTGTCTTTGTCCCTCTCATCTGTCCCTTTATTAGCCTCCAAGACTTGTCCTCAACTCAGTTTGGGAAACTTCTTCTCATTTCCCCTGCTATAACTCCCTCTGTGCCTCCAGGCAGTCTCTCCTGCACAGTGAACTGGAGAGGTACAAGGGCTGTTGTGAATTACTCCTTGCAGTCAGTCCTGCACTCCGTGTTTAATACTGGATTTATTTTATCTGCAGTGATGTGCTGCCTCAGTGACCTGCGTGTCCGAGCTCCGGGGGCTCCTGCCGTGGGGTCTGTGGGGTCCCACGGGCACACTGAGCCCAGCCCAGCCTTAGCCAGGAGCCTGAGCCTGGCCTGACCCCAGGAAGGTCGGTTTGTGTCATCTTGGTGGGGAAACCGCTGTGGAAGATTGTTTGGGGTTATATTTTTAATTTTTAAAAATGCAGCAGAGCTTAACATTCCTTGTTGTAGCATCCTGGGGTTGGCAAGGTCTGAATTGTGAGAACCTGCAGCACTCCTGCTTGCAGCAGTCAGTTAATCCATTCTGGGTTTACTCCTGCTCACAGAGAAGCTGAATCTGGCAGGAGAGAGTTTAAAATCACTGTTAGCAGTTGTGCAGCATCTAAAAGTTAAAGTGAGTGGGAGAAGTGGTGGCTGCCTGATATTGGTACTATAACATTTATTTGGGGCTATAAATTGTTTCCTCTCCCTCATCAGTGGTGTCACAGGATCTCTGCTGTGACCTGCCAAACCAGTCTCTCCTCATTTGTGCCACTCCAGGCTGGGAAAGGAGCTGCTGGAGCAGGGAGGAGCAGCCAGAGCAGGGCTCTGGGAGCAGCTGGAGCACGGCTGGGGAAGGGGAGCGTGGTGGGAACACATCGGCCACTCCACCCAGACCTCCACCCTCACTGCAGCTGCATTTCTTTGAATCAAAGGTATTAATCTTTTAATTCAGTCCCCACCAGTGCCTGAGCTGTGTGTGTGCCTGTTCCAGGGATGGGCATTCCCATGGAAGCCTTCCAGGCCCACGGACCATGGTGCCAGGCAGTTTGCTGGATCAGCTGAGGAGGTTTTTGTGCTCACAAAAACATCCCCAGATTAACTCCTGAACTGCATTCAGACCTGTGCATCCTGCCTACAGGGAGGCCACAGTTCGAGTGCTTCAAATTGTGTTCCTTCCTAGCTTTGTTTTGACTCCCTTTATCTTAATTTTAATTTGATTTAAAATATTATGAGATGATGGGGAAGGGAGCACCAGGCAGCTTAGAACTGAAACCAAGCACAAGTCACTTATTTGCAGCAGGTTTAAACAGCTGTTCCTGGCACAGCAGCATGGATAAACATTTAAATTCTTTACAAATATTAGTATAAATCTTCACAGTTTAAATTAGGACCTAAATCTTACAAAGCTGGAAGAGAAGACAGGGCCCTCTAGTCAAATGGACTCATTGTTCAGTTAATCCCAGGGGGTATCTGCCTACTGGTGTTTTCTTGGTGCATCTCAGTCTAAGATGAATTCAGCCAATTAATCATCAGTTACAAAAAATGATTTTTGTTCATATTTTTTTCTGGATCAATAGATTTTATACAAGAATCTTTCTGCTCGTTAGTTGGAGGGCAGCTCCTTGAAACAAATTCTGCCTGTGATTCCACCTTAAATTCATCAGTAGATATTAAATAGGTCATTGGTGTAATAAGGGCCAAATTTGCTTCTCATAGATCACAGTGGCCAGTGCTCCTAGGGTCTAATTATCCCATATTTGGTCAATAAGCCATTAACATACAGCCATGGATGTTAATAACCATTTCATGAAAAAGTCTTGGTAATTTATGAGATCAACATTGGTTAGGAAAATTAATAAATATTTCATTCGGTAAGATTTATCCGAGGACGTTTTGGTCTGAGCAGGAAGCACTGGGCTGCGAAAAGGGGGCCCGAGCTCAAATAACAGAAGAAAGATGGGGTAAAGAAAGCCCAAAAGCCAAGCCCATGGTAGCTGGGTTTAACTTGGGCTAATAAAAATTTACTTCAAATCCTATAGCTAATAAATCCAAAGGGTGTATGAGGGAGTCCAGTAAAACCTGACTTAACATTATGTTAGTGCTATTAACAATATTTATATAGATGTCATTTCAGAGGAGGGTTAAAGCTGCTGAGTTATGGGCTGGGTGCAGGGAGTTGTGTCACGGAGCTGTGGGTCTGTGGGCACTCAGGTACCGTCACCTGCCCCTTCTGGGGTGACAGAAGTTTAAAATTACATGGAAGACAAAGGCGGAAGGCTCAGAATTTCCACTCACTTCAGCCTTCTGTCTCCCAGACTGCCTTGAAGCTTAATAAACTTAAGGGGGGAACGTGGTTTACCATGTTTGCCAATCTATTCTTCCCTTGATAGTAAATCCATTGTATTTGATTTGGTATGGAGCAGTTATAAACATGTGGCTTTTTTTTTCAGCTGTGGTCTTTAGCAGCAATCATGTTTTGCACACTTCTGTAGTCAAAACCCTTTCTGATGGCTATAAACCTAGTGGAAGCTTGAATTTTACCTTGCAGTCACTTCCAAAATGTCAACTATTTTTAACTTCAGACTGCTCTTAAAAATCCAGTTGTAGCCTGTTAGGCTTAGAAGCCAGTTTGTGTCAGGAGCAGAGAGGGGTGACCTGGCAGGGCGGGCAGAGGCTGTGCTGGGAGCTCACCTCGTGCTGTGCACAGGGCTGTGCCAGCCCTGTGGGACAGGTGACACCAGTGCCAGCTCTTGATTCAATACAGTGCTTGCACAAGTACTGAAAAAATAAAAGAAAACCCCATGCTTGTCATGCTTTGCTTAATTGTGCCCCTAATTACTTTTGCAGTGGGTTGAAATCACCTCCTTGTTTGGGTGGGATGTTCTTCTCACTGACAGGGATTTGCACACCCAAATGGTGACGTGTGTTCTTACCAAGATAATTAACTTCATTGCTTCTTTCCTGAAAAAAAAAGCTGGTTTTGGAGGTTAAACCCTGGGCTGTAGCTGTAGAGCTGAGGGAGCATTCCGAGGGTGCCCTGGGACAGAAACACCCCAGCTCAGGGCACAGCATGAGACCAGAGCTGTGCTGCTCTGGTGCACCAGGACATCCAGGCAGGTGGCTCTGGGTGGTGGCACCCAGCAGAGCTGGGCTGGGGTCACACTGGTGGCAGCCCTTAAACCTGTTTGAAACCAGGTGAGATGAGAGGCTTCCCTTGCCTCTGCTGAGAGCTCCCTGTGAGGGGAGCTCCTGGGGAATGCTGCTCCGGGGAAGGCAGGTACGCTCCCCCGGGGTCACCACACCTTTGTGCCCAGCTCCTTCCTGCTCTGTGCTCCCGCAGTCCCTCCTGGCTGGAGGAGCTGGCGCCGGGGCTGCTGCAAACACTTGTAGGCCACTGGCGCAATTGTTAATCTGTGGTGAATGATTGCGCTATTCCATCCTGCTGCCTCTCTCTGATTAGACTTGTAAATGAAAAACCATAAAAGTCAAAAATGAGAAAATAGAGGACAGAATGAGAGAAGGCACTTATCCCCCCCGAGGAGTGGCTGAGCACTGCAGGCAGCCCCGAGCTGGAGCTGGGTGCTCTCTGCGGGGATGTGGCTCTGGGTGTGGCTGCCCTGGTGCCTCGTTGTGTCCCACTGTCAGTGGCACCCTCTGCTCTCTGGCCATCGTCTCTGGGTGACAGGGCCAAAGAGGGGAGGGAAAGCAGCCCCTGCTGTTTGCACAAGGTGTCTGTGGGGTCCCTCTCATCAAATACAGTCAGGCTTCAGGTCTTTACTTGCTGATTAAGCTCCACCACCAGGTTTTTCCATCCACTCCTTGGCCTTTATGCCCCCGGTGACACGATGTCTATTGGCCCTGCCAAGACTCTCTTCAATGCATTAGCTTAGCTAGGGGTAAACTCTGACATCAGGGAAAAAAACCCCACTGACAGTTAATGGAGCCCTGTAGAGCCCTGACCCCTGGGGATATGTGCACAGTACCTGGCAAAAAGCACATTCTAATGTCTTGGGGAAAAGGTCAGAGTAGCAAGAGAAAATAGGCTGTTCATATTTTGTGGAATATTTATCAGGGCTGCGGGCTCTGGAGCCGCACAGGGGGGTCAGGGTCCCTGCCCAGGGTGGGGGTCTCAGGCAGGGCTCAGCCAGGGCTCCGGGCACTGCACACACGGGGCTGGGCAGCAAACTGCCAGCACTCAGAGGGCTGCACATCATTTGCATAATCTGGGAGATCTAATTGTGTCTTTGGGCTTTTAATAAAATGGGATTGGTTTTATTTCAGTGGTTGGCTCGTAATAAAGGATTCAGCTCTCCAGACCAGAATGGATGGGGTGTGCTGCTGCCGCCGCCCCTGTCTGCAGCTGAGGCTCGGCTCCTGCGAGCCCTGAGCTCGGGGTCGTGGCTCGGGGGGCGTGGGGAGGGGCCAGAGCCATTGGCCAGCTGCCCCGCAGGATGTGCTGCATCACGAGGTGTCCCTTTGTCAGCCTAAAAACCACACCGTGCACTTGTGCTCCTTTGGTTGTTTCCTCCGAGGCAAGTGGAGAGTAGGGAAAAAAGGGAGGAAAGTAGGTGAGTAAAAAGATTGAGAAATGAAAGAGGAAAGAAAGAAAGAAAGGTGTAAGCAACCTGTTCTGGGGAAAGAAGGAGCAACCACCCCTCAGTTTCCATTTGCTTGAAGTTCTGCTGAGGCTCCTCAAGAGCCAAAGCGCAGTTTGGATCCAAGGCACGGCCGTGAGCCCCAGCACACCACAGGGAGCCATGCCCACACCTGCTCCCTTCCCACCTCAGCCCCTCTCAGGCTGAGCTCTCTCTGCTGGGACAGCAGCCTGGAACTGCTGTACAAGCAGCTTGGCTGAAAAAAATCAATAATCTTTTCAATAAAGCATTTTATCCCTTATATATATTGTGTCTCATAAAGATTTTACACAGACAAAAAGTTCAGAAGTTGGTGTAAAAAATGTTGGGAAAAAGGTGAAGATACGTAAGTAAATTACAAACTTGAGGCTGTTTGCAGTACCTTGGGAAAGTGGGAGTTATATTGATGAGTTTTTATTGATTTACCATCATTCCCAGTGTGGACATTTTCTGGTCTATTATACCACAGTCGCAGCATATTCCCATCGCAGCACTAAAGAGGAAATATGGGCAGCCTGACCTTGGCAATATGGAGATAATGAAATACCCTTAATGATCCTTCCAAAAGATTTTACAAGCCAACTTCAGATTCTATCTGCTCTGTGCTATGCTAATTTTTAGGATGCCTTGGAAGGAATACCAGGGGCTTACAGCTGGATCCTACCCGTGGCCTTTGGGAGTTAAATGTGAGAGGAGCAGGTGACCTCACTACCTGTGGACAGAGGCTGCTGAGGAAGTGCCTGGTGCCTCCAGAGCTCCTGGGTCTTTGTCCCCTTGCAGAGGACAGAGGCCCCTGGGGCTGGCCCCAGCTGCTGAACGAGTTGGCACCCCCTGTGCCACCGTGGGGCCATCTGTGCCACCTGGGCCCTGTCCCTGTGCCACCTGGGCCCTGCCCTGTGCCACCTGGGCCCTGCCCTGTGCCACCACGTCCCTGCAGCCCTGAGGAGCTCAGGGTCCTTCCTGGTGCTCAGCACCGGGGAGAGTTGTGGCACTTGAGGGTGACTTTGGGGACAGCTCAAGGAGATTTACCATACATACACCTGCCTGGAATTGTACCTAGCAGGGACATAAATAGTAGGTTTCAGTGCTCTGCTTTCCTCCTCTCCCCTCCCCAGCCCAGCTGGCAACACAATTACCAGCCCCAAAGTATTATTTTCTTAATAAAAATGTTATGTGTAAAGCAAAGCCACAAATGAGTCCCAAGCCCATGCAGATCTCAATCACTCCCTTCTTTATTCCCCAGCGAGATTGCTAATGACCTTCACGCAAACCTTCACCAAATCTTTTTGAAAGGCAAATATTAATTTCCTAGCATGAAAAAAGGAAATAAAAAAGCCTATTTTTCATGGGAACCACTCAGAAAGAAAGATATATTTTCCTTCAAAATGCAGGGAGGATTTTTACATTTTGTCACTTGCTTTGCATAGACTTGGTGCCACCATTTGTTCACCTCTGAATGTAATCTCTCCCCATAAAGCTTCTCTCTAAATTCATGCACTCCCTGCTTGGCTCTGATAGCTCCTTAGCTCTGCCCGAGCGGTGCCAGCTCCTGCAGCACGTTCCCAACTCCATGGGAGGAGACTGGGAACAATGCTTTAAAAATTTTAACAGCTGAACCATTCATTTTTAAAAAGGATGCACCAAAGCCATGTAACATTTTATAGCAAAATCTGCAAAAGCCATTCATAATACACGAATCCTTTGCAGGAAGCCGCCCTGTGCTGTGCCCCAGCATCCCTGGCACGTGTGCTCCCTGTGCCAGCCAGCTCTGGGGATTCCATGGGAGAGGCAGCCGGGACTGGAGCCTCTGCTCGCCCCTGCTGTGGTGGGAGCGCAGAAGGAGCTGATCCAGAACGTGACACGAGTCCCCAGAGCTCCTCAGGCCTCCCAACACACCGAGCGTTGGTGTTCAGTGGTTTGTGAGGCGCTGGACGGGGTCACCTGGGCTCAGGGTGGGTTTGGGGATGGCCCTTCAGCTGCCACTTGCTCCCAGCAGATTTTCCAGCACCCTGAGGCTTTGGGCTGTGCCCCGGAGCCGGAGCTGACACCACGTGTGGCATGAAACACAAACCACCCCAGAGCACAGAGCCACCTTCTCCAAACCAGCCTGGGCTAAGCAATGTGTGAGATCCCACAGCCGAGCCCTGGCACAGCTTCCTCCCGTGGCTCAGACCTTACCTCCTTCTTCTGTGATACTTGTTAGCATTAACTCCATCAGTCTGTTAAAGGAGTGCTTTAAAGGGCATTTTCTGGAGGTCACTTGCTGGGCTTTTGCTCCATAAGTCTTGCAAACTTTTCTCAGACTGCTCTGTCTAAAATGAGGGAGAAAACTCTGTGAGGACCAGTGTGAGCCAGACCCCTGTGCTGTGAGCCCTGAGTGTGTGGGCTCCCCTCTGGCTCTGGTGTTTGCCCACCCCGGGGTGCCTGGGCAGAGGGACTCAGGGACTCGGGGTGCACAGCCAGGACTGAGCCACCACCCCTCGGCCTCGCAGGGTCCTCAGCCTGGCACCCACAACGTGAGCAACAGTTTGTCTGCACATATCTGGGGGAAAACTAGTTAATGTAACAATAGCACTAAATCAGGCACAGAACCTCAAGTACAATTCACAGCAAGAAGTTGTTAATACCTTTATTATGGGATAAAATGTATTCATGATATTAAAGACATCACATTTCTGCCCCGGTGTCACATTTTAGATGTAGCGTAGATAAATGATATATCACTGTAAGAGATCTACAAAAACCATTAGTAACCATGACATTTTGACGTCAGATTTTAAAAAATTCCTAAGTAATCTTTTTGATTTATGAAATGGTGTCCAGGTTCATCGAGACTGATCTCAGATTTATCACAGCCTGGTTAGAATTATTAATGATTTTCAATTTGTAAATCCAATGCCAGCATGTCCAAGTGCTCTCAGCAAAATCACAGAGAGCTGACAGGGAGATTTTGCTCAATCCATAGTTTTCAGCTCCTGCAGGATTTTGCGGTTAACCCCTCGTGGGCCAGCCCGGCACAAAGCCATTGTTCTGCGCGGCACAAAGGAGCCGCGTCCCGGCCCCGCATGAATCGCGGCCCGAGTGGCCGTGAAACAGCGGCGTCAACAGCCATGAGTGATCGGACTTCTACTGGCTCCTGCTGAAGACCCTTAAAGACTTAAATTATAATGAGAAGAAAAGCTGATCTAAGCCAAAACAGACAGGCTTGGGTAGTTCTCCCCTACAATTCATCACGGGAGCAGATGAAAGGGAGGCAGGGGCAAAGAAAAAAGCACCGGCACGTCTGCATCCCTCAGCAGCCAGCGGGAATATCTCGGGAGAAGAAAGCACACCTCGGGAAAACAGACTCCAGAGCCCCAGCAGAACGCTTATTTCAGAATTTATGGGATAATTGTCCCACCACTGCAGGGAGGGGTTAGAGGGAGATTTGGATGCTAAGATGTTCTCAGCAGTGGGAAGCCGGCTGCTCCTCCCGGGAGGGGTGAGCAGGCTCTGTGGCACCACACCTGCCCTTCCATGGTGACAGGTGCCACCACAGACCCGTGGGTGTCACCCCTCAGCCTCTCCGGGACCAGCACTGCTTTGTCTTTAGGATGGCTAAAGGAAGCCCACCGTGATTCCTCCTTAGGCTGCAGTCAGCCAAATTATTATTTACTTTAAAAAATTCTGTCCCGCTGGCCTGGATTTCCCAGACTTTGGGGTGGTTTGGGGTCTGCACTGGAGCCCCAAAGCCCCAGGCCCCTGAGAGCAGACCCTGGCTGCCTCGCTGAGGTCCCAGCCCACCCTGGGCACAGAGGGACGGGCACTGGGGCAGCCACACGGCCCAGGGGGCTCAGATTTGTTACACACAGGAAAAGGACAGCGGGCTCTGGGCATGGTGGGGACTGGGCTGGCTCCTGCTCTGCAATCCACACCCAGGCAGCTCAGAACGGCCGAGCTCAGAGCCTGTGGATCAGCGAGATTTACAGGTGCTGCCCAGAATCTGGGTGGATTTTAGCTCCACACTGCGCAGACATCAGGAAGGCAACATTTCAGGAAGGATAAAATTCCAGTAATCTTCTAGTCCAGCCCTGTCATAGCTGCTCAGGCTCCCCAGAGCATGCAGGTGCCTGGGGAGAGTTGGTGTCTAGTTTTCTCTCAAGTACTCCATCTTAATTGGGCAGGTAAAACTCTATAATTAGGGACCTTAGCTGGGGAGTTTTTCTAATCCATCATATCTGCTCCATTATTCAACTCTACCAAATCCACGCATGCAGGGAGAAGCAGGACATTCTTCACAACACTGTCAATATTAACGTCTTTGCAATTACAGGGCATTATAATGGCAGCCTGATGAGGAGCTGTGACACGCTGCCTGCAACTTCTAACTTTTGATTAAAGCCTCCTTCCAGATGCTCCCCTTCAGTTTATGGCAGCGGGGTGGCCAGGCACAGGTGAGGGGATGCCGGAGGGAGCAGCACCGCGGGTGCTCCTGCAGCACCCAGAGCAGCTCACCTGCTCCAGGGGACCTCCGGCCGTGTCCCCACCCCTCCCACAGAGTCACAAAGGTTGGAAGAGATCCTCAAGATCATGGGGTCCATCCTTTGCCCGACCACCCGCCGTGCTCCGTCCTTCCCTCGGGGGGCTGTGACAGTGGCACTCAGCCCTGCGGGCCCGGGGCAGCTCTGCGGGCACAGCCCCGCCAGCTCAGAGCCCGCACAGCCGGAACCTCCAGCTCTGGAGGGACAGTGACAGGGGGACAGGGGGACAGGGGCCAGCCCCTCCGGGACCGCAGCAGCTCCAGCCCCCGGCTCTGCTCCTGCTGGCTGCCCTGGCACGGGAGGGTGTGAGCTGCTGATACCGCGGCTGCAAAAGGGGGGTTATTAAAATATTCTTCTGACAGGTTCATCTTCTGAATTCCTCTGGATTATTTCCAGCATTCCAGTTCCATCAGAAAAAATCTCTTTTCAGGGGGTGGAGAGAGGCTGTGGGGCATTTCTTCCCTTTTCCTCTCATTTAGATGGTGAAAGTTAATCCTTTCAAAGTCTGAAACACCCAGAGCTAACTGCGATGGAGATAATTTCACAGCGCTGGGACGGAGCAGCAGCCTGAGAGCTGCTGAGAGCCCTGCGGGAGAGCCCGGCCAGCACGGGCAGCACTCCCGGCTCTGTGGGGCAGCACTCCCGGCTCTGTGGGGCAGCGCTGTGTGAGCTGCAGCTCTGCCCGGGCTCCCCTCCTGCTGCAGGACACTTCAGCCAGCTGGGTGACAACCTCTCCTGGACCTACGTCCCTCCAAAGCACCTGGAATGTCAGCCCGAGCCCAGGAATGCTGGTGACTTCTCAAAATTATGGTGCCTTTCCAGGACGAATGTGATTCCGATGGAAAACTAACGTGACAAGAGGCGCACGCAGCAATGACCCAGCGAGGAGACACGGCTCTCAGGACATCTACAGACCCCAGATTAAATGAAATTGTGACAGAGAAAAATATGTATTGGCAACATTTCTTGATCCACAATTCAAAGAGAAAATTGAAACCATATTTCCGTAAGAATCAGACACTGGAAAAAAGTTCTTAATAAACAAAAAGAGACAGGTCATGTAATTCACTCCCTTTTCCATTTGTTGGCCACGAACAATTAAGAGTCGGGGAAAGAAGTTTTTTTTTTAACCAAAAATTTGTACTTGAACCTGATAAAATCAACTTGGAAAGAAGTTTCTCAGCTGCAAGGCTGAATGTTTATGTCTGGAGATGTAAGGAACATTCCAAAACATTAAACAATTTGCAAAAGCAAAGCTGCTGGGTTTGGGTTGAAATCCTCTGGTCTGCAGCCTCCTCTCCACCTCGCTTTTAAAAACACCATCAGAAGAACCCAGAGGGGAGAGGACTGAGGAGGGCTGCTCTCCTTGTTTGGTCAGGGCCACGTTGAACGCTCCCTCCTGGAAGGGGCCAGTGGCTGCTGAAGCCCTGTTGCCGTGGTCAGCACGTCACAGGCACCTGCACAGGGGTGGCTCAGGTATGGAGCATCAGGAGATCTCTCTTCATTCAAGAGCCACTGCCCTAAGCTCAGAATTTTTTCCCCTGGATTTTCTGCTCTAATTGTTCCCAGGACACAGAGCTTTGGCATTGCTTTCTTTTGTCCATTTGAGAATTCTCATCCTTTCTCCTAAGTGAAAACTGAAGGAAAACAAGGTAAATAATACCTTATTTATTTAAAAAATGGTGGAAATCCTTAGCATCCCCCACCCCACAGAGATGCTCTGGCACATGGAGAAGCACTTTGCTGCTGCAGAGGTTCAGGTCCAGACCAGGGGAGCAGAGCAGCACCCTGGGGTGTGACCCCCAGCCCTGGTGAGGAGCCCGAGCCCCCTGGGCCCCCCCAGCTCGGTACAGGTCCAGGAGGGACGGGGGAGCTGTGCTGGTGACGTGCAGAGGGGCAGGCACTGGCCCTCCTGCACAGCAGAGTGACATGAATTAGCGTGTGACAGTGACAGAAAATGGAAAAGAATGGCCCTGCAAATGCAGTTACAAGAGAAAGGCAAATTGATTTAGTGGACATATGAGTATTTTTGAGAGAGAAAGGAAGAGAGCTGCCTGACATATTCCAAGATACCCCACGATTGCCTCTCTTAAGGAGATGTCATTCAGATTTCCCTGAACTAGCCTTTAAATTAGTTCTATAAATAGATCGGGCACTGGCAGTATTTACAGTGAGAGCATCAGGTGAGAAACTACAGCGGCTGCCGCGGCTGCTCCTCTCACCTTGCGCCTGCCCCGCTGGAGGTTAACTCTGATTTCCATGTTAATGCTGCCTCCATCCCAATGGCTGCCATTTGTCAAATTAACATTCATTTCAACCACCCAAAAGTGAGAGCTTTTAAACATTAATTCACAACTATGAGCTCTTCTCAGCACATTATTATGTTACTGTGATGAAACAAACTGCCTATGGAAAGATATAGATCCTGCTGGAAGTGCTGGAGCTGCAGAGGGAGGGGAGGGGAGGGGAGGCCGGTCCGGGGGCAGCGCTGGGCGGGCCAGGCCGGCTCGAACCGGGCCACGAGCCCCGGGGCTGCTGCCCTGGCACCTGCTCGGGCACGGCGCTCCCACGGGCCGTGGGATTCATGCGGTGAGGTGAGGGATTCATGAGCTCGGGGCTGCGTGTCCCGCCCGGCTCTCCGTGGGCTCGGGACTCCCCAGCCCGGCTGGGAATGCCAGCTCGCCTCGCTCGCCCGCCCTCTCCTCCTGCACGCCATTCCCGGCAAGGGCTTTGCCAGGAGCCCTCTCCGGCTGCTAAACCAGCACGGGCATTTCCCAGGAAGAGATTATCCTCTGAAAGATTTAAATCGGGGCTATTTTGAGTCTGCAATTATTCCAGCTCTCACCATGACTGATCAGTGTGCTGTCCCTGATTAACAAGACAAATTAGGGGAAGGCCGTCGCTGCCGCTGCCCCAGGGTGCGGACAAGGGCAGGATGGGGCCAGTGGCCCGTGGGACATCCCTGGGCACTGCTCCTCCCTCCCTCCCGGGCAGCGAAGCCCCAGGAGACACCACCTCCAAAAACCTGCCGTGTGCAGGGCCCGAGGGTCAGGGGTAGGGGTAGGGTTAGGGGTAGGGCCCTGCCCCCGACAGGTGGGAATGCCGGTGGGAATGGTGGGAATGGTGGGAATGCCGGTGGGAATGCCGGGGTGAAATGCCGCTGGGAATGCCGGTGGGAATGGGGGGAATGCCGGTGGGAATGGTAGGAATGCCGGTGGGAATGGTAGGAATGCCGGTGGAATGCCGGACACGAGGGGACCCCGCCGCCCTGCAGCCCTGCCCAGGCCCCCCGGCTGCTGCAGGCGACGCTCGGCACTGCCCTGTCCCCTCCCACGGTCAGGGCTGTCCCCAGGGGCCGGCGCTGCCTCCCCTCCCTCCGGCACAGCCCGGAGCCCTCCCGACGCCCCATCCCTCCCATCCTGTTTTGCAGAGGTTGGAGTTCAGCGGAATTCAGGGATGAGCCGAAGGACGCGTCTCGCAACACGTGCCCATGGTGCCGCAGGACGCGATTCCCTCTGGTTTCTCTGAACGAGAAGGACCAGAGGGGACCCTCCTGGCCCCAGGAGGGCAGGGAAGGGACTGTGCCCGCGGGGGTGGGCGCTGGGCACCGTGAGGGCAGCGGGCAGAGGCAGCCGAGCCAGGGCTCCGAGCCGGGGGCGCTGGGGCCGGGAGCCCCCGCCTGATCTGCCCTCCTGGCTTTCCTATCTCCCCAGATAAGCACAGACAGATACCTACAGCTCAACTACATCTGGAATAATCCTGGCTCCTGACCGAATCCAGAGCTGTAATTCAAACAAGATGTTCTGCTGACACTATAAACCGGGGGAGCTGCGAGTGGAAATGCCAGCAGAACCGGGACTGAATTACAGCTGCACCAGACACGTCGTGCTCAGACACAGGGGAACAGAGTCCTCTTTGTTAAACTAATTATTTTAATACACAGAAGGAGAGGACAGAAAGGACCTGTTAAATATTTACCATTTCAGGCCTTTTCTTGCCGGACATTTTTTTGCTGTTGATATAAGCTGCTCTGTGCCGCAGTTAAACCTGCCCATAAAAGTGGAAAGGTTCGAAGTGTGCATGACATATTTCAGGGGGACAGGGTGACTCCAGGGGCCGGTAATGAAGCCCAGAGCCTTTCACCTCTGCAGCACTGCTTTGAATCCAAACACCATTTCCATCTGCAGGTGGTTTAGCTGCATCCCTGTGGTTGTGAGCTGGGCTGTTCTCTGTCCTTGTGACCAAGTGCTCCTCTGGGGAAAGGTCCCTGCTCTGGCACAGGCCTGGCTGTCCCATCGAGGGGTCAGCAGGGCAGGGAAAGGGACTCGAGCTCTCCCTTGCACTTTTGGGAGCCCCAGGACAAGCACAGCCCCCACTGCTGTGTCCCGCGGGGACGGGAGGGTCCAAAACGCCCTGAGAAGCAGCAAATGCTCCTGGCACTGGAGTGGCCACCCCGGAACACGTTCTGTCTGTCTGTCTGTCTGTCTGTCTGTCTGTCTGTCTCTCTGTTTCTCTATCTGTCTCTCTGTCTCTCTCTCTCTCTCTGTCTCTCCATCTCTCTGTCTCTCTATCTGTCTCTCTGTCTCTCTGTCTGTCTCTCCATCTCTCTCTCTCTCTGTCTCTCTGTCTGTCTCTCTATCTGTCTGTCTGTCTCTCTGTCTCTCCATCTCTCTCTCTCTCTGTCTCTCTGTCTGTCTCTCTGTCTCTCCATCTCTCTGTCTCTCTGCTGACCAAACGAGCCCCCTGTTCCCAGCCCCGGCCAGGAGAAGGCTCCATCCCCACCCCTACTGGAGGGAGCTCAGCTGCCCCTGCCCAGGGCAGGGCTCCTCTGAGGAGCTCAAATTGTGCAGATCTCAGCAAAAACTGTGGGAGGAACTCAAATGTGCAGCAAGCACTGATTTTCCATGTGGATGCATTGCCATTAGGCTTACCCATTAATTAGAATAATAGTAATTGTTATGATAATGATGATTATAGAGACTACTTCATATTTACTGAGGTTGGAAATATCTAAACCAAACCCTTGCACAAGCCGCATGCTTTTATCAAAGCCATTAATGTCTGAGATAACATTTTTAAATGCCAAATTTTCTATGAAAACGTATATTTATATCAAGAAAATTAAATTTCAGCTTAAGGTTCTTATTATAAATAAAAGAAAATAAGTCAATAAAACAATAAATATTTAACTGAATGAAGCAGAAATTATATCCAATTATATTTTCTTTAAAACCCAATTTATCTGCCAATATTTTCTTTAAATGCTCATGTTACTTTTTCACTTACTAACAATAAATGCCTGGATGCATTTCAAAGTGGTGCCTTTTCTATTATTTCATTTCCTGGAGTCCTCGGCTTGAAAGGACATTAATAGCACACTATAAATAAAAGAAAAAAAAAGTTACTTAAGGATTTACAGCTGAGGATTTCTATGGAAACAAACCGGAGAGGGGAGTTTGCATCAGGGTGGGGGTGGGGGATGGAGACAAAGAGCTGAAAACGGGAACCAAACTTCAGCGGCCACGTGGCAGCCTCGGGTCCTCCTGCCTCGCCCGGCCCCGCTCGGGGTCAGCAGGGTGGGGGCACACGGGCACCCCCTGAGCGGCCACCGCGTCCCGGGGCTGCCCTGGCACGGAACGGGAGGCAGAGGGACGGACTGGGCTGCCAGGGGAAGCTCTGCCAGACCCCGCCTGTGCCCACGATGAGAGCTGCAGGGAATTCGCAGGATGATCTCACACACCAGGGCACTGAGGGGCACTGGGACACCCGGGACACCACGGGACACTGGGACACTATGGGACACTGGGACACCACGGGACACTGGGATCCCATGGGACACTGGGATGCCATGGGACACTGGGACACTATGGGACACTGGGACACCCGAGACACTGGGACACCACGGGACACTGGGATCCCATGGGACACTGGGATCCCATGGGACACTGGGATGCCATGGGACACTGGGACACTATGGGACACTGGGACACCACGAGACACTGGGACACCACGGGACACTGTGATCCCACGGGACACTGGGACACCCGGGACACTGGGACACCCGGGACACTGGGACACCCGGGACACTGGGATGCCATGGGACAGTGGCACCCACGAGCCTGGGGCGTGTCCTTTGCCCCAGCTCTGCCCTGTGCTCACCCACCTCTGAGCACCAGCCTGCAGAGGGGAATGGCTCCATCGCCAGCTCTTGCAAATGGGAAGCAGATTTCCAAGTGAGAGGAACCAAAAGGACTTGCACAACATAGGAAACAATTCAACAATCAAAAAATCTTTTACTACTTAATAGGATTTTATAAATTGAATTATCTCTGTAAGCGCTGACAGTCCGAGCCGATCAATCAATTAAGGGATGCCAGACTCGAGCCCACAGACCCCCCCGGGGGCAGGGTGCTGCTGGCAGGGCTCCTGGCCCCCTTCCCACCCTATTCCAGGGGTAGGGTGCTGCTGGCAGGGCTCCTGACCCCCTTCCCACCCTATCCAGGGGCAGGGTGCTGCTGGCAGGGCTCCTGACCCCCTTCCCACCCTATTCCAAGGGCAGGGTGCTGCTGGCAGGGCCCCTGGCCCCCTTCCCACCCTATCCAGGGGCAGGGTGCTGCTGGCAGGGCTCCTGGCCCCCTTCCCACCCTATTCCAGGGGCAGGGTGCTGCTGGCAGGGCTCCTGGATCCCTTCTCACCCTCCTCCAGGGGCAGGGCTGTGCCAGGGCCGTGTCACCACGGCAGTGGCCCTGTGGGACAGCCCTGCCTTACATTCAGGGCCACACCTGGGACATGGGCCCAACCCAGCTCCGTGTGTGTGCAGCCAGAGGGCCCTGGGACAGGCAGAGCCTGGGTGTCCCCTGTGTCACGGGTGTTTGGTGGCTCCTGAGGAGGCTCCTGCCATCTGCCTCTCCCAAGGAGTGCGTGTTAATGCCCAGGGCACAGCGGGTTATTGATGGCGTGTAGGACCAGGTGTTCACAGACGAAAGGTTAGTTTATTAATCCTCTGGGAGACCTTATGAAAAACAAATTCAGGTAAACAACATATTTTTCTTGACTGCTTTCAAGATTTAAGGCAGGGATCCTGTTCTTGGAGTCTCTTCGACGCATTTCCATTGCACTCTGTTATTACATTCTTCAAAAAAGAGAGATTGCTTCTCGTGCCACGTTCTGGGAGAGAGAAACCTAATTGAATCTGCTGCCCATGTGGCTGGACAGCATCTCCTTCCTAGTTATGGATGGGCTGGAGAGTCTCTGAAGCACATGGAAAGGCATTGTTGTGCTGGCTGCCTGCAGTCCCATGCTGTGTCCCTTCCTGGGGCCCACCAGCCCAGCTCCCGTGGTGCCCAGCCTTCCTGTCCCACAGACATCCCCTCTGCGCCCAGAGCAGGTTTGGATGTGGCTCTTTGTCCAGACAAGGTGGGGGGAGGATGAGTTTCCAAGTGAAGCCTCCTGTGTGTCCCTCCACGGAGGACCTGGGCTCGCTGGGGGCTCTCGGGGTGGCACAGACACTTGCCAGCCCCTGCACCCCACAGTGCCCAGAGGCACCTCCACCCCTCCCAACGCTGTCCTAGATGTGGCAGGACAAAGCCCCCAGCCTGGAGCCCACCACAGAGCCCACCGAGAGGAACCAGCTCAGGGTGGCTGCCCTGGGACCAGCGGGGACAGGTGGGGGCTTATCTGAGGAGGAATCACACAGGGAGTGCCAGACACTGTCCACTGCTTCATGTAAGCTCTGAGCACGGTGCTCAGGAGAGAGAAATCCCTGTGCCCTGCTTATGGCCACTGGAACTTGATTAAGCACTGAACTTTAATTAATTGACTGGCTTGGAGTAATAAGTTCTGCCGATTTGCTTTGCCCAATGAAGAGGTGAATAGTTAATTCCCATTACCTGTCAGGTGTGAGGACCACCACGCCACGAACCCCCCCATCGATCAGACGAGGTGCAGACACCGGTGCTGCCCGGGCCCCACCCAGCCCCCTGCTCTGACGTGTTCTGGACCCCTCCCATAACCCCAGACCCCTCCCCATAGCCCCGGACCCCTCCCATAG
>VWZP01005797.1:116054-121054 GCA_013396995.1 Dicaeum eximium
TTCGAGGTTCTGAGGTGAATCCCCTCAGTCCAGCGTGTGCTGCAGAGCCAGGAGCAGCGGCCAGTGAGGAGGAAAAGTGCAGGGCAGAAGATGCTTCCCCTGCAGAACGGGCTGGGCGAGGGCGAGGCCCCAGGCACGTGCCCTGCCTGTGCTCCAGCGTGCCTCTCCTGCTCCTTAAATTGATTGGCACTTTCTATTTGAGGAAAAATGAGTTCTTAAAATTGAAATACTGGTTATTGTTATGGTAATACAGCAAGGCTGTGGCAGCAGAGATTTTAAGATACAAAAAAGGTTAGTTTGAATGAAGCAGCTGCGAGGTGAGTCTGTATAAAGTACTCAGGGCTAATCAGTTCCGAGGGATCCGCGTATCGGGTCCGGACCCCTTAATGCTGCTGATTCAAGTGGTGGGTGCAGGTAATCACCAAGATAACCCAAGGCCTCTGGGATCATTACTGCTTTATCACATTTTGTATAAAATATTTTCGGCCTCATTTAGGATGTCAGCCTCTATCAAACGTTTCCTGGCATTAAGAGCGCGACGCAGCCCGGCGGCTCCAGCCCACCTGGAACCCTCCCCATGCTCTCCTGGCCCAGCACACCTGGAACCTGCCCTGCTCTCTCCAGGCTGCTGTACCTGGAACCCGCCTGTCCCACCAGGAGAGGCACCCCGGGCTTTCTGAGGGGGCCGTGGTGCTGAACAGGAGATTTGTGAATAATGTGAGAACAAAAGTGTTAAGCCGTATTAGCAGGACATAGTCACTGATTCCCAACATCTGTTATTGCTTTCTCTCATCTGTACCTGAAATTAGCCATTTGGAGCCCATACCTTTATTTGGAAAATAATAGTACAGAATTATAAAAGTTTAATATGCTCTCAGTAAAATGAAAAATGAGCGGTTATGATATTGTCTAACACTTTCAAATGTGTTTATTAATTCATGTTTTAAATCATAAGTTTCATTCTGCAGGAGAGTCATACACAGCAATAAGCAAGTTTTAAAATATTAATGAATAAACAATATTTCTCTATTGAAATATAACATGCTTCTTTGAACAATGTACCAATGGTAATAAATCACAACCAGCAGAAAATTGCATTTCATATTTAATACAACTTGAACTCTGCCTTTTTATAAATGATATCTTTTTTGTTTAATTGGCGTCAGTTCAGATCTAGCAGATTGCTAATAAAATTCTGGATTTCCATACTTAATGACGCGTGCCCTTTATGCTGAATTTTACCACAAAAAATGCAACCTTTTATTATAGGGATAGCCGGCATTAATGGGTGATCTCCCACCATGGGCAGCGGCCCCTCCTGCTCTCCCAAAGCTCAGCCGGGCTCCCCGCAGCCAGGGGTGGCCGAGTGCCACCCTGCCCTGCCCCGAGGTGCCATTCCCGGAGAGCTGAGCGTGCCGGGGACTGCGAGGAGGAGCAGGAGGAGGAGGAGGAGGAAGAGGAGGGCCCCTCATCGGGGGGCCCCTCAGGAGATGCGCTCATCGGGGACACCGCTGGGTCCCCACCGTCCTCAGGAACAGGGGCTCACCCAGGGGCTCCAGCGCACACCTCAGCACCCGCGTAAGCACCGCGGACAGGAATGAAAGTAATTGGGTTTAATTAGCCTGTGTAAACACGATCCTTAAATTCGTCGCCACATGAGGGTTTTGGCAGCCTCAAATAAATTAATCCTTTTTATTACATCAATGACAGGAAGATGATCAAATAGGCTTTGATATAGATTTTGGGATTTAGCACCTAGTAGCGCTCTGACATGCTTGAACTTCCTCCTGCTGCTGCTGCTGGAGGCAAGAATGAGGCTACAAACAGCGTCTGCTCCCGAGCCGCTCCCAGGCGGAGCGGGGCTCGGGGACACGGGCGGGCACGCCACGGAAACTTTGAAGAAAAGTTTGTCTTCAGGATTTGCTGGGTAAGTTGGCTTTGCAGAGGCGGGTGAGGCGAGGAGAGGCAGGGGGCACAGCAGGCAGCCACCAGCCGGGCACACGGAGCCCCCGCTCCCCGCACCGCGCTGGCCCTGGGCTCTGCCGGGGCTCACGGAGCCTGCGACACAGCCCTGCGGCTCGGCTGGCACAGGAGCGTGGTGCCAGCTCCATCCTCCCACTGTCCCAGCTGCAGGGAGGGGCCAGCGGCTTTGTAATTCGGGGGAAATGAATGCGGTGGCAGGCAGGTGGCCCGGGGTGCCCACAGAAGGTGAGGGGCCCCATGTCCCACCTGGGAAGGCCAGGACACAAATTCAGCTACTGGCCATGCCAGGTATCCCCCATCCTCCCTGGGCATGATGGCCCAGCATCTGATGCACACAAAACCTTCTCCGGCCCTTGCAACCAAGGAAAGGATCACTGGATGGGAATTCTAATAATATATTATCTTACCATGTCATATTAGACTAATAAAATCCTAATATGATACAGGGATGGGGAGCATATCATAACTCCTCTGTGGCTAATACAATGCAGGCAATAAATCACTCCAGGGCTTATCCTTAACAATTGTATCAGAGCTTTCTGTGTCACACTGATAACTCAGTCCCTCTGATCTAATGGTTCACTTTTCTTCACAGTCCATATGGCAGTGACATTAAAGCTAATGAAATAAAATAAAATTTGCCAATCTTTGAAGAAGTCCATTCTTTAAAAAAGATGTATTTTATTAACACAAACTGGAAACATCTTCAGTTACTCACAGTTACTTTTAATCACATCGGAAGTACATGGCACAGAGAGTGGCAGTGGCATTGCACGGTGGCTCGCGTGTGGCCGCAGGACACAGGGCTCAGCCTCACACGTGGTGCCAGATCTGCCCCTCCCGGACCCAGCCGTGCCCCAAGGTCTCCCCGGCTCTTCCCTTCCTGGGCTCAGGATCCCCCGTTGCATCCAGGCCCAGATACGCCGGGAGCGGGCACAGGGGGAGTTTGTCACCTGCTCCAGGGTCAGCAGGTGAAGGTTTGCTGTTCTCTGGGGGCTCTGAGGTGTGGGGCTGCTCCCACGGCTCGGCAGGTCACAAACCAGAGGCACCGTGTCTCCCCGGCTGCCGGGCTTCTGGCGGCTCCTCCTGCAGGTCACACGGAGCTGGGGCCGTGCCATGGTCCCCACGGTCCCCACGGCCCCACGGCACTGCAGGTCGCACGGAGCTGGGGCCGGTCCCAGAAGTGGCTGTGGAGCCGTGCCCAGGGGAGCACTGTGGGTGTCTCCTCCAGACACCCTCGTGCCTGTCCCAGCGCTGGATGCCTCAGTCGGGTCAGTGCTGGGCACAGGAGATGGCAGTTCCCTGCTGGGCACAGGAGATGGCAGCTCCTGGCACTGCTGGAAATCCTCCTTTGGTCCTGCTGTGCTCCACTCAGGGTCTCGGGGCTGGCACCTCCCGTGGCTGGCGGGCTCCGGCTGCAGGGCTCTCATGTGCCCAAAGCTCAAAGGCGGGCGCAGGCAGTCAGGACGGTGATTCACCCGCTGAGCTGGCAGGGTGGGAGGGCCGGGGTCCCCTCCGCTGCTCCCGCGAGGCTCCGACAGCCCTTCGGGGTGCAGCTGCTGGGTGAAACACAATACACCATCAGCAGCCTGATCCCAGAACTGGTGCTGGCAGTAAACCTCCCTGATGCGAGATCAGGCCTCAAGGATAAGATGTTTATTATTTGCCGTGGAACCACGTGGCTGCTCTCCAACGTAAGGAAAAGCCAAATTGCACTTGTAATTCAAAGGGACCTAAAGCCTTAATGCTGCAAAGCAGCAGCTAATGATGCCCGGCGGGCGTGGGGCACGCGAGGGCGGCCCAAAGGTTGTTGATGGCCTTCCTATGAACCTCCTCAGTGTGTGACAGGTCCTTGCCTGTGGCCAGCAGAGATGTGATCAAGATGAGGGACGTCTGAGTGTTCATTACGCCGCCTACTACGCCTCCGCTGACACACTTTACATTTAAAATATAAAATACCGTTTCCACTGAGCTGTAGCACGAACACTGAGCGTGTGGACTTGGGGAGCTCCATTAGCAAATGCAAATTGTTGGGTGCTTTGTCCTCAGCATGCAGAAGTCCTCAGCAGTCCACAGTCCCCACCTGCCCCAGCTCCCGTTAAGTGATAACAAAGGCTTTGCAATGCATGTCTAGCTATTTACTCGTTTATTTAAATGCACCACCTGTGGAAGAAGCAGCACTGTTCACTCCAAACGTGCTCGAGGTGAGTCTGCTCTGAGAAGGAGAGCAGCAGCAGTCACTGGTGCGTGAGAGCGTGGGCTGCAGGGTGGCCACAGCCCGGGGGGAGAGTGGGAGAGCAAAGGTATTTCACAAAATAACCCGATACAAGAACTGTTGAGAAAAGCTGAACCACAAGCTCATTGAATCATGCAAAGAGTTGTTCAGTCCTCAGAACAACACCTGAAGGCTTGAACAGCCAAAGGCAGGGACGGTGATGGCCCTGCAGCCCGGCAGGGGCTGGTGAGCGCTCGGCTCCTCCTGCCTGGCTCACCAACCCAAGTAGTGAGTAGTTATATTTATCAAAGACCATTTGCTGCAAGTGATTAACGTTAATTTGATTTCCTGTGAGTCAATTTCCTTGAGATATGGTAAATAGGCTATTACCTGTTATTGACCTTTACTTTATTAAAAAGACTTAAAATTAGCATTTATATATATACGTCCTTCCAAAAAAGTTTTTTTAATAAAGAAAAATATTCTTATAATCACATTAGACTTGCTAGCTGAGGCTACAGCTCCAAAGTTAATGTTAAATAAAAATGGTAATTAAGAGTGAATATGATGATGGTTTTTAAACTCATCTAAAGGCCTGACCCCTTCCTTTACCTCCACTTGATTTGTGGCTCCCGGGCAGAGCAGGGTGGCAGCGGAGGCAGGCGCTGGCAGGTGGAAGCCTTTGCCCAGGATGTGCCTCTCCCAGGATTTCCAATTCTCTCCTGGCAAGAGGGCACAAGGACCTGCTGGTGCTTAAAGAGATGCTCAGCTCCTGCTCCATGCCAGCTCGCTCTTCTGGAGA
>VWZP01005797.1:126054-141054 GCA_013396995.1 Dicaeum eximium
CATTCACAAAGTTTAAAATTTCAATCAGAAAAGAATAATTCTTTCCTTAATATTTGTGAAATTCAATGCTGGGGTAAGAATAAGCCACATCCAGAAATATGCAGCCTCCACTCTGCAGCGAGGCCCAGACCAGTTAATAGAGCCAGAGTAAGGTGGAATTTTTAGCCCAAACCCTACCCTGCCAGAAAGGCCCTGCTGGGGGCATTTCTCCTACCTGTGACTGCACATTGGCTCCGACTTGGGACCCCTGGTAAGAATCCCCATTCAGACTCTGCATGTTCATGAACATGTCCCCAGAATTTGGGAGGTTAAAAGAACCAGAAGAACCTGGAAAGGAAAGAGTTAGGTAGCTGAATAACAGAGAGCTGCAAAAACATAACCCCGAGACCTGAGGGCAGGGGAAGGAGAAGCAGCAGGAGAGGAGAGGACAGGCAGGGCTCAGTGGAGGGGAAGTTGCTGCCCTGGCGTGGGGTGAGCATGGCCACTGGCCCCCCACACTGGCCACCACATCCTGGCTCTCGCCCCACACCAGAGCACTGTGCTGGGCAAGCCTGGACTCTCCCTGCAACCCAGGGCAGCTCCTCCCTCTGGAAGAGCAGCCTGTACAGCCACGTTTCCATATCAGAGCTGTCCCCCTGTGCATCACTCCATCATGAGGTGCCATCACCAAACACTCATTCTGAGCCTGTGCTTTGTGTCTCCTTCCAAAGGAAATTGTTGGCAGTTCCCAATTATGTGGTTTATTACTGTCAAAGAAGGAACCTTCTTACTTTCTTTTAGTTAAAGTCTTTTTTTCCCCATGGCTTTCTATCCCCTTTAAAAGTTGTCCACAACTAAGTCATAGCAAAACTTGACTGCAAATAGTGTTTGTTTTTATGGCAACCTTTGGCCCTGGAGCCCAAAAGAGCAACGCCCCCCTCACACACTTCCTGACTAATGCAGTGCTCAGACTCACAAAATGTCATCAGCACACCACTGAGACCTGTAGCAGAACCTGTCAGATAGTAACTCCAAATTATTAAGTTCCATCCTTAGATTTCTATTTATAACATCAACTCCATTTCAAGCGATCCAGAGTTTATACTGTAATTAGAGCATGCTACAATATTCCTCTATTTTGTTGTTATCTTGACAATAAATTTAACAGTTCTACAAAACCAGACTTGGACCTCTGCCCCATTTTACGCTCTTTTCAGTGAATGAGAAAAAACTTACAGTAACTACAGAGCCAAAGAAGGTGCCAGAAGGCAGAGCCAGGCGTCACCACTGCGGGAATTACGTGGCCCCACTCCGCTCTCCCGTAGGGCTGTGGGAGCTTGCCTGTGGAGCAGCTGGGGCCACCCAGGGCAGGGCTCAGCCCTGCTGGTCCAACCGGGGCATCCTTGGGCTCAGGACTGCTCCCTGGGCCGTGACTGGGCCTGCTAAGGAGCTGCATCCTGCTCACCCTGACCGAGCTCGCCAGGGCGCCGGCGGGGCCCTCCACGGCCCTCCAGGCTGCTCGGACCCAGCAGAGGGTACGTACCAGAGTTTGGTGTGGTGGGGGAGTTGGTCTGGTTGTTCTGGACAGCCGCGGCCACGGCGTGCGCGGCAGTCACGGCCGTCTTGGCCGCATAGAGATTGGCTTCCTCCTGGAACTTCCCGATGTTCTTCTTGTACCTGATTCTCTTATTGCCAAACCAGTTGGACACCTGCAGTGGAGAGAGGTGGGAAGGGTGAAGGACACGAAGTGCTTGGCTGGGCAAAGCAGGATCCCTTTGAGATGTCAGAAACACAACCCGTACCTGCCCAGTAAGTGAGCGCTAACCCGGATCAGTTAAACATCACCGTGCTGAGCTGAGCTGACCCGGCTCTGCTGCTCTCCTGGCAAACTGAGGCACAACAAGTGACTGATGACTGCACGTATCCTGGAGCTTGCTGCACCACAGCATTGTCCCCTACCACCATGGGCCATTTGTCAATAAAACTGGTGCGAGACCCAGAAAGCTGCTCAGGGGGGACCAGGGTCCGGTTGAGTGAGAGCAAGCGGGCAGTGAGAGCAATTGTTCTTTATTTTTGGGCTGGAACAACCTTGGCAGCCCACTCACAGAATCGTGTTTGGTTGGCTGAAAATGAAAGGAATCATATAAATCAATAATGGTTGAAAAGTCACTTCGTCATGTCCCTTTGAAGATGCTGTACTGAAGCCAAGGTGGCTCCCAGGGCACCGGCTATTAACCCACACAGGGGTCACGCCTGGAGCCGCTCAGTGAACTCTGTACAGTCTTGCTTAGGGGCTTTGTTTAACTTCAGCTGCTGTAACAGAGCTCCTAAATAACAAACCTAGTTTGGAACATGGACAATGGCCAGCGTGGCAGAGACAATAAAAGAACAGCTCCGGCAGTAAAGGGGAAGGGACCAGTGACAGCCCAGTGGTTATCAGGCAGCCACAGGGCGTGGCAGGGGCTGGGGTCCTGTCACAGCACCCACTTCAGGATCCTGCTGAGGCAGGAGCCAAATCCTGCTGTATTTGATGCAGCACAGCTTTTGTTTAACCACAACTAATGGAAAACCTCTGCCCTTTACCAGTAATATGGAAGGCACCTTATACATCCTGCTCCCCTGATAATACTCCACCATATTCTATATATTGCACTTAATATCACCTTGTCAATCAGAGAAGCAATAATACATTAATGAAACCCAGCAAATAATTATTGTGTACAATCAGATTATGCTTTATTAACAGTATCATAATTGAGGAATCTCTGCACATCAACTGTATTGTCCACGGATGTGCACGAGACCCCTCTGTTTATGCACGCCCCTGGACCAATCAAACAACAGCCATCACTAATAAAGGTTTATTTAATTCTCACAGTAAAATTTTAATATCACCAGCAGCCTGGGGAAGCCTCAACGAGTGGATTTGCTTGACATCAGATCGTTTCCATTCTGCTAGTCCCAATACTTCTTAATCTTTAATATCAAGGCAATTAAAATTAATGGCCACTCATCCAGAGCCACTGTGGGCAGTGTTTCCTTGACATCAATTGTTTGATGGGATTACCTAGAGGTTAAACTAACAAGCAAGGTTTAATTGGAAGCAATGAGAGGAGCAGTGCTCGTACGTTATGTTTAACCCGCACACCACATCTAAATGAATATCCAGAAATGCTCAACTCTTCCTCAGACCGCGGGGTCGGGGCTGCCGGAGCCGCAGCAGCCCAGGGTGTCACAGCCACTGCCCCCGTCCCCTCTGCCCAAGGACTCTGTGACACACCAGTGCAGGGCAGAGCGTGCCCCAGCTGGGAACGTGGGGACACCCAGAGACACACGGGGACACCCAGAGACACCAAGGAACACCCGTAGACACCTGGGGACACCCATAGACACCCAGGGACACCCAGGAACACGCGGGGGCTGCGGCTGCGCTGGGCGAGCACGGCTGACGGGGGTAGCTGGACCTGGCCAGGACAGGGCCAGGGCACCACTGCAGCAGGCTGTGCCAGGCAGGATTTAGGATCCCTGCCCACCTGGAGCACACCTCACCTGGCTGGTGCTGCTGGCACTGCCATGGTCCCAGGGAAGAGCAGGGTGCAGGTCCTGGGCTCCCCCGTCAGCACCAGGACCTGGCTCCTCACCCAGCCCCTTGCTCACCCTAAACATGGAAGTTGTCTCCATTGTGAGCTGCCTCACAACACATTTTTCATTAAAACAAACTATCTCTTCACATAAAAAAAACAATGAACATCTTTCTCCTCCTGATCATTGAAGGCCAATTAATTAATTGGGCTTAATTGTATATTACATTTCAAACAATACTGTTGCACTTATTTATCATGTTAATTGCAATGTTAAATAAAAAGACAATAAATTATTACTTAAATCATCAAGATGCCTAATGTGAGATTTGGGATGGGGCAGGCCTGCCTCATGTCTCCAGAGTGGATGATTTCCTGGGATAAATCAGTGCTCATTCGGCAAAGATGCAGCTGATGCAAGAGCATTGCTGCTGGAATTGGGGAGCTACAGAGTCATGGATTGTGGAAATCTTTCCACTGTGTTTCCATGTTTGTAGCACACAGTCTATGTTCCACACCTAAAACATGATACAAACCAGAAAATGTTAGAAATCAATGTTGCACAATTACAGTCTACGATATAAACCCAGGAATTTTGCCTCCAGAACTATTTCATTATGCTGCAGCTTTTTTCCTTGCTTCCCACATGAAGTCCAGGGCTAAGAGCCCCTCCATCCACAGTTTTCCCTGTCCACCTGCTCACAGAAACACTCAGAAGCAGCAGGGGCCAGAGGGGTGCTGGAAACCAGTTCCTGCATCCTTTCTTTAAAACAATGTTAAATATATTCCCTTGTCAACCACATCCTTCTTTTGTTTGGAGCAGTGAAAAATGTTATTGCTGTACTCCACTGCCCCGCTCCCAGCGCTGGCTGTGCCCTCTCTCCAGCCCATGTGATGGACTGATGGTCGTTTGTGACACCCTGAGAGAGGCTCATCTGCAAAAGTATAAAACATCAGCCTCGCAGCCATGGAGGGGAGAACAGACAATACAGTTTATCTCCCTCCAACGTGTGCTGATGGGGTAGCTCTAAATTACAGCCGACAATGTTCTCTGCTAAGGACATTTTTTTCCCCAGAATTACCTTTTCCGCACTCTTAAAAATGAAATTGTGTGAGGTGTTCATCTTAATAAATAGTTTGTCTTTATGCTTTTCTTGAAAAACCTTCTCTACATATTATTTTAAACACCGATATCAAAACTGAAACCATCGATCTCCCACCTGCAATGAAACGATTCTGGGAGACAATTTTCTTTGCGGCTCAGTAAAGTGCCATGGCAGCAGGATTTCCAGTCAGCAGCTTAATCTGGGGGGAGGATGACCCAAAACACTCGCTAATTAAGGGTTTGAGGGAGAAAATGTTCTGCCGTGAATCTGCCCCCAGCATGTACAAGGCACTGACAGTACAAGAGAGAAACACTTGGGATCATCGTTAGGAGAGGCTACGGAAGAGCCTGGCTCAGCCAGGGAAAGGACAAAGCCTCTTCATCAAAGCCAAGCCAACAGCTCCAGAGTTTGGAAAGCCATCCCTTAATGTTATTTATTCCTTTTCCCAGCTCTTTGGCCCTCCAGGGTATTTGCAGCACAGGAGGTAAATGGGGCATGGTGACAGGCACGGCAAGGTCTAAGGGACACTTGGTCAAGGCTGAAAATACACACACTTAGAGATCTCCCATGAAAGCCCCGAGTGAGGTGCAGCTCAGTCACTTCCTCGGATGCCACTGCTTGTCCCCTGCGATGCTGCTCCTGCCAGGGTTTCACTGACTGCTCAATTCACTCTGAGCTCAGGACTGCATCCTCTGAGTTCTGCTGTCAGTCACCAGAGCAGTGTGGGGGGGCTGCTCTGTAGTGCCTGCTCAGAGCTCTTCTACTATATGGCCTCAAAAATACACACCCTTTTCAGGGCAAAGAAAGACACCTCCAGCCCAGTTCAACCTAAAAAATACCAACTAACCCTGCAGAACTGCCATGCAGCCTTTGGAAGTGCCTTTGGAAATCGAAGATTAGACTATCCATGGTATTCATGCTCTGTAGCCGTGACAGCAGATCCATCAGGAACTCAAGCAACCAGCTGATGACAGGCACTCCCTCTCTCTCACACATGCTCCTCTCCCATTACGTGATACATGGCCCCATTTCCAGGCTTTACCATATCAACCCCAGTTTTTCCAAGCCATTTACAGCACCTTGCCAGAGTGAAGTTCCAGCCATGGCCTAAGGGCCCAGCCCTGCACCCCTGGTGCCAGGCTGGGTGGGCAGCACTGACCTTGTACCAGGCTGGCAATGTCACCCAGCAAGGCTGGCACTGCTGGACACAGTGCTGTGGAGGGCACAATGCAGCTGCTCCCATCGCTCACTCAGACTTCCTAATGCATTCAAGGAACAACTAATTCCTGTCTGTATCAAATATTAAAAAGACAAACCTATATTCCTGTCACAGGCTCTCTGCCACTGCTGGGTTGTTGGACCATCTGCATGCCTTTTATTTCATTCTACAGCATATACATTAAATCTTATCAAACAACCAATTAAGAAAGAAATCAGATCTATTAGCACTAGAAGCAATAAGTTATGGTTTCTCAAATGTTCCATCTCATTTCCTACAGTCACTTCAGCCTTATCTTGATCTGTCTTTTTATCTGTCCACACCAAGGAATCACTGAGCCCCTCCCTGCCAGGCAGGACTCACCACTGGGTGCAGAGGGAACAGCCCTTCAGGAGGTCTGGTGGGCTTTTTCCCAGGAGGTCTGGTGGTCATCTCCCACAGCTACATTAACCAAAACTGGAGAATTTTTGGTTTGTGTAAATTGGTGTTGATGGCATGGCCTCTCCTAACTATACAGCCTTGGATCACGTTGGAGATTTCTGGACACCACTTATTGAAGGAATTGTCACAAACCATCTCGTGCCAAGGACTGAAACTAGCAGCAAGATTAAGGCTGCAGAGCACAGTGCCCTGGCACTCGTGTGCTCTCAGGCTGTTTGGCTGGTTCCAGGCATCCACAGCAGCCACAGGGATGCCTGAGGGCACAGGAGAGCAGCCCAGGAGGCACCAGGGGCTGCAGGGAGAGCAGCCCAGCAGGCAGAACAGGGCTGCAGGGAGAGCAGCCCAGCAGGTACCATGGCTGCACTGCTTGTGTGATGCTAAGAGCAAGGGAGGAACAATGTGAGAGGGCGCAAGCTGTGTGCTGAATTTCCCTCAAAAACGTCCTGCCATCACCACAGCTATTTGTAAATGGACTGAGGGAAACTGCCTCCATCCCCATGCCGTACCTTCCCCTGGCACTGGGCACAGACACTGCCCACCCCAGCTGGAGTGGGGCATGTGCTGTGTGCCAAGGAACAGGCAGGGAGACAGCAAAGCACACACACATGTCCTGGGGCAGTTCTGCCAGGGCTGGTACTGTGGGTGCAGCCAAAGTCAAGTAATTCCAAATTTGGAGGAGCTCAGCAGCCTTTTATTTGAAAGTCTTCAATAAAGTGCTTGAATTTTTCATGCGTTCAATGGAGGCCTATAAAGTAAATCTCAACTCAGGTCTTAATTATAAAGCTAAAGGTTGTGTTGCTAATAATGCCAATACTGCAGCCTGCAATCATTAATAGTTAACGCACGCGCCGCAGGCACCACTCCTCCCAAGGACCTGAAATATTGATAAGGGAGCTGAGGGAGCAGGGAGGAGCCAGCACCGGCCACAGGAGCGGGGTGGCTGCGGAACGTGGGAACTGCAGGGCACTTCCCTGACACACAAGCTCCAGCTCTTCCCCAAGCTGTACGAGCCAGATTTGTGTGAGAATAATTGGTGTTTCTAGCAAACATACAGGCCACATGGAATGCCAAGAGGTGTTTTGCTTTTTGAGCTGCCTGGTGAAGGAAAACTCGGTGGTGCGATCAGCCTGAGGCACCGGTCTGAGCTGTGCAGGTCCTTTGGCCCACAAGGACAGCAGCTGCAGCCAACAATGGCACAGTCCTGACTGGGGAGGTGCAGGGTTCCTTGCATTAACTTCACAGGAACAGCAGTTATGTGTGGTAAAAGGTGCAAATCTGCCTAATGCAGTTTTGCCACTTGTGTTGCTTCAGTGTAGCTAGAGGCTGAATTTCTGATTGGCTTAGAAAAACAACTTTGAGCAATCAAAGAAATTTGGATCTATAAAAATAGATCCTAAATTTGTCAATAAACCGTCCTTTCCCCGAAATCTTGCTCAGTTGCAATGAATTCAGAGCAGAGCAAGGCTCAGCCAGGAGCCTCACTGCTGTGCAGAGAGAGGGCTGATCTGGGGTGAAGTGGGGTGCAGACCTTGCCACGTTTTATTTTTATCTTCTTCTCTGTGCACAGCCCCTTTGTACCCCAGCACAGCCCCAGCCAGGACGGGCAGGGAGCCTTTCCTGCAGGGCTCAGCCACAGCCCATGGCCCTGCAAACCTCCTGGTGGTCAGCACACAGAAATGAAGGGGTGACAGAGGTGCTTTGGGCAGGCCTGGCTCTGTACCACTTGCCTCCACTGGATCCACCTGCCAGAGCCTGGAGGGAGTGTCAGCATTGCAAGGGGAGCCAGGATTGATTGACACACTGTGGGTGCAGGGGTCTCTCCTGCTTCTTACCTGCGATACCGTGATGCTGCATTTCTTTGCCAGCTCTTCTTTGGCTTCTTCACTGGGGTAGGGGTTACTGAGGTGGGAGTAAAAATACTCGTTCAAGATTTCTGTGGCTTGTTTACTGAAGTTACGCCTTTTCCGTCTGAAATGAGAAAAGGAAAACACCACTGTTCCTCCAGATGCCAGCAGGTCCCTGGCAGGGTTGGACAGGGAGCAGCAGCCTACGTGTCACAGCCTGTGCTGCAGCACAGAACAACACAGCAGAGCTGTCCTGGCACCCTGATCCCTTTGGGCTCCCCAACACCATGGGAGGGAGCAGCAGGCAGCAGCACCACATCCTGCACCCACCCCAAGGGCTCTGCACTCTGCCTCTGGCTTCACACCCCCACCTCCCCGCAGGGCTCATCCCATGGGAGCACAGCCACCTTCAGGTGCTGTGGCAGAAAAGGTGAGGCAGGTGCTGAGCCAGCAGCCTCCCTTGTGGCTCCTCCACAGCCAGGTACACAGCCCAGCCCAAAGCTCCTGGCCATGGGCCCTCTGTGCTGGCAGCAGCCTGCCAGACCTTCTTCCCCTCCTTCCCTTCAGCACAGGTCAGCTGGGCCCCTGCACAGCTCCCCGGGGTGAGGACAGCACAGCAGGACGGGGCGATGTGTCCTCACGTGGCCCTCCCTGAGCTAAGTGGCTTCCAACAGCAAGGGGATTTCAGGGCTTTGTGAGCGAGACCCATCTGTGCCATGGGCCGCACGGGGCCCGGGCTCTGGCCACGTGGGACAGGCCCCAAGGTGTGTCACCTCACGGAACCTTGCAGAGAGCACACAGGAGGCCAACAGGAGTCACCAGCCCTGGCCATGGTGCCAGGTGACAGCAGCGCGTTACAGTGGCAGCGCCTGCACAGCCGCAGTGCCATCCCTCCGTGCCCAGGGCTGCTCTCCTTGAGCAGAACATCCTCTGGAAGGCTGCAGTTACACATTTCCTCGGAGCTGCTTCCCGCAGGGTTGTTGCAATCCCCGCCGGCGCCCCAGGCCCGCGGCAGCCCCAGCGCTGCTGCAGGAGCGGTGCTGCTAACCATGCTGTACCCTGGAGCAGGCAGGCTCCCTCCCCAGAGCTCTGTTTAGCTCATTACCACGCTTCCGCTCATTTTGCCTTATTTACCTTCCTCCTTTTTAAAGAAATCACTTTAAAATGTACATCTGCAGGCTCTACCTTTGCATTCCTGGAGATCTCCATAGACATCTCCTCCAACTGCCTGCAATTACCCTGATTTCCCACACCTGCCAGTGACCTCCTTGTTAATAACATTATTTTGGTCTTGTTTAGCTCCTCACAGCTTTCAGGTGTGAAGCATGAGCTGCTGGAGGAGGGAGGCTCCGTGTGGTGCCTGCTGCTCCTCCCTGTTCGGCCCGGCTCCGCTCCTGCTCTGCCAGGCCTGCCCTGCAGACAGAAGCCCTGTGGAGGGGATGGGGATGGGGACCACTATCCCACCTCTTCAGCCTTCAAAACAATTCTGCCTGTTTCTAAACTACCCTCCTAATCCCTGTCTGCCTGCCCCCTGGCAGCTTATGGAGCAAGCAGCCCACTCAGGCGGCTGTGGGTGCTGGGGACAGGCACTGAACTCCAACAGTGGTGTGAGTGTCCAAGGTGGGGAAAACAAACCCAGTCTTTGTACTAAAATTTGTAGAAAAGACCTTGCTGCTTCTGAAAGCCTACTGTGCAGGGGGTCCCTTCCACAGCAGCTGTGGATGAAGGCTCTTGCTGGGACAGAGCAGCCTGTCCCCCCCTCCTTGCTGACATGGGACACCACACCCAGTACGACCAGGCTCTCCTGGGCTGCCCAGAAATTACTGCTTCCCCCCAAAAAGAGACTGGGGCACTTGCCTCTGCCTTACCTGGCATCAAGGAACCTTGATCTTAAAATCATTACTGCTTCACAAGTGCTTTGTTTGAGCTGCATCTGGATGGAGCTGAATTTTCGATGAATGATGCCCACCATCCTTTCGATCTCCTTGGGAGAAATGGGACGTGTCCGGCTCTGTTCTCTGAGGAGGTTCATTACATGAGTGGTAAATTCATTACATGCCTGTGGAGGAAGAAGAGGCTCAGACGTGGGTTTGTGCTGTCCCACAAGGACACAAGCTCTGACCTGGCTCTTGGGGAAGGGCAGCACTGGGGGCTGGGGGACCCTCACATGGCCCTGTCCCCACCACATCCACGTGGCCACAGGATCCCACACACATCTCCTGTCCAGGAGAGCTGCAGCTGTCCCAGGGCGGCCAGGGAGCCGAGTGACCACGGCCCTGCTCCCGCCATGCTCATCCCTTTCCCCATCCCCATGTCCTCAGCCAGAGCCCCATGGAGAGGAGCAGTCAGAGCAGCCCCTGCAGCAGCTGCAGGCAGGGCCAGGGTGTGAGTGGGGACCCACACACGTCACAGCCAGGTGGGCAACACCCCGAGCCCTGCCTGGCCACCCCTGCAGCCCCAAGGAACCCGCGAGCGTTCTGAGGCACAGCGTGTCCCTACCTGGGGGTTTCAGTGACACTGTGCCCAGCCTGGCCACCCCCTGCACCGTTCTGAGGCACGGTGTGTCCCTGCCTGGGGGTTTCAGTGACACTGTGCCCAGCCTGGCCACCCCCTGCACCGTTCTGAGGCACGGTGTGTCCCTGCCTGGGGGTTTCAGTGACACTGTGCCCAGCCTGGCCCTGCTGTGCAGCCGGGGCACGGAGGGAAGGCACAGGGAGCCCTCGATTGCCACTCCCACACTGGGGATTGTTGATACAAACTCCAGACTGAGCCACCACCAGGAATCCCCTGGTCCGAGCCTTGCACACCCTGCTGTCCTGACTTCCCTTTGCAGGCTGGAACCTGCCAAAAACTCTACTAGCTCCCCTCTTCCCCCTAAAGCCAGGCTGCAAAATATGTACGTAATATGTCTGACAACCACATTTTTAAGGATTCTCTAACGTTTCAATAGATTATGTGAGGGAAGGAGTTAAAAGTGAAAAGTTTATGCATCTAAAAACTCATCATTTCCTATAACATTTGCTGAACGTCTCACAACTTATTAAGTGAAGCCATCTATGAATGCAAATGCTGATTAGCAATTTGGCAATAGCCCAACATTTGCAGAATTCACATAGCTTTTCTTTAAACCAGTAGTTCATACATGATTAATTAGAACATCTCATTTATGTAGTGTGCACTTTAGCTCATTACTCTAAGTAAAATTCGTTAAGTATTTACATTTAGATAATTAAAATCTGGGTACACCCTTAAGAAAGATGCATACACTTCAGGCAAAGTGATTTTTTTTCTTTACACTACTGAAAGTAAATTACAGGCTAATTTACATCCTCGCAGCACCCGTTGGAGGCAGCGCTCGGCGAGCCCTGGTGCAGAGCCCTTCGTTTGCCACTGCCGAGGAGCTCACTGCTCATCCCAGCACCTGCCAGCCCGCTCTGCAGGAGCCCCGAGCTCCAGGGGAAGCACTTGGACGTGTCTCACCCTCACTTCCCACCAGCACATCCTTTCTTTCATCAGGGCACAACCTGAGCACGCAGAAGTTCAGGTCCAGCCTCTGACCGACAGCAGGAGCATCAGCTTTGGTCACCCAGGCACCAAAATGCAGCAGCTCTCCCCATGAGATCAGGCAGCAGCTCTGATTGTTCCAAAATACAGCTGAACCAAAGGATTTGGCATTGGATGGATGTTCCAGGCACACAGTTTGCCACAAGCCCCTTTCTTTCCAGATCCCAGGAATTCAGTTTTAAAGTACAATAAAACTGGCAACTGTTGCATTAGAAATATTTTCAGGTATGTCTTTTCTATAAGTGATTTAGTATCAAAAACCTGGACTTTGAAAGGCAAAAATTAGTTTCTTGCTTTCAAGAAGCAAAAACCTTTCCCTGACTTTGCTTAACTTGCCTGATGAGACTTGGTTTGGCTACAACTGCTTGGAGAGCCTGGGTTTAATTCATCTCCACCAGCACCTCCCCTCTGCAGAGCTGCCTCACACAGCACAGTGGGAGGAAGCTTAGAAGACTCTGATGCTTTGTCTTGTTTCTCTTGTTTATTTATAGCATCCAAGCTACTTGATCCCTTTTCCAGGACAATTTTTCAGGCCTCTGCTTGGTGCCCGAGACATTATTAATAATGTCAGGTTATAAGTGATGGCCTTGTTAACCTGCTCAGAAACCTTGTAGGAGCAGGGATGCTCCTGCTGCCTCAGTGCTTCATCACGAGTGCACAGGAAAAAGAGAGGAAATGGCCCAAAACAATGTTGAGGGGCAGGGTGGCAGCCAGTGCTCTGTGAGGCTGGGGGTGGCTTCTGAGCTGCCACATTTCACCCCAAGTCGGGGTGAATTTGGGAGACATCTGTGAACTTGGGAAGTGGGTTCCCAGCTGCTCCAGGAGGCCTGGGACCCTTACAGTACTTTTGCCTACAGCAAAAAATGTATTTCAGTGTAATTACAGCAGATAGCTTTCAATATGTCATCTCTGTTATAGGAGCTGTAAATTATGGAAGGCGCTGCCTGCGCGTGGCCATTTCTCCCGGCGCCCAGCAAGGGAGCGCTGGGTGATGGCGTGACACACTTTCCATTTCTCTTTCCCTTTTTTTTTTCCTTCCTGAGTGCATTCCCCTGACTGGCAACAAATATCAGGATCAAACTCTGCCTTGGAAAGCATCTCGAGGAGGGTGCTCTGGCTCCTGCAGCCACGGGAGTGCCCGCGCCGGGCAGGGAGGCAGGAGCGGCTCCGCGGTGTGGCAGGTGCCCGGCACGGGCTCCCCGCTGCAGGAGGGCTCCTGCCTCCCAGAACCTGCGGCGCCAGGAGCTGAGATGCCAAGCCCTGGCTGCCTCTCGGGCACTGCAGTGAGACAAACCAGCAGGAGAGAGTTTGCTGCCAGGCTGGGGAAATCATCATATGTCTGTTGAGCAGACGTGGCTGGGTGTCAGGATCCGTGGGGAAGCGTGCATGTCTCATCCTCAGCTCTACCTCTCTCTCCTGCTCCGGCAGCATTTGAGCATCCTCCAAAACTTCCTGCGGTGTGGACGGATGGCTGTGACATTTCAGCCGAAACCTTTGTAAATGGAGCTACAGGGCAAAAAATGCTCCTGCTTCCCCCACGTCATTAAACTTATTAGAGTCCAAGGATGTTTGCCAGGAACCGGCTGCAAGCGCCGAGCTGCCGCCTCCCTGGCCCAGATCTGCCTGCAGCCTGTCGCTGTGCGTGTGTGACACACGGTAATGCCACAGCCACCCCCACCCCAACGCCACGGCTACACCTGGCAGGGCGAGGAGAGCTCGGGCTCCACCAGGACTGCTGGGGCCTTGGGGAGTCAGGGGAGAACAGCAGCTCTGCACAAAGACCTGACAGGTGCTCGCTCAGGTTTTTGTTCTCCTCCTGAACAACACAGTGAAAGAGACAGCACAGACAAGGCAGAGCCACTGGCACTGAGACCCATGGTGCTGCTGGCACCTGGCAGCGTGTGCCAAATGTTCTCAGTGCCAACGGCGTGGCAAACGGGTTGGGTCACCGGGTCCCAGTGGTGAACACAAACCTACAGGTCTCTGCAGCACACTCTTCACTCCAAACAAAGACACTGTGCTGGCATTTGCCTGGACCAGGATTTCCCTAGCCCTGTCCCAAAGCCTGGGCCAGGTGCTCTGCTGACGCCTCACTGCCCACTCTCTTCCAGCCTGCTCCAGCTGACCTGCCGTGGCCAAGCCTTGTGCCAGTCTCCTGCCACCTGCTCCAGGAGTCTGGGGGCTGAGATGGCCAATGCAGTCCTTGTCTGCCTCTGCTCCCCAGCTTGACAGACCCAGCTGTGTGAGAGGGCAGAGGGTGGCACTGAGTGACAGACATCTCTCCTCCTCTTTGCCTCTGTGGGCTGGGCAAAGGGGAGAAACACAGGCTTGGGTGTTGCTCTTGTGCAGTTACAGACAACAGAAAACACTCAGGCATGCAAGACATGCGTCCTGGCTCCAGCCAGCAGCTCCTGGGAGCCCAACAGACTCCCATGGTGGCTCTCTGTGGGCAGAGGGGTGGGGAAGGGGAGGAAGGGTTGTGGTCCAGAGTGGGCAGTGGTGGGCACTGCCAAGCAGAGGAGAGTAGTGTCAGGTACACGAACAACTGAGAGGCTGATGTCTGACCTGTTCATATTTCTCCAGCTCTGTGTGATAGATTTGTCTGATCTGGGTCAATTTGGCTCTGTAATCTGAGTGTTCAATAGAGTTATCTGAAGACCCTCCAGAGGCTGCTGCGGCTGCAGCTGCTGCCGCCGATCCCCCACCTTTCTCCGGACCTGAGACTCCTTCTGCCAGAAGCATATTGTCTAGTCTCATTAGCTGAGGATCGGGAGGGTCTTCCTCCTGGGCTCCTCGGATGCTCAAACCTTGGGCAGAAAAGAGAGAACAAGAGAAAACACAGTCAGTACTTCTGCATCTGCCCACCGGCTGCCACGAGCCCTCTGTGACACCCACCTGCCTGGGGGCCACGGGCACAGCCCTGCCCAGCCCTGCCCAGCCCTGCCCAGCCCTGCCTCCTGCACCCCACGGGCACAGCCCTNCTGCCCAGCCCTGCCTCCGGCCCCCCGTGGGCACCGCCCTGCCCAGCCCTGCCCAGCCCTGCCTCCTGCACCCCACGGGCGCAGCCCTGCCCAGCCCTGCCTCCTGCACCCCACGGGCACAGCCCAACCCTGCCTCCAGCATGGCCCCAGCACCCCAGCCAGCACCCCCTCCACAGCCAGCCCTGTAAGATGCAGTCTGGCCAGTGCCACGAGGGGATGGGGGTGCCACGGGACCCTCTCTGCTCCCATCCACAGCAGGAGCAGTACCTGTGCAGGCTGTGCCAC